>JAODKC010000001.1:23863272-23877924 GCA_026777985.1 Mormyrops attenuatus
CGCCGGGCGCCGCCCCGGGCGCGCGCGCCCCCCCCCCCCGCCCCCCCCCCCCCGCCCCCCCCCCCCCCCCCCCCCCCCCCGCCGCGGCGCGGCGGCGGGGGGAGGATACAATGGGGGCGATTTTTAATCAGCACCCTTGGTAAAGCAAAGGCTATGAAAGCCAAACAAACTGACCCATAGTAAATTTGTTTTTTTACCAAACACAAACAATGTGGAATCTCAGAAATGCACAACATCATTCCTGGACTCTAATGTTACTTTATGATTATGTAACGCATTACAAGTGAGGGGAGGGGCTTGCCCTGACTTTGCCCCCCCCCCCCCTTCCCTGTTACGCTTTGGTTCAACTAGTCATGATTGCATGTTCTATAACAATTTGGAATAAAAATTCCAATATGAAAGAGTTTCTTAAGGCAGGACATAGTGTGTGTTTATGTTATGTCAGCAAACAACTTGTGAAAATGTGCAGTACAAGGGAGATAAAAAAAAATACCACAGTGCAAAAATAAAACACGAAAAGGAGCGTTAATAAGCCCTAACAGAGCCAAATGGGGAAAGTCAGTTAGCGAAGTTAATAATCGTCGATGAAGTCTGTAAAGGACGAACAGGAGACTCAAACCAGCCATGCTGCCATGTTGACGTAAAGCTTCTGCCCACAGACTAAGGATCTACCAACAGCACTCATCAGCACAAAAAGCTGAGAGGGAGTGGAAGTGAATGGAGGAGGACACGCAGAACCCGACGAGCACCGCCGAAGCAGGAGACAGCTGGTGCTAAATTAATCCATAGATGGCTGGTGGCCCTGAGTTATTTTTTGTGAAACACCTGTTCAATCATATATATGTCCCATGTTATTACAGCCCCTAAGTGCACAGCCCTGGGATGTTCCCTGTTTCATATTGCTAATAATTTCTGCTCGGACAGATCCTTTATTAGCAGGATAGCGAAAAGTAAACTGGAACACAGGATCTTCTGTTGCAGAACACCTTACTTGTGACACAATGCCTGATTTCATCCTAACTGATCAAACTTTGGTCTAAGTAATAAATGAATGTAACATTTTTTTTGCTGTATTTATAACAAAGCAGTGAACTGGTGAAGTATATGGCTTGTTTTTCATCTTGTTTTTCAGTGTATAAATATTTAATTTTTACTTCCTGTCTGCGGCCTGCCCACCTCTAAAGTCTCAATAACATACCCAAAGTACATCTCTGGTCTGTCTCCATCCTCACTATAAGCAGTTTAAATCTTGACTGGGTACCTTTCATCCAAAACCACTGCATTCCTGTGCCTTCTGACATCATGCTCCCCGGCTTACAGAAACCGGCCACGCCACTGGAATGGCCCATCTTGCCCTGCCTTTATGAATACGCTCTTATGCACATCGCTACCACCTACGCAGGTATCCTTTACCTCGACATCACAGGCTCCGTGAAGAAAATGTGCATGAATATCGCTGCATTTATTTTTCGTTTCCTAGCTTATGGCTGCTGTTTTTTAAGTAGAGATTTTTTTTGCATAAAGGTGGTCCTGTGATTCTGTGCTCCTGTGGATCTATGTTCCTTAAAGGTAATGAGTTCTTAATCCATCAATTCTGCTCTCTTTAATCCCAAGTCCATAACTACTATACTGCTCATGTGATTCTTTTTTTTTTAGAACATTCTGATTGGTGTTGGTTTTGAACATGCATGTTACTCATAAAAGGTTAATATATATTTTTTCTGTAGTCTTCTGCTACTTTCTGTCGAGGAAGTCTGGAAATACGTTCCCCTCCCTTCTTTTGGAAAGCCTGACACTGTAACAAAAAAAGTGGCTGGTGACAGGTTACGTAATGTGAAGTGTAACTGGTTGACTGCTTGAACTCGACTTCAGGAAGTAACATTTTTGGATCCAAAAACTGTCTCGTTAAATATCACAAATGTTATATAAGACATCTCAGCATTAATAATACCAAAAATGTGTGTGCCATCCGACACGTCTGCTACACATATTTTTGACAATGACATCACCTAAAACATATCTAAAGTCCATGGATTTCTAGACATCTCTCTCCTCACCCCAATCACTGCCCCCCTGCCCCCATCCAAATAAAGAAAGCACATCCCTGCATCATGCTGTTTCCCTGGGGAGACCATACCGGGGGTGGGGGGAGCATTCACGGATAGCCTGCTCCCTGTTTATAGGGTACAAATACAGTCACACGTCCCAGACTGCTGACCCTGGACACAGCTCATTACAAGCCAGGTAAGGGGACAGTAGGGGAGGAGAGTGGAGGGTATGTGAGCAGGTCCCCTGCGAAGGCCCTCAGCTCAGGGCACCACCGGGGTCTGTCCCTGAGGGACCACCGTGGCTGGGGTTGAAACATGCCTTCGTGAAGCGATCACGGTGCTGTCGAGTAACAGTGATAATACGGTCATGATGTGGTCATGGAAAAGTCCCAATATGGTCATAATGTGATCATGATACAGTCATGATGTGGTCATGAAGAAGTTAAGATACAGTCATGGTAGGGTCGTGATACAGTCTTGATGTGAGCATGGAGAAGTTATGATACGGCCATGGTAGGGTCATGATACAGTCGTTATGTGGTCATGGTGCTGTCATGATGCGCTCATAATGTAGTGGTGGAGACGTCATGATACAGTCCTGATTTGGTGACAAAGCAGTCACACTGAGATTACGGTGAAAACATGGGACTGTCATGCATAGTTCGGTCACGGTGTAACCATGATGTACTCATGGAATAGGCATGTAGTGGTCATGGTAGAAAACATGGAATAGTCATGTGACAGTCACACAGTAGTTGTGTTGTGGTCATGGTACAATCATGGCGCAGATGTGGTTTGGTTACTGCATAGTCATTGTGTAGGATGAAAAGGTCCATAACTATTACAATAAGGAGCATAAATCATTATTTGACAAGGACCCTGGTCTAAACAATCACCAGATTTCATTTCATTATTTATCTTGTCTTGTTGCCAATAAAAACAGCTGCTGATTTTTCCCCTAATTTAATTCCTTTGCCCAGATAACAATACAAACTAAATATCCCCCAGAAGAGAGCAGCCCTAAGGCATGTAACAGAATAATTATCATACCAAAGTGCAGAGAGAATAGCGACAATACATTTGTATCCTTCGGCAAAATCTGCAACAGTAGTGGTTGCCAATAATTTGCATGTGACTGTAATTCACTTCAAGAAATATTTGTGACATCTTACTATTTGTTTTATAATGTATTGAATTAGGGTGGTTCTTGAATTAATCAATATGGTTGCAACCCACGCGCTCTTGCAAATCATATTATTTAGCTATTCATGCTAAATATACAGTGAATGAGTGAAGTATGCACACATTTAGTACAAACGTTAATGTGAGTATTTATATATTTTGTGTAATCTGTGTATTTTGGTAAATCCTCAGCTATGAACAGAAACAAAGGCAAAGCCCTCGCAGGCAACAGACTTGACCCTTCAACCCAAAGACTTTCAGATGAGAGCCACAGAGACACAGTACGGCACAAAAGGGCAATGCTTGTAAGGACACACAGTAAATAAACTGAATCTAAAAGCAACTTAACGATGAGTTTGGGAGCTAAGACCTGTTTAACAACAGGATCACCTCTGAACACAGGACCAATAAACTCACCCGATTTAAGAAGACCAGAAGCCTATGTAATGACAGAGGACCCCAAACATAAATTACCATAAAAAGCTGTCCAATTATAAAAGAGAGAGGGAATACAATGGGTTGACTGACACTTAATGCAGCCAATCACAAGGATTTTGGAGAAAGAATGGCGAACCGGAAAGCTAACTCCCATGCCCCTTACCGTAAAAATCCTAGAATTAACCTTGAAGGTTGCTCATTCACTGCTGAAGTATTACCTAGATCAGATACAGTAAATAAAGATGACTGCTAGGAGGAAGCTTGTACCTGGAAGCTGACGGGGTCGTTGATGTGGCGTAAGCGGAACTGGCGGAGGAAGCGCTCGTCCTGACTCCAGAAGAGGCGGATGTCGGGGATCCCGTAGAGGACCATGGCCAGCCGCTCCAGGCCCAGTCCGAAGGCCCAGCCTATCCTGTTGTCGGCGCCGGCTGCAATGGGAGAAGTACAGCCAGTCACCAGGTTTTCAAAGACACGATGGCTTCAAGTAGATAAAGGAGGAATAAGCAGCAACGGACAACATGTGCACAAGACAACTTTAATTGTGTAAACAATGTGAAAAAGCTCAGGAAGAAAAATACTGCGTTTAAGAAGCGGCCAGCAAAACATAAAGGTCACCGAGAGCTATGGATCAGCCTCGTTGGACTTCTGATAGCAGGCGGGTACATCAGCTCAGACCTGACTCTCGCACCTCCAGGCCGTTTGTTTGAATTGCACCCCTGCCCCGTGTGAGCTGTTTGCCTGTTCTTTGTAAGTTTTCTCCTAGGTGCACTACTTTCCTCTTGTAATCCAAAAACAGGATAGGTAAAGCATATCTATAAATGACCCATGGGATAGACTCCAGGCTCACTGTGACCCCATGGTATGGAAGATGGATGGAAATGTACGTCCAATTTTATTGTATTTTATTTTTCAGGTTCCCTACGTGACCTGCTGCCTAGTGTTAGTCTGTCAGTTCCTTTGAGCCATTTCCAGATTTACATCAGCATTGCTCCAGACCAGGCTACAATGCCCCCGCCCCCTTCTGCAAGAAGACGTTCCCCCAGAGTCCTTCTGGACAGGATCTGCTGTCAATTTACACTACAGGTCTCCTCATGACGTGAGCTAGCTGGATACCTGGGATATCTTAATGGTCATTACTAGGCAGTTCCCTGCCTTGTGCCCTCTGACAGATTGGCATCCCTTCAAGGGTGTCCCCTGCCTTGTGCCCTGCGATGGACTGGCATCCCAGCCTTTTGCCCTCTGTCTCCTGAAGTAGACTCCAGGCTAAGACCACAACCCTATAATGGGTTACAGAAAATTAAATGAAAGACTTATAAAAATATTAGGGCTGTCAAAATTAACGGGTTAACGCGGATGAATCCATCATCATGATTAATCTGATAAAAAATTTTAACGCAATTAACCCATCTTCAGCTCAGAATGACTCAAAATCCCTGAAATGTCTCTGTCAATGCATTTCGGGCAGTTTTGGTGCGTTCCATTTGCCCTCGGAACTCGGATTCCGAGTTTTGAAGCCGGAAGTGACGACATGCACGCTCCCGTTTCTCAGAGATTCGAGAAATATCTCGGAGCAGCACAGATCCTGAGTTCAGAATCCAAGATGGCTGCGCCCTTTATTAAAACAGAACGGAAAGTTGTAGTATTATACTGCTTAAGCACTACTTTTCATTTCTGGCTCATTAAATCGGTCGCACACACTATACCGTCCAACTTATCTGTGGACGTGTCGCTATGGAGTTTTATACGTAAAGCACCGCGCGTAATGTGTTATCAACTGATATTGCTAATAATGGCAATTAACTGGGCTAGAATTGGATTTCATGATTAGTTGGATTATTTGTCGGATTTACGGATTTACAGGAATGTTCAAGATGTTCAATAAACATGTTAAGTGCAAATATATTCCCTTTCTTCTTGAGTCTGTTTGCTCATGCAAAATGAAATGCGATTACTATAGATTAAAAATGAATAATATTTAATCGTGATTAATCAAAATTAATTCACATCAACCCTGTGATTAATCCGATTAAAAATCTTAATCGTTTGACAGCAGTAAAAAATATGTATATAGTCAAAACACTACATATGTTTGTAAAGGAAATGCACGTTCATATAGAGACATTGTGAGTGCCTGCATAAATTGGCTGTTACAGAAAGTAGACCATAAAATCGGCATGTTATGGAGTGAGGGTGACACCCGCTTGGTAGAGACACAAACCCAGACCCAGTTCATCCGCGAGTAACAGGACAGAGGAATGGGAAAAATTTAGCCAGACGGCAGGTGCCTGACTGTGCTGTCATCGCCGACTGCACCATAATTACGATCTCTGTTTGCTTTGAGCACCCTGACCTGGCTCTGGGTGGAGGCGGCCTATTTGTCCCAAGTACGTTAAATATGTAGGAAATCTGGTTTATATGATAATAAGCGAAAAGCCCAGGGTCAAACCACACAGGTCAGACATGTGGCAGACCATAGAAAATGCATGAATACACCTAAAGTTGCACTATTCCTCACAGATGGAAGGGCGACCCAAGCTTAAAACATTTCTGGTTTTACGCTACTTTCAATTCTGTAGATGATGCTGGCTGCGGGATTCTGGAATTCTATTTCATACAAACAACCATTGCTAACGTAGCCCTGTTGCGTTGTTGCTCTTCTCTCTGTTACTCACCTGACACTGCCTTTCTCAATTAGAATTACACATGTTCCTTCCCAGTAATTAAACAAGGGAATAAAGCTGAGATAAAGGTTAGCCGAGTAATTAAACGAGAAGATAAAGCTGGAATTGTTTTGTAGTGAAGAGGTTTTTGAATGACAAAGGCACTTCTGAGCGAGCGCACAATGAACACTTTAATGGCATAACCTTGTAATGGAAAGCTTGGGCTTTCCTTCAGTGACGGATTAAGCTACCACATTCTGAACAAGAAATGCTGACAGATCACAGCTTTTAATGTATAATTCAGCAAGAAGGCTACATTTAAATACTTAAATACACGGGAAAACTTTTCATCGTTGGTTATAAATAAAATAAATAATCTAGACCGCATTTATTTTTATAATAAATTCCATGCATCCATTTTCCAACTGTTTATTTAAGAGCCTATCCTAGACAGCATGGAGTATCATGGTGCATATCTTTATCCCTCCCTTGAAGGACAAGGTGGGGGACGCCCTGGTCGGGATGACAGTCTGTCAGAGGGCACAAGGTGGGGGACGCCCTGGTCGGGATGACAGTCTGTCAGAGGGCACAAGGTGGGGGACGCCCTGGACAGGATGACAGTCTGTCAGAGGGCACAAGGTGGGGGACGCCCTGGACGGGATGTGAGTCCATCACTATAATGTGGTATGGACCAGATTGTGTGGCATAAATTCCCTCAACAGATGTATGCCTCTTTGGCTCTTCTTAGGGGTTCTGTAGTCTACATCTATAGCATCTTAAAGGTACTGCAGCATACAACCATAGTCCCTATTCTGAAGTTTAAAGCCATAGCTTCATAGACGTTCTTAGGCTTATAACCATACTACGTAAAATATCTGGGCCAGTACAACCCAGGGCACGTGTACCACCAGTGGTATCCGTAGTGTACCCAGGTGGTATGTGACAAGACCACGGTGTGATTTAGGTCACTATGATCTCTCTCACCCATGTGCTGTGTGGTTGATATGGTTTGATCTGAAGTAGTACTTGGTCCAAAGAGTTTGAGACCCACTGAGCTAGGCCTTATTTCACAATAGCCCAATCAAACCTGTCTAATAAACAAAAAACCACGAAGCAGGGGAGGACAAAGACTGC
Source organism: Mormyrops attenuatus (assembly GCA_026777985.1). Lineage (NCBI taxonomy): Eukaryota > Metazoa > Chordata > Actinopteri > Osteoglossiformes > Mormyridae > Mormyrops > Mormyrops attenuatus. Next base: position 23,870,735 of record JAODKC010000001.1, read on the forward strand.
AGAACTCTGCCAGAGGGTGTATATTGAGAAAAATCCGCATGCAGTTTGTTTACTGCCTGCAGTTTATCCAAAGGAAAGGCATGAATTGAAATGTGAACATTAAACACTGCAAGGTGTTGCCTTTACCATGGTTTACTAGGTCAGATCCTTTGATAATATTTGCTCAATATTTTAACTGACAAGAAACACATATAAAATGTAACTGGGGCAAATTTATTATTAGTCCACAAACTGGAAATATCATTTTACTGGTCCTACAAGCAAACATGCCAAACAGCTGAAGGTAAACCAAAGGTTTATAATTCTGCTTTGAACATATTTATTTAAAGATTCTTTCTGATTATAGTTAACAGACTATAGGCTTTTAAACAATCAAATTAATTGATTAATGCTATGTAGAATAAATAAGACTTTTTTGTAGGTTTTATTTTTTGTAGTGCACAAATGAACTATGTCAAGGAAACAAATGTCTATTAAATTTTGGGATGTGGCCACTTATAAATTATGTGATTTTGTGGCTGTAAGTAAATGTATATGTTTATTCTCTATCGATTAAATCCAACCTCATTAAGTCATTGGTTGAAACAAAAACCAGCATCCATTGACATCTGCCACAGAGTGAAAACTCTCATCGCCATAAACGTATTCCAACGTCACCCGCTATAGCATATTACTTGTAGCAATTATCATCAGTAAATAATAATATTTCAATTTAATTAAACTCTTAGTCAGTTTTAATGATTTCTTAACATATGTAATAATATATTATTAGCATGTGGGCCAGGGGAGTTTCCAGCTATTGAAAAGATCAGGCAAGTGAAGTTTACCGTCTAATGAAAAGCCTTTGCAGAAGATAATAAGCTATTTTAGCAACAAAGGGAGGACCGGCTTCATATAAATACCCTTGGTTTTGGAGTGAAATGTTGGACAAGTCCTTTTGACCACATATTGCAAATATAATACTAAAAGAAGAATAGAGTCTTTGACCCAGGATTGTAGATTTGGGTGTAGATGTTTGGGACAAACCAAACCTATACTGTTGCTTTGACTGGACTCCATTTTAAAGAAAATTAAGATGCAAATCTCAGCTACAAGAAACTTCTGCAATACATGTAAATTAGTAAATTATGCAGCATATGAAGTACTGCTTCCCCTGAGTGTTGAACGTAGTTTAGCTTAGATGCAAAGTTTTCCAGAGGAATACTTATTTCAATTACTCAGAAACACTATACATCTACCTGGAAGAAAATCCAGATGGTGTAGTTTATTTCTGATTTGAACATAATATAAACATTAAAAGGCCGTTTTCATGAATGAGAGAAGCTAATGTCCCGACCATACCGCAGCAATTTAAGCAGAGCTTTGTTAAAGTAAGTGTATAACTCTTCTCAATAGAAATAATAAACAAACGGACAAGACTGGTTTGGTTTGGGTTTAGCTTCTGAAAGTTACATTGATCCTTCCACCCATCTTCCAGGTCCATGTCCTTAGCACAGGGTCACAAGGAGAATTGTAACACCAATCTGTGAAAACCCCCTCTGAATTCTCCGTTTCACATCATGTTTGTGCAGCAGGTGACTGAATTTCTTTGAATTTCTATTCCTTTGCTATTATGATGTCACTATGAATGTATCAGGTTCATTCATTCATTACGCTCTTTCTGAATTGTAGTGATGCAGGAAAATCTACACATATTAGCATATTACTAATAAATATAAAATCTATCTTCTAGTGTTTAGTTTTAACATCAATCATCCACATGCTACATTTCCATATAAATAACTTGGAGGGAAAATATGCAATGTCCAAATTCTAAAGATTATGAGCTATAACAAAACACAGGAGTCATGCAAAATGCACAAACACGGTAGGGCAGAAGCACCTTAAATTTTTCTCCATGTTCCCCCAATCAGAATGCCGACCCCTGACTGCAGTACAGAAATTAAACCCAGGAAATCCAATCGACCTTGATAAAACATTCAAACTTGTGAAGGAATTTCGTCCTGACAGCCAGACTGCCGGGTGCTTCCCTGCTCCTCTTAAATATTTAACTGCCGTCCTCCTCTAATATCAAGTCTTCATCCCAGGATAAATCCATCAAATCCGGTGTGGTTATTTCACATGTAATCTCCCCATGGGAGGTAAATCATTACCAGCTTGATAATAAAATTTCTACAACAAATCAACTGGATAAAAATGCATACATGTGTTTTTTATATTTGCATGCAGACAACGTGTCTGCATTAATAACTCAGACAAAATCTGAATCCAAGTATTATTATTATTATTATTATATAGAAGTATTGGTGCATCCTGTTTTACTTCAACCTGCAAACTTCAGTCAATTGTTTTTTTAGGTTTCATTTCTGTTGCTTTATTGCTCATGTTTCATGTCTTTTTTTTGTGGGTATTTTAGTTCCCATTTCTATTCGCCCTAGATGTGTTTGATTTGTGCAGTACTTTGGTCAGCCTGCTGTTGTGCTCTAAAAATGAATTCTGGTTTGATTTGATTTAACTTTCAATGCCAGTCATGAGACTATATCGCTTACCCAGTTCAGCCTGGACATCACAGTCCTGCCGTCTTTCTTCGTCTTGCCTGAACCAAGTACCTGTGTGACTCAGACCTGTCCCCACCTAACCCTGAAAAGGAGAACTGCAAATGCACCTTTCTCTTGCTGCCCAGTCTTCGTTCAGTCTATGTCTCAAACCGGAGACCCTCTCAGGCAAAGGCTTTGGTGATATCATTATAAGAGGCTAAATGCATAAATCCACAGCATACTTTAATGCGTGAGTAACGGATGTTGACAGAGCAAAATGAGCTCGTAGGTCATCCAAATTTTATTCCAAATACTGGATACTCAATATCAGCTCCCTGCTTGCTACACAAATCAAGCTTTACACAATGATTAACTGGTGAGCTCTTCTTGTAGAACCTGACACTACCAGCCCTGATTCTTTAGCATGTTTCCCAAATATATAAATACAATGTAGAGCAAAACTTTGTAACAACTACTACTACTACTTCAAAGCGGTTCTCAAAAAATAAAAAAACTAAACAGAAAAAAATGTACATGTTTTTTTCAGCTCTCGAATTTGAACCCAGCAACCTGAAGACCTCGTAAGTCCTCCATAATTCCACTTTGATTTTCCTTAGGACTAATACCTCACTGGACCAGTTGTGCACCAAGAACCAGCAGTGAACTCTGTGTCAGTTCTGGAGTGCATTACCGTTCAGTGTGTCTACAGTGGGAAATTTACACCCCCACAGTGACATACTATACAACAGTCTTCCTACTTTAGTTTTGATGTTTAAATAGCCATCAACATCAGTGTTTCTTAACCGAGCCCTCGGGGACCTACAGATAGCCCAAATTTTTGCTCCCTCCCAGCTCTCCGCTACTTGGTACAGGTGCTGGGAGGGAGCAAAAATGTGGACTGGCTGGCCCCGAGGACTGGGTTGAGAAACACTCAGTAAATGCGATTGTATCTCTGATGCTCTCTCATGACTCCCTGCTTAAATTTTTTAGATAGTTTATGGTCTTGAGAGACAATAGAATCTCTACCCACAAATCGGCTGTGTTCAGCAGACTATACGAGTAACATGAGAATAATAAAGTCATTGTTCAGGCCTCAGTGGCATAGCATCCGAGTAGGTGCCTCCCCAGAGAGCACAATAACAACACTTTGCACTCTGTAATAAGGGGGCCAGCTCAAGAAATTCAGCAACAGACCTATCAGCCCCTAGGCCATCCAGTATGTGTCACATAGCATGTGTAGTAATGAAATTCTCAGCTCCAAACTTTATTACGTACAAAGGCTTTTTCAGTGGTTTTCTGCACAAAGCATGATGAAAAGACATTTTTTTGTTTTATTAACAAAATGACTGCACTAAGAATAAACATGATTAATGGTCTCATATTTTATATTTAAAGAGAGGTAATTCCATTTTCGGATTGTTATTTGTAAAACAGATTAAAATATGATGTATGATGTCTGTGATGAACTGTATCAGGACACAGATGAGGCTTTTCAATCACCTATAACAGTCTAAGAGAGTGTTTCCCAATCCTGTCCTCGGGGACCCACAGCAGTCCACATTTTTGCTCCCTCCCAGCTCCCGTGGACTGTCTGCGGGTCCCCGAGGACTAGATTGGGATTGCGTCTGTCTCCTTTTTTGATGCCTCCTGTAAAACCTCTGCAGACACACTTTGGTATGGTATTGCTGGATGGCAAAATTACTCGATGTAAAACCTTCACCACAATTGTCAGTCCAAAAACTAGACAAACAACCGAATATCTTTAAAAACTGCAGTTGGACTTTTAGCAAGGATACTCCTTGTCATAAACACAAAGAGATCGTCTCTTTAATTCAACTGCTGCAAGAAATTCAAATCCCTCTCTCCTAATTAGGCAATTAATTTTTTTTTCTTACTTTTTGAAAATAAAAGCAAAGAATCTGACAAATCTGTTGGGGTGGGGGTGGGGTGACATCTTGGCAGCCGTAGGTGATTTTGAAGCAAAGATGAAACTGAAACTGGGGAGCCCTGAAAGGCCGATATTAATGAAGGAAGTGATCAGGACTTTCATCTCCTTCACAGCGATTCAAATCAGTGGAGATTCACCAGGAGATGAAATGGGGTGATGTGAGCCACTCAGGCTTCAGGAAAGTATGTCCTGCTGAAAATAGCTCATACATCAGCGGGACGGTGGGCATGGCAGCAGCCTCCTGGGTTGTGGGTTCCATTCCGCCCACCAGCTGTGTGCGTGTCTTGTATGATCTTTGCATATTTTTCCTGTTTTCACATGGATTTCCTTCCACTGTGGAAAAACGTATCTTTTTGTTTATCGATGTCTCAAAATTTCCCATATTTTAATTGTATGCCCTTTTATCTATTTATTTCTTTGTTTGTTCAAAGCAAGATACATTTTTGGAATGATTAGGGATTAAACCCCTTACTCAAGGGCCAAATGGTGAAATCGCTCTCAAGTCCCTGGGATTCGATTAAGTAACCTTCCGATCAGAGGCACAGCACCCCAACTTGCTGAGCTACCCACACATCATCCAATCTAACATCCCATCCATGCTGTACTGCATGGGTAAGCATCCTATTTATTTAGCACCTTTCAAGAACAAATGTCACAAAAAGCTTCATGGATAATAATCCAAAGGCAATTAAACATCAATATAAGGCCTGTCTATACACAAATACTTTGGCATGCTGTTTACGGGAGTCCACACTGCTGGCTGATCTACTGTCTCTGGGCAGACTTTTCCACAGCCTTGGGGCAGCAACCGCAAAGGCCCTGTCAGCTGATCTTAAATTCAGACCTAGGGATAACAGGAAGTCCCTGATCAGAAGACCTGAGTCTCCTGTTTGCAGTGTATGGGGTCAAAAGAATTATGAATTTAAGGGGACTTATGATTGCTAAGAGCCTTATAAGTAAATAAAAATGTTTGGTTGTATGTCTGTTTTCCAGAATACTCCCAAGAATATATTCCTGATTCATGTTTCAGTTACAAAACACCTTGAGTCCAAGAGTGTGCCAATCCATTATGTTAATATCAGCGTCCTTGCTTTGACAGTACTGTACAATGGACAATGTGCCACAATATGGTTTCCTTGTACCTAGAACACCGGTTCATGCCGAGCCTGGTCTTCAGCTGCCTGAAATTCATGACTTGCACGACCTACATGAACAGAGCCCACAGAGCTGCCCGCTAATGTGCTAACGTGCTAATGTACAGCTGAGCATTCACAGCCCCTTAGCCCGACACGATCAGAAGCTTTGCAGAAAGAAAGACTTTGCAGAAAGAAAGACCTGCTCCCCGCGATAAATCCAATACCCTGGCTAGTCTGTCCCTTTCGGGGGGGGCATGGTGGTGATTTACTGACCTGCTCAGTCTTAGAAAGCAGTCAGTGATCTCTCGGCTCAGTCCTAATCATCCCACATTGATCAAACAAACGAAAAAAAAAAAACCTTGACATCTTAGACAGACTGTAGTCCAAAATTTACTATCAAATGATCAGTCACAGGTGTCTAGGCTCATTTAAACGTTATGACAAATGTAACATCTCTATGGACTACAGCTACACGACGCAGGAATCATACAGCGGCAAATCAAATCATTAGCCAACACCTACAGCCACATTGTATGGCTAAATCCTTCCATTTAACATGTATATATTTACAAATCCCTTCAAACCCTGGTTAATATGTGAAAATGCTGAACTTTAATTTCTTTATTAATTTTTAATTGGACCATATATTCGGTTTAGTACTGATGTTTACAAGCTCACTATCTCTTCTTTGCATATAATGTGTATTAGATGAAAACCTGAAAATAGCTGCCTATTGCACATTACAGGCTGATATATTTATAATAAACCATGCTGACTATATGTGAATGTCCCACAACTGGAAATTGCGCAGAAATACTCAATCAGGAATCAGGGCCCTGGACAGTGCAGGGGGGTGGGGGGGTAGGATTGTGCCACTGGCGATTGCCTCCACTTTGACCACCATGACAACAAACAATGGGTCCAGCGGGGGAAGGTTCGTGCAGTGGGTGTGTAAATTGTGGGGAGGGGTGTGTGTGGATTTGGGGGTGGGTTTATTTTAGTAGGACATGTGGGGGAACAACTTTGATTAGTCACAGACACATGCACACATGACACGCCCTGCTGGAAGTGGGGGGCCAAATTAATTACGAAATTTGAGGGCTGTCAATTTTTTATAATTATTTTTTTTAAAAAAGAAAACCAAAACCATGAGGACTGAGAGGGAAACTGCAGAATGGACTGAAACGCACGTCAGACAGCTTCACACGTGTGAAGCCCAAATTATGGAATAATGCATTACGACAAAGGAAGGATTCGACGGGAACATGATTAACTCAGAACCGGGAACAGAAGTGCCACCTGAACCAGTCACAGATGGTGTCCCTCCCCCTACACTCACCCCATACCCTGAGGCTCCCAGTTCAAGGGCTGTTTAATTGTCCCCAAACATGGCTTTAATCACATGGCCCCCCCCCCCCCCCCACAGCTGCATCCCGTCCATCCAGCTGTGATACCCTATTCCAGAGACTCATGCTGTCATTAATGTGGGGTCCCATATGATTCTGCACCTGGGGGGGGGGCGGGGGGGGGTGGGGGGGGGGGGGGGGGGGGGGGGGGGGGGGGGGGGGG
>JAODKC010000001.1:23892704-23921729 GCA_026777985.1 Mormyrops attenuatus
CCCCCCCCCCCCCCCCCCCCCCCCCCCCCCCCCCCCCCCCCCCCCCGCCGCCCGCCCCCCCCCCCCCCCCCCCCCCCGCTGGAAACTTGAGACGCTGGATAGGCGGAATGGAAAAGGCCCCATTTCCGTGAGTAACAGCCCTAATATCCCTTCTTGGCTATTTTGTCAAAGCCCCTTATTACTGAAACTGTAGAAGTGAGACGGAAAGCGCCTCCATTTCTCCCCAGACGTGGGCTCAGGATCTGCTTGCCGATGGCTGGCCATCGCTTTGAGAAAAGGCTTCCGGCATCTTCTAGCGCCATTTCGACAAAGGCGATTCCCGGCAGAATCATGCGGAGCTGTATTTCTTAGTGCAAACAGCCAACAATACGTCTCAACACTTTCACTAAGTTTCCAGCGAAGTAATGTCAATTAATACTGTTAAATATATACTTCCCGAGTTGCAAAATAATGTACAAACATCAAGATGTTCCACTTAAGGATGTACTGTGGATACAGTCATAATCAACACATTTTTATGTGAAGTATCATATAGCCAGCATTCCATCCATCCAACCATATCACTTACCCTGCCCTGTGTTACAAAGACTGCTCAGATGTATCGTGCATTTTATCATTCTGACTTCCCAGTCATGTAATACATGCAGCCCATGCTGGGACTCGCTGTTCATACAGACACTCCACACAAAACCTACACCCTCAACACAGATATAAAGAATTCCCAGAGTCAATATGCATGTCGGAATTGTGTCTACCACTGAGGGTCCCTTACGCCTACATCAGCAACAAAACCAATCTCTTACACCTACCCAGAGGTCAATAAAAGAGGAAAAACTTACATTCATCTTCCATAGCAACAGTAATCCCAATCTGGCCGACTATTGCATGACTTGCAATAATAAACAGTAAAAAAGTTACATGAGAAAACCTATAAAGAACTGATTTTTGTGGTTCTAAGCCAGATGTTCAGTCAATTTAGCTTTTACTCAAGATCTATTATGATTTTTTAAATATTTGACAAGATACAAACGCAAAGACAATATCTGAGTGGATAAAAATTCTGAAGTCCTGAACAATGTTCCAGGAAAACACAGAACAGAGACAGAGCAGCAGACCAGTGGCCTGTACTAAGAAGCGGGGTTACTGGCTTATCAGGGTAACTTGTCAGATTTAAGGTACCACAGTTTAAATGGACTTCATATTCGTTCACTTGCATTTTGCCAGGACTACCTTAAATCCGACAAGTTACCCCGATAAGCCAGTAACCCCGCTTCGTAGTATAGGCCACAGTAGAGGCCACAGTGTAGACTCTCACATGCTTGTGCATGATCAGTTCTTTCAGAATCAAGCAGTAGAGACACTTTCATTTATTTATTTAGCAGAAAGTTTTGTCCAAAGTGACACATAAAGTGAGAAAAGCCTGGAGTCAGGATCGGATCAGCCAGCCTCCCTGGGTTAAGGGCTTGGCCTGTCATCTATGGGATGTGCTCCCACAACCTTCTGGACACGGGCACAGATCCCTACCCTGCTGAGATAGACACTGCCAATAGCATCATTTTCCACAAGTTCATCAAATCCCCATTTCTGTCAACCTCACAATCTGGCTGGAAATGAATTGGAATTCTGTTTCCAATTTGCCTTGTAGATTGTTGCACTCTGTGTCTTCACAAGAAGGAGCCTAACCCTACAGCATCACCTGTATAATCTATGGGAAGGGGCCTGCCCTCACCTCCCCGGCACCAAATTACCAATCACATACACCCTGACCCCACACTGTCCTATAGCCCCCCCAAGAGACAATGTCCAATCTGTGCTTCACCTTCCTTTTCCCCTCTCCCCCATTTCTCTCTCACTTCGATTCCCAATCCCATGTGCAGGACTGGAGCCCCACTCAAAAAGTCACTTTGCACCCCCAAAAAACAAAATAAATAACTAGCAAGTACATTCAGAAGATCATCACTAGCTAGTTGGTTAGCAGAACGTGCTGCTTCAGCATCTCCTATATAAGGAACGTGTTTATTTTATGTTTAGCATAGTGACTATTTGTGGCCAACAGGGGGCCCCAAACCTCAGAGGAGCCACACCACTACCCATGGGATGCCACTGCAGCCAGAAGTCGTCTTACAGCCCGTTACACTATAGTGACACTATTCCCTTTAAACTAACACAACATCAACAGAATTTCTTTCTGTGGTTCCACCTCAGTGTTTTTTCTTCTTTTTAGGACAGCAATTCAGCAGTAATGGTTTCCTGCGGACCCGGGGGTGCAGTAAAGGCATGGAAACCAGGGCACATTACACGGGCTCTTTAAAATTATAAACAGATATGAATATCACAATGACGTACCAATGTTCAACAAATCTAACCTACAACACCCCCTTCTAACAAATGGATTGATCTAAATGCACCAGATCAGTCAAGTAAAAAACTGAAAATGGAAGCAAGGTTGTCACAGGAATAGGGCGCCCAAAACATCTAGCTAAGCCCCCGCTGACGACTCACCAATGTATGATTCCAGACTCACTACATTTCAGAGCTGCCATTTACTTGCAGATTGGAAGGTCTGTCCTCTACACAGAGGATCCACACCGACTGAGTGGTGAAAAGCTCCGCTGGCAGCCATCTTTCTTCTCACTCCACATAACAGCAGGTGGAGAGCTTTGCCCCTTCCACATGCAGGTGTGCTGGCACCCTGCCAACAGTAGGTGTCATTGTGGAACAACCTGAAAGGGGAGGACCCGGGTACCTGACCTGACTTCTGAACAACACGGCAGAACATATAAGGATCTAGGATCCCCGGTGCAGAACCTTAAAATCTCATACTGGGTAGGAAACCAGGAGGGAGCCCCAGCAATTTTTAGAAAAGGGCTTCAGAAAGCAGGCAGTCAAAAAAAGCAGTTTTGGTAAATACACATCTTTCCTCAGTAGAGCTAGCTAAAATTACTAACTGTACGATCCCTTTCTTCGTTTCTATTTCACTAAAGTAAAAGTCTTTTCCAGATTCTAACAGATAGAACCAGGGTTCCAAAGGTATACTCAAGTTCCTCTTCCAGACTGAATTCCTTAAAATATTACTGAAAAAGTATGTTACTTCACAGTTACACAAGGTCCTGTTTGTATTGAAGATGCAGCCCCACTTTATATAACATTTTGATTATGTTACTGCTTATGATACGATTTTACCAGTTACTGAGGACATCACCAGGAACAGGACTGAGAACCACTGACCTAAAGCAGTGAAGATAAACTGATAAAACCCCCTTGTCATGTGATCTCATCAATGACTTTCCATGGCCTCTTTATGAAAAAAAGTATAAGGAATCCTGAGTAAACAGCAAATTTCCAAAACTGACAAATGATGAGGAAGCCTGACTTTAGGTCATTGGTGGACTCAACTCAAACACAACAACAAGGGGCCTGACCGAGGTCCTGCCTGTTTTTTTTGCTTTTTGATAACCTAGAGAGAGAGATGTGGGGCTCTGATCATTTTCACATATTTCTGACATGCACCCCCCCCCCCTTTCCATGATGTCCTTCTACTGGCCGACTTCATGACCTCCCCCCTCTTCCATTTCCTGCTCCTGGCAGGTTTCCCTCCCGTCAGCAGAGAAAGTGAGGGAGGACAGAGGAGAGAAAGGGAAGGCCAGGGCCCCTGAGAGGGCACTTTACAGGAAAATACAGAAGCCAAAGGGCGAAGGGGCAGCTACGCATCAGGGGTGTATATGTGTCAGCTGATAAACAGGCTTCTGTTTGGCATGCAGCCTCACTGCTCCTCTCGATGATCCTGAGCCAATTAGTAGCCCTGTGGACAACAGTGACACTCCAAATGCTGATAGGCTACAATCGCATTCCGGACCAAATTTATGGGGGTTGAGGCCCCTGTCTGCAGCAAAAAAATCCTGCTGTAACAACCAAAAAAAAAATTATTCAAAAATTTTGACGTGGGGCCCTGGGAAAGAGCCCGGGTTAGCCCAGGGTATAATAGGCTAGCCGCAACAGAGCTCCTAAGTAATACATCATAACACAACAAACTAGCGATATATTAGCAAATGAAGTCTCTCTGGTCTTTCCGCTCAAGACTTTTGCAACTAGCAGCAATGAAATTGAGTGAATTTAGATAAAGGTGAATTTCCAGCCAATCGGGGTGCAGAGCACCTAGCGAGTCTGTGGCCCAATGACAGTTAGGGACACTGTATCCGGGGAAACGACACAAATTGGTCCAAAAACGCTGAGTTCTAACTCACATCATAGTCCTTTTTAAAGTTATGGTACCCTTGAATACACAGCTCTGGAAAAAAATAAGAGACCACAGCAAAATTTTCAGTTTCACTCATTTCTCACTTTATGGGTGTGCGCCTGTGTAAAATACACATTTTTTTTGCAAACTACACCCTGGCTTTTCTCTGCTTCTCATTAATGAAGGGCTTCTTCCTTGCTTTATGGGTCTTCAGTCCTGCTTTTAGGAGTCCGTTACGAATTGTCCTAGCAGTGCACGTCACGCCACTTAATATTTCCCTTCATTTCGAAGGTCATTTGAAGTCATCCTCTGATTTATGAGGCACTGCCCGATTAGGTGACGTCATCTCTGCTTCTGCCCTCTACCTGACTAGTTTTGATTATTGGCAGTATCTCATGCTTCACTTTGTTCTTATCTACTGATGTCTTAGAAAATTTGAACCTGAAATCATCCTGCTGCTCAGTGTAACCTTCTGCCAGCAGGACCAGGATTGAACCAGGATTTAAAGATGAAGATTTGTGTAAAAATATAGAGTGATCTCTTAATTATTTCCAGAACTGTATTTGTTCTCCATATGATATTCAGAATGTTTGCATGTTTGTATTTGGACTAATCCTACTGTAGGATGCGCACGGTATTTGTACACTGTAAATGCTTTTCGCATTTGTAACCAAACAGGCAGGAAAACTGAAGCAAAGGGATCCTGCTCCCTCCTAAGTGTGCGTGGAGTCTGCATGTCCTCTCCCTGCTTTTCTCCAGCCACTCCGGTTTCCTCCCTCAGCCCAAATTGCCCGCAGTGTGCCCGGACATGCCCGGAGATGTAGCGCTGGACTGATATATCAGTTTGCCGATACAATAGGCCAGTATTAAGGTTTCCCAAATGTACCGCATGGGTGGAAAATCCACCGATGAAACAGCGATAATGTCTCTTTAAAAATGTATGATGGGAAAAAGAGCTCTCTCACTGGAGATGATGCTGAACAGCTCTGCTTCCTGCATTACGACCTACCACTCTCCGTCTGGGATCATTAGCAGGTCTGGGCAAAGAGTTGTTACTGATCCGCTGGGAATGGAAATGTTGCGTTTTACCACACCAAACTTTTGACTGTTCATCTGCAATGTGCTTTTGTTATGTAGGACAAACAATGTACTTTAAATGTGCTGTTGTCTGAGAGTTCAGCATTGTGAGAGTCCATGTTATTTACTTGTTTTAAGTAAATAACATATAAAATACATAGAAAAACATTGTTTTTTTAAGTTACATAGAAAATCAGCCATTTATAAATAAAGACTTTATAGCCTGCTGTTTGAGCTTGAGAAACTGTCATAATCATATTCGTCAGTAAAGCAATGTTTGACTAAAACTACTGTCAGTTTAATTATGGCAAATTATACAGAGCAATAAATGATAATATTAGAATTTTGAGCTCCTTAAAATCCAGTATCAGAGACATATTTTCATTATGGATCTTACTGCAATGGACTGGCATCCCATCCACTATGAACTCCAGTCGTCTGTCCTACACTGCCTAACCCTAACCCTGCACTGCCTGGAATAGACTCCAGAGCACACCAGAACTATGAACAAGATAAGCAGTAGGAAGATGAATGAATGAATGGTGAGCAGATGAATGATATTTTTACCAGATAATTTTATAAGAGCATGCAAAGCTTCTTAGTCAAAGTCCAGGGCCAAACCCACTGGCCTGCTGCATGAAGAAACTTTCTTACATTACCAAAATATCATCATGATCAGTTTCCTGATATGGTCTTACATATTCATGGAGGTATGGAAAAACCTTGAAACCTATTCTGATGCTGACAAAAATTTTGCACGAAGCATAAGGGACAACATACATAAAACTTATTTCAATGTATGTCTCCTAACAAGAAGTATTGTATTCCAGAGCAAGCACTACATGTTTTGTCAATCCTCAGAAAGATTATAAATAGCTAGATGTATAGTGATACTTTATTAAGCCCAGTGGGGAAATTCTCTTTTTGTCTACCCCATCTTACTCTCCATGAGACAGTATCCTGTTGGAATCTGCCCCGTGTCCATCAGAACGTTCCTGGACCCAAAAAACTGATTCATCCTATGGTCCAGACTTCCAGCATGCAAGGATGTAGAATCTGAACCTGGAATTACTGTGAGCTAAATCTGATATGGCTCAAGATAAATCTGAACACTCAGCCCAGATCTGCTTCACCTTCACTTCATAAAAAGAAACAGCATTTAAAAGGAATACCTTTGGATATCACATTCAGACTGTATATACTTAGTGGCTACTTTGTTAGGTACCTAGGACTGGGTGGGGTCCCCTTTCGTCAAGGGAACAGCATGAATTCTCTGGGGCATTGAAATAACAATGTGCTAGAATCTTTCCTTATGGTGTTTGGTCCCACTTTGCACATGTGACCTTCCTGATAGCTTTAATGAGTCTGGCCATTCCCCTCTGACTTCCTTCAATAACGAGGTGTTAATTTCACCCTCAGAAGTGTCACCGATGGGATCATTTCTGCTTTTCACATCACGATCTGCTTTAGACACTGCAGTGCATGAAAATTCCTGGTGGCTTTTCGGAGATGCTGAATCCAACACAGATGTCACCGATAGTCAGACCACATTCAAAATCATTTCGATTAGTGTTTCCCAACCCAGTCCTTGGGGACCACCAGATCACAGATACACAGAGGCTTAGCCCACGCTACCCCATGTTTAAATATGGACTGTCTGACAGTCCTCAAGGACCGGGTCAGGAAACACTGATTGCGATCACACATACTGCCCATTATCGGGCTTTATGGGGCACCAAGTGAACCTCTTGATCCCGTCTGTATGCTGTGTATGTATTCAGTTGCAGCCAAATGATACTCTGTTTGCTGGAAGCAGGCTGTTGGTGTTAGCAAGCAGGTGTTCTGCTGGGTGCATACTGTTACACTACAGCATTGAGCTTCAAACTTAAAAAGTAACAGGAACTACATTCCTCCCATGTGAAATGTCAGCTCCGCCCACGATGCTGAGTTAAACCATCCAGAAAAAGCATGCTGTTTAATGCGCTGCCCCCATAATAAACCCAGGGATCTGTGGGAATCCATGCCACATTTCCTATTAAATGTTTAAAATGCGCTCTGGTGAACTTCATGACACTTCCCCCAAATCAAAGGCATGGAAGGGCACAGAATGAAGACTTGGTCACATGCGAACTCCAGTTTCCTAATAACTGGCAGCAACCTATTGAAAATACTGAATTAAGAAAACTATTAAACTGAAACTACAAATAACCTTTCTGTAACATCTTTTGATGATGAGATCCTTATCTAGCATATCTAAGCTACTTTGCAATACCAGAAAAGCTTGTTCCCTAAGTCCTATCTCTTTCATGTTTAAACCTAGAGATTCAGCCCAAAGTTATACTGTGATACGCTAGCTATCTCTGGCCGTTCATGTCAAAATCAGTCATTTATTTTGCTTGCACGCAAGCATTTGCTCAAGCCATCATGATTAATTGGATAATTAACCTGCAGGTGAATGATATTTTTTTCTACAAATTCAGCACTCAAAAGTTTTGCAAGAGTCTCCTCCCACACCGTGTCATAATGCAAGAAAGATGAATTCCTCCTCCTGGAAAAGGGGACCACCTCCACCCTTGCGGGCAAGGAAACGAACACTTTCTCAGTTCAACAAGCAGAGCCACGAGATGCATTACAGGATGATATTACAATAGACTCTTCCCTCTTCCAGTCTCACTGAATCCACCCCACCAATGTCTCTATTCAGAGTGCCTGTCAAGGACGCATTTGTCTGTGCCGAAACTCCCAGGAAGTTAGAAAAACTGCATTCAGCACAAAACCCTTTTCTTCTCATTCCTCGTTTGGTTTATGCTGAAGAAACCATCCCCTAATGATTTTGTGAGAGACACTGTTATTTATCTAACTGCCATTTATTGGTTTCCACTTTTCTGTACCGAAACAGTAGTCCTCCCAAGCTCACGTCCTTCCATGCATTTTCCACGACCTGCTCACCCAGTACTGGGTCACAGTGAGCCTGGAGCCTATCCCAGACAGCACAGGGAATGCGGGGGGGGGCTTGGTTAGGGATACCAGTCCATCACAGAACACACACTCACACAATTTAAGGACACTGGGTTCACCTAAACTGCATGTTTCTGTTATCCAAAAAAACACACAAACACAGGGATATGTAGAATCGGGGCGGGAATGGAACCTAAAACCCTGAAGGGGTGAGATTACACTGCTATCTACTAAGCCACTGTCCCACCCACAAACCTGATACCCTAATGATTGCCAAATGATAACCAAAATAAAGTCCCTGTACATCCATTATATAAATAACAAAATTACATTTAAATCCTATTAATCAGAGCAGGGATTCCTTTCTCGTACCATATAATGAAACTGTGCATATAAATTTTCGGTGACCATTATAATAAAAACATTCAATTATTCTACGTTTGTGCTGAAAAGTGCCAGCCGACCTCCTCCACATGCATATTAACGATGCCTCCCAGGGTCCCTCAGGGGCCCGGCCTGATGCTATGCCCTTGCGAAAACGCTCGGGCAGCCCCTCGTCACACACTGTAAGGGCGGAGCTAAGGCCGAGGATGGCTCAGTTTTTCTTCCTATATGATGACGATGTGGGGTTCTCCCCACCAAAGACATGGATATGCCACAGAGAACCACTGAAAAACGAGCATAGCAAATAGAAAGCCAGGCATGATAGTCGTGGAAAGGCATTGAATTCATGCATACCAGCTCAGAGAAACAGTATTTTAAAATTCAACACTGTTGAAAAAGCAGGGCCAGCCAGTCCCTGGAGCAATTTGGGGTTAAGGGCCTCGCTTTAGGCCCCAGTGGTGACATTACTCTGCTCATCCTGGGATTTGAACCACAGACCTTCTGATCACAGGCACAATGTTCTACCTTACAGAGCCACACACCATCCCCCATTATGAGAAAACCATCTCATTTATTATCTTATATAAGTGTCTGCTATTGTTTTTTTTTTTTTGCGTGTGTGTGTGTTCTCCGGCCTCCTCTTAAACTTCCCGACACTACCCAGCATTCCCCAGGACGTGAAGATGTTTGGAGGACACTCAGTTAGTAAAGACAGCCGAATGGATGGGTAACAAGACAAAGAGCCCAAAACCAACCGGTGCATAGCTATACTGCAATACTTTACTCATTGTAAAAACATAAGGTAGTATGATGCCGATAAGGTAAACGCTGACAGCACAGTGGTCAAAATAAAGATCAAGGACTGCTGCTTCAAGTCTGAGGAGGGGTCTGTTCTTTGACCTTTAAGCAAGGTATTTAACCTGATTTTCCTCTTTACGTAAAAAAAAAAACATGCGGTTATGCAAATGTGTAAAATTTTGTTTTAGAAGATGTGAGATAAGGAACAGATTATTCACTAGAGAAATGTACACAAAGTACAATCTGAGGGTGTATTCTTATAGCTTATTTATTTTTAATTCCTAATTTACTGTTTTTCAAATGATGCTAATTTAAATCCAGTACACAGTTAATTAAAAAAGGGATTCGCACCAGGTTTCAGTTCAAGTACAAGTTATGTTATGTTCACTCAGAAGAATTAGCACACTAAATTTGACTAAACGGTCATGAATATTCATGATGCATCTTGACAGGGATTCCTGCGAGTTCTGTCAAGGCTACAGTGACTGAAAGAGAACTGGGCTGAGTGTCACTGAAAATAACATGTTTACTTTCTGGAGGAGTACTTGCCCTTGACATGCTGATAATATGATGAACGAAGGCAGTTTTGACAAAAGAGAAATTATTTTATAGATGTAAGAATGACCCCAAACTGTGGTATGTTAGAGGTCAGACCCCATCCCATTGAGTTTGTACCCACATGTTGGAAGTGATGGGCATGTACTTCAGCATGACGGTTTCATTTGCTATAGTCTAGTATTTTCTGTAAATTTTCAGTAATTTTTCTGTCTTTACACTTCCCTGTATGATAAAACTATTAACATTTTTAAAATACATCTTCTGAATTAATACTTGATTTTCTCACCCCGATTTAGTGTCCTCCCCTCTCCTGGATGGCTAATAACAGCTAGCACATGCACCTCCCATTTATGCCGCTTTTAGTCCCGCCCTCTTTCAGTCTCAAATCAGCTGATGTGACTCAGAAGGCCTAAGTGCTGATTGGACGAGTGGCGTGTCTGTGAACAGGCACTCAACGTCACTTGACAGCCATAAAGAAGCTGCATGATGTGGTCAGCAGACAAATGAGATCCTGACTCAAAAGGATCGCTAAAACGCAGCCAATTGCATCCACTCTCGATCACAATCAGCGATTGCTACGATGCAGATGCAAACTACAACACTATCTCCACATAAGAGAGCCTTGAGAGCCCAAAATGTCTCTGTAAGCCAGGAATCTTAACTCGTCTGCCCAGAGGCGATCTTCCAGGGGCCCAGCACATCATCATCCACCAGCACATATAATTACAGTAAATGATCCCTAATACAGCTCACTGGTCATTGGATTCCAGTCATCATTATGAGCAATGAAAAGTTCATTCCTATATGCCATAGCCAAAATCACCATTTTCAGCTGGTAACTGCATTTGCGTTTTCTATTCCGGAGTTAAAACCATATGGAAGAGGTCTCCCAAGGGCCCCGGTAATGGTGCGATCCCTAAATGTGCACTTGAGCTCATTTGGCAATCGGGGGTGCCAGGGGAGGGCACTAATTGGCCAAGGTATTTTCTCAGCCTGCTGAAATACATCTTCATCGTTCCACAGGGGAAGCGGTGTGCAGTTGCTGGGCAGCAGTGAGGAACACATCAACCCCGTAGACAGCAGGCCTGCCCGGAACTGTGCCTGACATAGACCGAGGAATGAAGAGACAGGCACGCAGAGAATGACCACACGTCAGCTGGGCCCCAGCTAACCGCTAATCACAGGATCGCAGCTAAGCTCAACTGGACTCCAGACAACTAATATCCGGTGAAAAAGAAAAGATGGCAAAAATCCACACGAAGCTGCTTCACAGCCATTTACGCTTATTACATTACAGTCACAAATCAACAAAGACATGAAAACCAAGTTCCACAATTTTGAAACAAAAAAATACTATTAAAACAAAAACTTAATTATATCCCAGACAGTGCATTTCAAAGCAGGTATCAAATGCCTTTTATTCATATTGTCCTTCGTCAATAATGCCTCGTTGTGCATTAAATCTTCACTCTCAAACTCAATCGCGGAATTAATCAGCTCTCCCACTGCCAAATTGCTCTTCATAGGAGTCATCGCCGAAGAATAAATTACTCCCACCATCCACACACCTCTTTTCCTTCTGTTTCTTCAGACTTTTAAAATCACAAGGACAGGACTGAGGGTTTGAGGCCTTAATAGACCACATTTGCTTTCGGATTATTGTTTTGCTGAGGGATTGTGGGTAATCACGTCAAATCAGTGGCTTGGTACACGGAGTGTGACTAGGATGCCGTTGGAGCGATTGCCACCACCTGGGCCCTGCTCTCTACACTGCCCACGGAGCCCAGATGGGAAACCGTCTTCCCGCGAGGTCTGGACGGACGACTGCAGTTGCGCCGCGAGTCCATCAGCCGGCTTCTAGCAGCATGAGTGGCGAGAGGGAGGCATGACCACGCACCATGCGGCAATTGTCATGCAAGCACCAGACTGACACTGCCTGACTGTTTTTTTTGTACATTCACATTCATTTTTACGGACACATGACCCCAACTCTTCCGCAACTCCCCGGGGTCCAAAAAATGAGCATGTAAAGAGCTAAAATGAGCTGAAAGTGACTCAACAAACGTTCTCACCTCTTGGCAAAGCATGCTGTGATACTCAACTACCAGGCCCCCCGAGTGTTACTCATAAACACCGGATATTAGCCATTTATCTTATAGACATATATATCAGAAAATGCAAACATGAGCAGTACAGGAATCGAGTGGATGATAATGTGCAAGGACTGGATCTGCTTACTGTCACAGCATCAGCCAATGACTGGGAATTGGGGCTGGATGCCTGCCAAGTCAGGTTTAATATCCTGCAAATGTAGAACCACAAAGTATGAAGGCGTCTAGTAAGAATATAGAATGAGCATCCCTCCATCTTTCTTACCAAACTCTATGAAACTCTTACTATAAATGTGTATGTGCGTGCGTGCGTGTGTGTGTGTGTGTGTGTGTGTGTGTGAATGATTCGAATGATTCTGAGCCTACAAAATAATTTCGTGGTGCATGGGCACAATGACAAAGTTGACTTGACTAGTCTTGAGCTTATCCAGGACAGAGTTGTGCCTCGAGCCAATCCCAGGCAGCATCGTGAAAAATGCAGGCGTACACTCAGGACAGAAGGCCAATATACTAACATTTCACATCAGTACTAGACACTAACAGTAAATGTAGTGCAAAGAACTTTTATACGGCATGCCACTGAGCTCAGGTTTGAGGCCTAAAATGGAAAGAGAAGCTCAGTGTGTGTGTGTGTGTGTTATCCTCGATGTTGCATAATTTGTGTAGAAACAAGGCACGAAAGTGGGTGAGGGAACAAGAACAGGAAGCAGTCGGGGTACCAGGTATACTGCGATCATGTCTGGTGAAGCAGAGCAGCCCTTTCAGGTGAACGCGGAGGTGATCCGAGAAGAAGGAAGCTGAACTACAGGCTAGAGATCTTATGTTCCTAACTGCCAGCTAAATGTACAAACAAAGTAAAGTACTGTTACCCTAGCACCTCGTTCAGGGTGTACACCAGCCCTGTGGTCTGTGCTGCCTAGGATACGCTCCTGGGCCCCCCATGACACTGACCAGAATAAACTGTTAGGAGATGGATGGATGGATGGATGGATGGATGGATGGATGGATGGAAGGATAGAACTACTGTTACTGCTACCTTTATTCAGTTGCCAGCACTGGCTGGGAAAGAACACCAACATTTTCAATTAAACATGCAAGACTGTTTGAAAATGAAGGTGAAATATTCTACTCCAAAATTAAATCTACCAAAAATTTACATATATGACTACAGATAGGCTGTAAAGATTTGATAATGTCTGTTCACCCATGAGTTTGTCATGCTCAAATATTACAGGGACTTTGTGTGGAACTGTGATAAATATTGTGTACACAAAGTAAGTACTAAACAAGAGAACAAATTTCGGGAGGCACAAGTTTTCTGACCAAGATGACAGTTACAGGTGCTACATGTGGAGGCTGTGGGTGTGAACACGGGTGTGTGGTCCTTCAGAGTGCTGGAGATATCGCACCTGTCCTAGGTGCAATGTTGCTGACGGCCCCCAAAGGGCAGCACGCACAGAGCCCTGCAGGTCTATAAACTGCTTTCTTTTTGTGCACGCGCTATACTAAATAACGCACATAATTTAGCTTAATGTGCCCACAAAATACTAAATCAAGTTCACAAAATCCCTAAAACCTGCATATGATTTACTTGTTTTCGTGCTCTCAATTTTGCTATTTCAAGCTCTGAAATTAATTAAGTTGTGCTCACGTCTTGGTCTCCTGCTGTGGCACAGGCGGACCCGGCGGGTCTTGGGCCCCCCAATTCAGCGTTCAAAGTGAGCGATACAGTGCGATGAAATTACTGTTCACTTGGTCTTAGCAATGCCATGGCTCATTTAAAAATTGATGATAAAATATGTAGTTGCGTCTGTAGTGTGATTTTGTCGCCAATTAAATTGTTATGGGCCTGGCCCACCTACGCTATGATTTCTGGCTCCACTATTCGTTTTGTGTCGGCAAAGCCAGTGTCTTGAAACTATGGTCAAGCCATCCATGCACAGTCTGAAGGTGCACAAATACTAGAGTATTACGGAATGTATTCACTCAAATCTGTGTAATAAGGCATAACATGGCTCCCATTTCAATTTGAGAATGTTCTTCAATATCTGACAAGTAGCCACACAAAGATTCACTGTTCTATGGCGGAAATAAGCGATTACAGTCATTAAAACCTAAATGCTGTAATAACAAATACACGTATATACCACTGAGCCCATATTGTTCTAATAATATATAGTATGTCCTCCATTACAACTTGGTCTTATTCTGTTAGATTTGTCACATGTCCACACGAAGTATAAAACAAATCTATGGTGTAAATTAGGGGTTATCGCATTCTTAATACTGCCAATGGTAATAATCAATAATATCTCTGAGCCTATATGATAAAGCATAATTTTTAATGGACAAAAACTACTCCCTGTGCTTGTTTAATTACCATTTATATATCAAGCAGCTTTTTTTATGAACTGTCCTTTATGTTAATTCAGTGACAATTTATTTAGAAGTATTTGCGCACTTAACAACTATTTGCAGAAGGCTTGACCTCGATCCCGGGATTCCAGCTCAAGATAGATGCAAACAAGCACTAAGGTTTCAGTTCCATTTTCCCATTGATAGCAAAATAATTCCAAAATAATAGCAAATTCTAAAGTACCTAAAAGCTGTGCACCTGGACAGGCCTTTGTTGTTTCTACAGTCAAGCCATTAAAGTGCTTTTAGCACTGTAACCTGATATAGCGCAATGACACATTCCTTGGTTTAATAGCAATCCATCCTTCTTCCTCACGCTTACCCTCGACAGGGCCACGAGGTCCCTGGAACCTAACCCAGGCGGTGTAGGGCCCAAGGGGACGGCACACACTGAACACACCACCACACAATCATACACTATTGGAAACGCAGAGACACCAATTAGCCAAAGTGCACAGCTTTAAATTTGGAAGAAACTAAAACACCAGCAAAATGGAAACTCCACACACGAAGGGTATAGGTAGGATTCAAAGACAAAAAGCAGTAATACACAAATGTGTTCGCTACCACGAACAGGCACGTTATGATATTCATGAATGACCCCCACCATCCCCCAGTTAGAGAAGTAGCACACCGGAGCAAACTGCGTGTAGCTTAGATTGTGGGAAAAGACCTAAAGAATCACTTGCATCCAGGGGTGTAGGCAGTCTATGAGACTATGGGCCCAATGAAAGCATATCATATTGGGCCCCCAACCCATACATCATATTATGTTCCAAATGCCATAAATGCCCCCCCCCCCCCAACGGCGCCCGTGTGCGTAGGGGACGGGGAACTGTGCCCAATATTTCATTTGGGTTCAATTCATACTCCCAATAAACAGAGCATTGTATTTAGTGTCCCCTCAATCTCAAACTGTCCCCTACGTCATTGTTTGCGTCCTATTCCCTCCGTGACTTGTTGAGGTTCCCAAAGATAAAACGTTAGTAACACTGTACAGGTGCCTAAGGTCGTGGTGTCTACTCCATGATATTACGGACAAAGGTTACGTTACATTACACAGCGGGCCGTTACTGGAAAACTTTGGTGACTTACTGTACAGTTAAAAAGGTGCAATAAACATATACGGACGAGGGAATTAAGGAAATATATCTACAGTACGTACGTCTTATTGTGTTGTCACGTTGCATTTAACAACGTACGAAGATAAAACACCTAAAGTCGGATGTCTTTTGGTTCAGTTCCATACTTATTTGCATGCAACCACGTTTAAAACGTCTGCAAAGTGTCACAAAATTGTAGGCACGTTTTTAAAGTGCAAACTGTATGACCTTGCTATAAACGTAGCCACCGCATTTGATACATATAAATATACAACGTTATTGCGTGAGTCATAATCGTGCAGGTACATTTCAACCGAGCCATTTATGGAGTTTGAAGGAAACCATTAATTCTCACTGTAACATTCGAGAAAAGCTGGAACCAACTGGGTAAGTTTAAGCAAGTTACTTACCTTCTCCTCAGTTGGCGGAGGTACACATTTTTGAAGACTATACATATGCCTAAAAATGTAAACGGGGTGTCCGATATTTTAAGTGCACTATACAAATTGCAGCATTTGTTATTCATTCTTGCACCACAGTCGTTTATTAAATATATACTTCCAAAAATTTATAAGTAAAAGAAGAGGGGAAACTGCATATATGTATACTGGCATTTTGTAAAGTCGTCTTTTTTGAGGTCCTTGCTGTGGAAGCGAGGTCCTTTTGTGAAAGATGGCGACCTCCAGCAAGAGTCAGGTGCTTTCTCTGTACAAAATGTTATTGAAAGAAAGCAAACAATTTCCTTCATATAATTACAGGTATGTGTGGGGCAAATAAAACAATAGAAAAAAATACGTGGGTAAGTATGATATCGCGTTCTTTTTCGGGTGTCTGTTTTCAGACTACCTTATGTAACTCCTCAGTATCTGACTTGCTAAAATACGTTATTTTAATGTTTTGTATTAAATGTCTTAGACAGGCTACATCGAAACCATCATATATAATTATATGCATTTGAACGCGATAACTATCGGGTTAGAATATATTATGGGAAGCTATAAAATTTCTTCACGCGGTGTATTATGGGTTGTGCTTTTTCTTGTATGTGCTTCAGTGCAGTTGGTGGAAGGAGACTAGATAACTCGGCAATAAAATTTAAAAATAAACACAATGTTTCATGCATCATATGGGCATTTGTTGAATTTTAGAGGCATTGTTTTTAATATATATTTTTTCAACATTAAAGACAATAGTATTTGAAAGGGAAGGTTAAAGAAAATTGGACGACAAAATTTTGCTGAAGTTGAATCTTTACCAATTTCCTGCCTTATTGATTGTGCAAAAATAGATACCATTATTTTGGAACCAACAGTATGAGTGAGAATGGAATCTTTAACTAGCAGATGTATTTGTCCAAAGCAGTATACAAGTGAGGTAGATAATACATCATAAGCGTGCAGGTGCAGACAGCCAAATTAGTTAAAAGGTCTAATAAACTGCACTTCCAATGAGTGACCAGTAATAAGTGCAAGATACTTGCACAACAAAGAGCTATATTTATTTAAAAAAAAAAAAAAACAGTTTGGAACCTAGCATCAGAAAAGTTCTACAAATAAATAACCCCAAGAGACAACCCCACCACAGCATCCAAAGTCCAACCATTTCAATGGCACAGTCAACAACTTGGAGCCAGGGAGCGTCAGCGGTAGGATGAGCTCAGATGAGGTATTGCGAAATTGCAATGGGTCTTAGAATGTTTCTTGAAGATTTAGATGGATTCTGCAAAGTTGCATTTGGATAGCTTGTTCCACCATCAAGGAACAATGCACTAAAAACATTATGCTGTGTAGTTCACATTTTCCAAAACAACAAAACACGAATCCATGGTCCTCCAGCTTGTGACAGTTGTATATTAAGATTAAGATGGACTTTATTGATTCCAGGGGGAGATTGTGGTGCATACACAAGTGAAGATGTGGTGCACAGATGAACCTACCTATGGTGCCAAACCGACAAAGTGCAAAGACGGTACAAATAGTGCAGACAAATTTAACAAGTACACAAAGAGTATATTGTAGCATTGCAGAAATAAATATCTAAAGATAAGAATAATGATGAATTAGCGGGTAGTATATGTGCCCTGATAAGAAAAAAAAATGTTGATTCTTAATATGTTGATTCAACATTTTATTCATTTATCTGAATGAATCACAATTTATGTGGTGCTCCCTGGGATGTGAACCCACAGCCATTGATTGTTAGTGTTTGAGCTACAGGAGCTGTACAGTAATAGCGATACATACTGTTGTTCCGTGAAAGTCATTTTGCAGACCTAGCTATCCAGTTCAGGGTCTGGAGCCAATCCTGGATGCAGAAAGCATGAGGTAGGATCTGGAACCAATCCTGGATCCAAAAAGCATGAGGTAGGGGAAACCCGAGGCAGGATGATACTCCATCTCTTTTTCTTCCCAACCAAATTTAATGCTACAATTACTTTCAAATATTTGCACATTTTTATTAAATCAAGTCATTTTGGCACTGGCGTCCAGTCCAGGGTGTACCCCTGCCTTGTCCCGTATGCTACCTGGGATAGGTTCCAGGCTCTCCCATGACTTTGCTCAGTATAGGCAGTTGAAGAATGGATGGGTGTCATTTTGGCTGAACTGCTTTTTCCATTTGAAAATCTGCACTCCCTGCCTCCATCATAAATTAAGTCTCCAGGGTCTTGGCGCTAGTCCTCAGAGAATGTGACTTGTTTGTATTTATAGAGTTTACAGTGCTCTAGACTTCTGCTGCATATGATTTGAAGATGTCACGTTTTTGTCCACGTGTAATGAAACGTGCACTACCAGCAAAGTGGTGTTCTGGGTTTTAGAAATGCCTCTTGACTTTTTTAATAAATCTGTCCATTGCTTGTTCACAAAGGTCCCAAAGATTGTTTTAAACAAAAATCTGATTAATACATAGTTGTGAATTTAACCATGGGCCTGTGGACATAATTCAGTTGTATGAATGAAGTGATATGATGGATTTGTTTAGCAATATCCAAATTGGATGGATGGATGGGTCCATCAATACACACATACATACACTGTTTTTCTTATCAAAGCCAACTTGTTGGATATGGAAGCCACACTTAACAAGGTTCCATTGTACTTTTAATTGCCTTGATACTTTCGTTACAAAAGCAATAAGCTAAATCTATGTATTAGAAAGGAATTTGATCATTTTATGTCTTCTTTATTAGTGGCAGTGTTCAGGGGCTTGAATCTGTAAAATGAAGTATTGTATCACTTATATGCTGTAGAGACTTTTCAACTTGGGAAACTGCAGATAATGCAGAAATATTCAATTTCAAATGTTCCCGATGTGCGAGTACCAGCTGTGGTCTCTGCAAAGAGCATAATGCTGTGATATTTATTCATATATTTACATATAATATGCCTGGTGTGATAATGTGGCAATTTGTTGCTGATCCATAAGGAGGATCTCGGGAAACGTGTAAGAATTAAATTACAAAGTAAATCACAGTTCAAATAGTATCCTTGAAGTTTTCCTCCAGCATTGTTTCTTCATTTAGCTTTTTTGTGATTTGTATGTCACGGGCATTAAATGTTTAATTCTGTTTTAAAATAGACTGACAATGCAATTCTGGAAAAAACGTGATTCCTTCGTCTTTTTGCTGCCGGATTTTGAATTATTGATCACATGTATCATTGCAGCCTTGTCAGGAGCTTCCTCTGAACCCCTCAGATGATCGGCTGCTGGTTTGCAGCTTTTTTTATTTATTTTTTTTTGCGATCAAGGTCAACCGAGGTCGCGGTCAGAGCTCTTTGTGCATGGGATGTTTGTGTGTTCCAGAATGTTCTGCCAGCACTCCTGGCATCCCTCAAAGTCCTTTTAATTATTGATGCACCAAAAACTAAAATAGTTTTCCTCTGTCACTTCCCAAAATTGCTGAAAATGATGGAAAAATGGCACCCACCCGTGACTCAATGTCCAGGAGAAGCCGGTGGGTGAAGCAAAGGTATTAGCGCTTTAAAGGGTGCATCTTGGTTTCAGACGGGGGGGAGGGAGGGGCGGTGAGGAGGCAGAGGGTGAACTCAGCTTGTAGGGAAGGACTGCCAGCGATATGGGTTGGGGGGGGGGATTAATTTGTGACATGCTACTGACACAAACGCACCATCTTTATGGGAACAGACTGGCAGGCAGAAGTAGGGAAATGTTTTAGCAGAATTAACAAGGACGGGTTTCCATGGAGGCCGACGCCCCTGTTAAAACGCATCGCATCCTGTGTAGCTTCCAATTATAGAATGAATCTGCTGTGCTCTGAGTCTTAAACAACCCAACAGGCCGTCAACAAACAATTAATTTATATATATATAATACATACACACATACATATATATATATATATATATATATATATACACACACTGCTTATATGGTACAGAGTCTCATTGAGACCCTGCAGTATAGCTGGAACGTTCTTAGTCACTTCCAGGCGACCCTGCTCTCTGGTTACTGTCGATGCTTCTGGGTCTGACAACATGCTTTACAGGTGATCCCTGTGAGTGGTTTTGGTTTTGTTCAGTCATTGAAGACACCTATAACTTATTCCTTATCGATGGATAGATGGATAGATAGACATACATTACTAGACGGTCACAAAAATAATTGACAACAATAAACAGTAACAGTGCAAAGAATGTCAGGGAAAGTATTGCAATCTGTAGTAGTAGCTCAGAAAAAAAGAATATTGTGCAACGGGTGATACAGTGAATGTGAATGTGGGAGGAAATGCCTAAGATTGAGAAGTAACAGGTGAGTTTGTGGAACTCCAGGTACTTGTGTCTGTCTCCTACTGCTGTGCCCAACAAATGTCCCCAAAAATGTACCTCAATTGAGTCATGGTGACTCAGTACTGTGGTTAGTTCACTTTCTACTCAGTCAGTTAATGGGGTTGTTATAATATGAGAACTCAGCTGATGTCACTGTTGACATAATTAATAGATGGTTCTAGAAGGGCCACAGTCCTTAGCCTGTGTTTCTGCCATGCATGTGAATTGCCCGAGATGAATGACTGAGCCTGTACCCTAGCCCTCTCACCTCTATACGTGTGGCTCATAGGAGAGCAAGTTGGCAAAAGCAAAGAATTACTAAGTACCTGTAATCCTGCAAATATCAAATAATCATCATGGTTATATAAAGCTGTGTAGATATACAATTAGATTCTTCGGACAGAATGATAAGGCTGATCTGTATATCAAATGTTAATAGTAATTCGAAATATTTTACTGTGTGACCGTGCCCTGTGGTTGGTTGGCAGCCCATCCAGCATGGACCCTGGCCTTGTGCCCTGTGCAGCCTGGGATAGGTTCCAGGTTCACCCATGACCCAAACCAGGATAAGTGGTTAGTAAATGGGTTAGAATGTAAATGCAGAAGAATGTAGAAGAATTATCCTCCCTCCAAATAGTCGGGGATTAATTAACCATCGCGCCGCATTAGAATGTGCCGGCAGCTTGAGGGGTGGTGAGTGATTAATACTCGTTAGTCATCTTCACCTCCTGGAGACGGCTCCCTCCCTGTTTCCTTCATATGGCATGTGTCACATAGTGCTGGGTAGGGCCAGAAATGCTTCAAGGGCAGATGAATAGTGCATTCAGAAAAGCCTGCTGTACTGAGCCTAAACTAAAAAGTCCGGTCATTCTCCTCTGACCTCCCTCATTAAGGTGTTTTCAGCCACAGAGCTGCCCTTGGCTGGATGCTTTTCTTCATCATACCATTCTCTGTAAACTTTAAACACTGCCACTTTCTGAGATGCTGGATCCGCCATGTCTGACACGAATCACACCACAATCAAAACCGCTTACCCGCGTTGTATTCATTTGTGACCACACAACATACTGTTTGTATATTATACATTTAATCTGTGACATGTCAACAGCAGACAATTCTCTGCTTGAGTTTATTGTGGTTGCGGTGTTTGATGCAGTAAATTAAGTCATGCTGTTGACTTCTCTAAGGTCAGAGGTCTTCGGACTAAACTGAAACACCGATTTCTGTACTTTTGACCCAGTTCAGCATAAATACAGTCTCCTTCTGCAGTGTCCACCATGGCTCTAGATTCTTTCAAAATTGATGTAGCTGGAAGAGGGCAGGTGTCTTTTGTGACGTTGTACGTCTCCGGTCTAACGGGATCCGTATAATTGCATCGTTTTTGCTTGACGACTACCGTTTTGGCTCCATGTCATGCAGCTCCATGTGGTGTGGCAGATATCATTAAATTGTTGGGGATCCATTATGGCTAATCGGCCACGAGTCCTGGCTGCAGGGGCGGCCTAACAGCGCGTGTTCTCTGCCAGCACCCAGACCAGACCACTCTCAAGCCCTGATACGTCATTCCTGAAGACGTAACCACGTTGCGACAAGATCTGTTGTTTACGTTTTGCTAGTGTGCCAGTCATTCTTTAAACGTGTATGACATCTGGCTTAATAATCTATAAATTAACTATTATTTCGTACAAAGTCGATATGACCACAATTTTCTAAAATAATCAACTAAAAATAAGTCTAAACTAACTGACTTGTAGATAAGCGTCACACGGGGTCTGGTGCAGCCTCTGGGAAGTCAAGTATCTCTTTTGTACAGAAACATGCGACTTCCTGTATCAAAACAGTTAAAACGTGTTAGCTTTTTTTATGTTAACAAACTCAAAACTGACACATGCACATTTTGTATGTGTTAACACGTTATCACATGTTAACGTGAACAAAATGTTTGCGTCAACATGCCAATTTTGAGGTTGTTAACGCAAAAAAAAACACGTCATATTGACACTCTTGGAATTCCGTAAAATGGAGTCTTATGGAATGGTGCATTGGGGCTTGAAAGTGGTCTGGGTGCTGACAGGGAACAAGCACTCTCAGGTCCCTCCTGCAGCCAGATGGTTCTCTAATCGGCAGCGAAGTTTGTTCTGCGATTATTACAGAGATGGGCAATCTTATCCAAATCACTGGGCCAGTGTATAAGGAGGTTTTTTGAATAACCTTTAGGTCAGCTGCTCACACCCAGGTATGAAGACTCTTCAGTCAATCAGTCCTCAGATTAGTAATCTAATTAGGGAGTTGCAGCAAAAACCCACACACACAATGGCCCTTCCTGGGTTAGATTGCCCTCCCCTGGATTATAAAATCACTGGACTATAAATATATCTTCAGTTACGTCATGTTATAATCAGTTTGTTAGCATTGTTCCTTAGTAATTCGTGTAATTTAACTTGGATGATGAAAAAAATTGCCAAAGTGCTCAGTTCCTTTTTCCCCAAAATAGCAGGGGAACACAGTTTTGTTTTGTATGTGTCCTCAGAACATATGCCTTGCGGAGGGTGAGGGACGCCTTCAGGGAGAACAAGAATGTGGACGACCCTAAGACCCTGGAGATCCTGCTAAACCGGGCCTGGGACAGCCTGGCTGTAATCCAACGGCAGGTATGCTAGTCTATAGCCGAATCTCATGCATGGACAGAACGCATGTCACAAACAAGACCCTGGCGCTCAGGTGTGTGATCATTCTTCAGGACAGAAATCATGCAAGATTCCCTTTGGTCCTGTAAACTGTCAAGCCACAATTCTCAGTTTTCACGTAATGGTAGACAGACAATAATAATTAAAAAGATTTCTTTGTAGTTTTAAAGTTTCTGTGCCTTGGAGATGGAAATAAAATTTTCATGGCTTGTCTCGGTGAACTTCCCTCAGTCACCAGCATGTCATATATGTCTGATGGATATTTTCCATACATGATCCCATCGTTTTTCTAACTTTTCTTGCTTTTCTTACACCCATAAACTGCATATCTGTCATAAACACTGAGGAAATATTGCTGTAAACATACTTAGTCATACGATGAAACATTTGCCACTTTGTTTGTGTAAGCTGACTCACTAGATCCCACAGGAATAATATAGTTTAAGTGATAATATGAAGTGTAAAAATATGCTTTTTGTTGATTTTTGTTCAGCATGAAATGG
Source organism: Mormyrops attenuatus (assembly GCA_026777985.1). Taxonomy (NCBI): domain Eukaryota; kingdom Metazoa; phylum Chordata; class Actinopteri; order Osteoglossiformes; family Mormyridae; genus Mormyrops; species Mormyrops attenuatus. The sequence continues at coordinate 23,916,317 of JAODKC010000001.1, forward strand.
TGAAATTATCGACGGCACGGTGACCTTGAGTCTTATTTCATTTACTTTGAACCTCAAATAATATTTAATGAAACAGTATACTTAGGATAAAAATAGATTACCAAACAAATGAATGTGGTCATTCGCAAACGTTTTAGTTTTCTGTGTACTGCTATTAAGGGTCTTTGGATATGATACAGTGCAGGATCGTTCCTTATACAGGAATGTTTTTTTCTCTGCGAGTGACCAATGATCTATTTTACGATACTTTTCTGCAAGTCAGAATATAATTTTCATGATTTTGGTGAACGCAGTACCATTTAATCTGCTAATGTGATATTGGGTAGCTTACTTGTTATTTCACATAGCATGTTAACAGCAGCTAATGATCGAAGACCTGCAGTCAAGAGTTTGTCCCAGGGATGAAACCACTGAGAAGACCTACTGAGGTTGATGCAGGAGGAGTGTGATTTAAACATTCCACACGTAACAGATGGAATATACCAGTGTCACCAGTTTAAGCATATTAATCCAGAGGCACTCAGTAACCATAATTAGCTAGGTGATTGATTATGTTGTACATTTCGATTGTTTTGTTATGGGTTTTTTTCATCCTTACAATGTGCTTCTTTGTTACGATCAGTCAGTCAACCGAATTTTATTTTGTGTTTAAGCAAATTCTCACAAGGCATCCAGAGAAAAATCAGAACTCCTTAGGTAACCATGAAATATCTACGTGTGATGAGTATTTACGCTTTTCCAGGAATTAAAATAAACTTTTTAAAATAAATTTTTTTTTTGAAAGGGTGGGTGATACAGGGAGAATGATGCAAACTTATTAGACTGTCATTACACAAAAAACAAACGAGATTGTGTGATAACGATGTGACTAATGATAAAAATGCATCATTAATACCATAGAAGCATGAAGGGCGGCTCCAAGTCAACCTTTCACTTAACAGCTGTATTCTCCTGACCTTTGGGGGATACATACGGTTTTAGCACCAGTCCATATCTCTGCCGCAGCAGACAATATGGCATGCGAGCCAATAACTCAATAACCGTTTGATGGCTGCTTTTCAAAATTTCCACATGCATTGTATGGGTAAGGAATTAAAACCGATCACATTTTGAGACAGGATTGCCCAAAAATTGAACAGCACTGCATAGTGATAGTAAAGAAAATGGCAGTTTTGACATTTGATGACCCGAAGTTTTAATGGATCTTTTTAAACTATGCAGTAGCATTGTATGATGCCAAATTGGAGCTGATTAAATTTTGACAGATTGCCCCAAAAGTGAAATGATGCCACTTAGAGGCAACAAAGGGAAGGGTGAAAGCAGACCATTTGACCTTGAGGATGTGATAAGTCAAAAGGTATTTAATTGATCTTATTTCTGCTTCAGGTCTACACCTGATTTTATTTTCAGACAAGTTGTCACAAAAATGAAACAGCAAAGGAAGGGAAATGTCAGCTATAGAATACATGGTCTTGTGAACACAGTAACTCTAAAAGAATTGGGCTGATTTTTTTTTCAAGCTTTACAGGCACATTGTAGGGGTGAGAAACTGGAAGTGAGATGGATCATCCCAAAACTGAAGCAGCGCTGTAGTGACTGAAGTGGGAGAGAAAGTAAAATTTAAAATATTATCAGAGTTTACCCATATCCACTCTTCCATTAGTGTATCTGTTTCAGTTCTTTGTTTGTCACAAAAAATGGTCATAGTGTAAATGAGAAATAAATAAAATATAAATGTTTAAACATATATAAAGTGTAAATAATATAAATTACATCTTCAAACCTGGACATTAAAACATGCAGAAAGGAATACAAGTAACCACCTAATTAGTGTGGAAAGATTCTGTAAATTGTCATATACTCTATATGGATAAAAATATTGGGACATACCTCTTACTCGCTGAATTCATGTGCTTCATTCAGACCCATTGCCACAGGTATCAAGCATGTTGCTATGCAGTCAGGTTTACAAACACCTGTGATAGAACGGGTCGTTCTGAAGAGCTCACTGAATTCAAGTGTGGTACTGTTGTAGAATGCCACCTTTGCAATGAGTCAGCTTGTGAAATTTTGTTCCTACTAGATATTCCACAGTCAGCTGTAATTATTGCAAAATGGGAGTGTTCAGTAACAACAGAAACTCAGCCACAAAGTGGCTGACCACATAAAATAACAGAACGAGGTCGCCGAGTGCTGAGGCGCATAGTGCATAAAAGTCGACAACGCTCTGTTGACTCAATAACTGCAGAGTTCCAAACTTCCTCTGGCATTAACCCCAGCATGAAAACTGTGCACTGGGAGCTTCGTGGAATGGGCTTCCATGGCCGAGCAGCTGCATGCAAGCCTCACATCACCAAGCGAAATGCCAAGTGTCAGATGGAGTGGTGTAAAGCACGCTGCCACTGGACTCTGGAGCAGTGGAAATGTGTTCTGTGGAGTGATGAATCACACTTCTTTGTCTGGCAGTCTAATGGACAAGTCTGGGTTTGGCGGATGCAAGGAGAACGTTGCCTGCCTGACTGCATTGTGCCGACAGTAAAGTTTGGTGGAGGAGGGATAATGGTATGGGGCTGTTTTTCAGGGGTTGGGCTTGGCCCCTTAGTTCCAGTGAAAGGAACTCTTAATGCTTCAGCATACCAAGACATTTTGGACAATTCTATGCTTTCAACTTTGTGGGGACACTTTTAGGAAGGCCCTTTCCTGTTCCAGCATAACTGTACCCCAGTGCACAAAGTTAGGTCCAAAAAGACATGGTTGGGTGAGTTTGATGTAGAAGAACTTGACTTCACATAGCCCTGACCTCAACCCCATCAAACACCTTTGGGATGAACTAGAATGGAGATTGAGCCAGGCCTTCACGTCCAACATCAGTGCCTGACCTCACAAATGTTCTTCTGGCTGAATGGGAAAATATTCCCATAGATACATTCCAAAATTTTGTGGAAAACCTTCCTAGAAGAGTGGGAGCTGCTATAGCGGCAAAGATGAGACCAACTCCATATTGATGCCTATGGATTTAGAATGGGATGTCATAAAAGTTCCTGTAGGTGTGGGGTCAGGTGTTACAATACTTTTGTCCATATAGCCTAATTGCAATGTGCAATAAATGAATAAGTATACTTTTCAGACCTACATATCATGACAAGGAGACACAGCATTCAGGTAAACACACACATATTAGCTTTTACATTTCCAGGTAATCCATCCAGTACTTCTAGAAGTTGTACAAGTTGGTGAGTCTAGGACGGGTACGACTTACATAGCCGGACCAAATGACCGTCTGGGGTGTTCTTTCCGACAGCATGAAATCTAGTTTGCACACATTCGCTGTTGCCAAGCAACCTTCCCTCTTGTGCGTTTTTTTGTTCTGTGCGTGTTTTTTTTTTTTTACGAGTGTTGATGAACTTTACAGCCATGTTTTTAGTTTTAATTTTGAAATTTATTTCAATTTTAAGTTTTTCCCACAATGGTGAAAATGAATTATAAATTTTAGCAATTTCTTTAAAAGATGAACATACATTTTATGCAAGCTTCTTTCATGTGTTTTTTTTTTGGTGGTGTTGTTGTAAAAGTAGCTAAATCTATAGCTAGATATTTTTATGTTATATGTATATATGTGTGTGTGGTTGTGTGTATGTGTATAAATAAATATATATATATGTTTATATGTGCGGCACGGTGGTGCAGTGGTTAGCACTGTTGCCTCACACCTCTGGGACCAGGGTTTGAGTCTCTGCCTGGGTGTGTGGTGTTTGCATGTTTTCCCCATGTCGTCATGGGGTTACCTCCAGTTTCCCCCCACAGTCCAAAGACATGCTGAGGCTGATTGGAGTTACTAAATTGCCCATGGATGTGCATGTGTAAGTGTATATATATATATATATATGTATTCTGGCAACTTGCACATAGCAAAATGGAAATTTCTGGGTGTGGAACTGTGAAGGTGTTTTATCTTTTATTTCATAAATTCTGATCTTTCGTCATAAATTGTATGAAAAGTATGGGTAATGGGCCCTGCTGCAGGTGAGACGCGCAGCAAGGAGCTGATTCTAGCTTGAGTTTTCAGTTTGATATTAAATCTGGATATAGGGTAGCATCCTATATTTCTTCAGATTGAAAGTGGTCAAATCCTGCTATCACCCCTGATGTGCTCCTACATTTGTACAAAGTGCCTGCTTCCCCTCAGAGGAACGACGTAAATAGTGGCTTTTGTCCATAGCATTTTTCCCATGTTTTGTTAATTCCTGCTTGAGCTCATATTGATCTCCGTTTGCAAGCGTGACAAACAGAACCAAATGGTCTTGCGTGTCACCGCTAAACCCACAGTCTGGGTGACAAACGATGTCTTGTTTACTCATACTGTCAGAGACTGGAAGGCCACGTGATTCAGCCCCAAACTGTGCACTGGCATGCGTTAGCATTTCACATGCGGAGGGTGGGGATTAGGACAGACTGACAGCAGCTGTTTGACGTTGGGCTGCATGATTCAGCCCCGGACAGTACAGTGTGCCCAGCTCCGGTGCATTAACATTTCGTACGTGGAGGGCAGGGATTAGAACAGACTAGCGGCAGCTGTTTGACGTTGGGCTCTGCGTCTGTCACGGTTGTGCGTCACAGCAGAGCCTCGTGCAAAGCGGAAACCGGGCTGTTTGCTTGCGTCCGAGCTCCGTCATATACTGCTGCTGCCATCTCTGACCATGGTGAACCCCAGCCATGTGCCCTTTGCTGCCTGGAATAGGGCTCCACCCCAACCAGGATAACAGTGAGAGGATGACCTATGCATTCTGGTAGTGAATTGAAGCTTTATTTACCATTGGTACAAGTACATGTAAATTATTTAGTTTTCACACATCGCATCTTGCTGCCCTATAAGACGCAAATATACGAGTCAGAGCACAGGGTCGGGCATTTATCCAGCACCCCTGTAACATTTTTTCACAGAGTTAGGGGCCTTACTCAAGGCGCTAACAGAGAAGTGTGGCACAGAGGCCTAACTCGGTGAGCCTGACCCCACCTCCCGCTTCTCTCATCATTTTGTCCTGGATAAAATATCTATTGATGAGCCAACTGCATGGACTGGAGTTTCTCCATATTACAGCAGAGCTTCAACTTGTGATGAAAACAGTGCCCCACAGTAACTGGACCTCTGCTTTTAACCCAGTTTAATGCCTGTATATTTTCTCCTGCAACATCCCCAGGTACATTTTAAATGACGAAGAGTGTGCATGCCCACCTCCCAGCACCAACAATCACTTCAAACTAAGAAAACCAGGCAGTGTGCATCCTTCAGCTCATTTCCAGAGTGGACACTGCAAGTCCCAACATTTTAGCAGAGATGGCAATTTCGGGTCCAGAAAGTAAAAATCCAGACCAGGATTTTGTTTCAACCAACCACTTGAGTACTATTTGACTG
>JAODKC010000001.1:23929928-23945144 GCA_026777985.1 Mormyrops attenuatus
TGTGGCTCACAGCTCCCAGCTGGCAGCTTTTCACCATTCCTGGTGCACGTCTGGGCTCAGCGCTGGCTGTGCTAAAGTTTCCTGTGCTGTCGTGTGGCTCACAGCTCCCAGCTGGCAGCTTTTCATCATTCCTGGTGCACGTCTGGGCTCAGCGCTGGCTGTGCTAAAGTTTCCTCTGCTGTCGTGTGGCTCACAGCTCCCAGCTGGCAGCTTTTCACCATTCCTGGTGCACGTCTGGGCTCAGCGCTGGCTGTGCTAAAGCTTCCTGTGCTGCCACACATGGCTCACAGCTCCTAGCTATTCCTGGTGCACGTCCTTGCATCTGCCTGCATCAACGGCTTTATCAGGCCGGTGAGAAGTTACCAGAGAATTATCAGTCACGTTTGCACATCAGCCATTCTGCACTGTATTTTGCATAGTGATATTTACAGTTTTCCCCCGAAACGTTTAAACACATTTCCAGAAACTGAGGCTCAATTTCTCAAAACTCTAAACACGCTGAAAAGAGTTAACTTTGTCGGAACTCCGCTAATCTCTTGCAGAATGAAACACGGCACTCAAAACCATGTTCTCTCTTCTCAAAACTGATTCCTTCCACCAGTCCAGTACACACAGCTATTATGTTTGTTTTTCAGAGAGTCAAATAAACACTGATGTGATTAACTCAAAGCGCTACCATCAAGAGTCCATCAATGCATGTTTTGTTTTCATGAGGCCATGTTACATATTCAAATGCATACAAATGCATGAAAAAGTTTCCTTTTTCTCATTTTTGTGAAGTTTAGGGTTTTTTTGTCCCGAAATAGCACTTACAGTACTAGATGTATATGAAACACAAATGTTACCTATTTTACATAGTATGTAGTAAAACTCAGCAATTTCACCTATGGGAAACCCTACAAGGAAAATCAGTGCACAGATATTAAAAGGTAACTAAATAATATTCATTACTGCAAAACAAAGTGTTCACCTGAACTGGCAAAAAATGCAATGAAATGGATCACTCTGCATGGTGCCTCTGATCCTGGTCAGGCCAGACGACCTCATCCACGTCGGCTGCGATGTTCTCCCTGGCCAAGCAGCGGGGGGAAAAATGCCTGGCATGGCGGATTCACCCCTGGCATTCATGTGCGTGGATGTTGTCACATGCCTGCTCAGTCGCCTGTAGTATTGGCAGATGCTGATGGGGTCTGCCAGGGGCGCTGCTAGACATAAAGCTCTACTGGGACACAGGCTCCCCACCCCCAATATTATTTTTGATAGCTGAATGTGAGATTTTACTAGGGGCACAGCACATAAATACAGAGCATGTGTGCCCCAGTAAAAGGGGTATATCGATACCCATGGGGTCTGTGTTCGTACACGTTCCATCACCATGCAGAAAAGACTTCCTCTATTTGATATTGAAATGGGGAATATGGCGGAAGGTATGGCACTACGAAACGTGGGTTGTAGGCGAACCAGTCGTGGTCCAGAACGGCCCCGGTGGAAATGTACATTATCCCAAATGTCAACAAAGGTAGGCCGCTCTGGTTCCTCTTGCTGTGGGGGGGATGAGGATATTTTTGAGTTTGTCAAGGAATGTTAGTGAATGGGGAGTGTTTTAAGGGACCAAGTTGTGCATGGTGATGTATGACCTCACACATTTCCACCACGCTGCCCCGGGACATTGACGATGGCACAGTTGCCGATGATGTTCCTGTCCTACCTCCCGCCTGGTCTTCTGCAGGTTGAACCCTTCCTCATCTGTAAGGATATATTCATAGGGAACAGCACTGATGTCCAGTTGAAGCCCTCATACAAAAAAGGGAGAATGAACATATCAGACAAATGGCCTACATACAGGAACACTGATGTACATAGTGACTTGTCTATGCAGAGCACTGAGAGGATGCTGCACTGAGATACGCATATTGGTATCGTTGCTCCTTCACTCAGTCAGAATTGCACTCAAATGGAACACAATATACCCATTTCATTCCCAGCTGGTGTCCATTGTGGACAGGCTGACCTGGTCAATGTTTGCGAAATGGACGTTGTCTTCCAGGATGCTCTCTGATTTCCCACTGGGTGATGGCATTATTTTCCAAAGCCATGTTCATTATGGTGGCCTCTTGCTCGTCTGAGGATTTCCCGCCCCTGTCACCTCTTGCTGGCCATCTGTGTGTTCTGTGAGAAGTATATACACACATTATAGGGTACAAGTTTTACTGTATAGCTACGTAAATGTAAAACATTGCAAAACATTATGCTATAGGGTACATTTCTGTGAGCACTGTCGATACCCATAGAAACCATAAAGGTGTGTAATTACTGTAGTGAGTACTGCAAAAACTACTTAAGTGGTTACTTACCTATTCTCTTCTCTAAAGGCCCAGATAACTGAGGATACTTGGCTGGACTCACTGCCTAGCTTCAGTCATGATTAGGCCATGATTGATTACATGGTCCACCAAAGTTGCACATATTTCGTCGGATATATTGGCTTGCCTTTGCCTTCCTCTTCCTGGACGGCCTCCACTGCCCGCTAGGCCTCCTCTTCCTCTGTGCTCTTGCTGCTCTATCTTCTTGCCTAACACCTGTATAAGTCACTTGAGACCTCTTTCATACTTTGACACATGATTGAATTACTCAATTGAGTTTGCACAGGTGCAACATGAGTGAGGCTAATTGCTAGACAGGACGTTGCTTTTTGAGGGCCAGTGTATCTAGATAAACAAATTGTGCCAAATGATGCAATTTGTGCTCAGATATTTGCAAAACTGTGATTTAGAGCGATATTTGAGTTAGACCAATGGAAGTTAATCAGTTTGGCTTCATGTTGTTCATAGATGAGCTTCACATTTTCAGAATTGTGTGCATAAAATGGGGAAAATTGTAATTAATTTTAACGTTAATACTTTTAATATTTTTCTGTTTTGAAATTGTAAAAATACTATTCACAGACATCTTAAATGCTATTTGATACAGACTTCTAATGGCCAATTTACACTTTTGTGTAAAATCTATGGCGAAGGTAGCTGCATAGCCTGCGCCGCACCCTGAACAGCATTAGGGTCCCAGAAAGGGCCAGTTCTGCAGATACAAGTAGAATTTTTAATGGCGGAGATGTTTTGGAGGACTGAAGGTAAGCTCTGCATATAATCAGTTTGTCTTTGAGTGCATGCAAAATAGTAATTATCAAAATTCCCTTATATATTGTTTTTTTGGTGGAACGCCGCTTTTAGCATTGGATACCGTCCCTCAGGTCAGATTGTTTGCATTCGTGTTTATCACTGCAGCTCATTAGTCTTTCAGCGTGTCAGTTTATTCTGGATAATTACTGTCTAGCATGCTAAGATTAGTCTGTGGAGTAGCTTAATGTCCTCCTGTGCATATTTTATCAGTGATCATCTGGAATTTTCTGCCCCCACCCCCCCTCCAGCCAGTTCATCGTGATGGGACTATCCAGTAGATTTTATTGCATTCCTAGTGGATTAGTGTACCCAGTGGGCCATAAATTGTAGGTGTACTATTCTCCTTCTATATGTCACTGAGGATGACAAATGTGATTACAGTTTGGCAATTAGGTGTCCAGCACCAAAGTTTAATGTTAAGCTTATTTCCGGTACAGCTGTTGGTTGGTACTGGGAGTGGGTATTTCAGAATATTACTGCTCTTCTTTGCGGTAATGAAGTTGATTTTGATGTGTCGAAGCCAGTTTTGCGTTTGTTAATTGAATTGCACCAGTCGGGTATACGTTTGTTTAGATTGTGTGTGTGTCATTTTATTTGAACTTCTGTAGAATGCAAAATGTCCATATTATGCTGGTTAAGTTCATTTTGTTGTATAGCAATGCTTTTATTGAAAGCAACATAAATTTTTGAAGAAGCAGGGCAGAGGTGAAAAGTAAAAATCCAGACCAAGATTTGGTTTCAACCCACAAGCTGAATCTAAAGAGTCACAATCGCAGAGTACTCAACTGTTTGGTTGGAACAAAATCTCTGTCTGGATTTTTACTTTCTGGACCTGAATTTTCCACGTCTGAAGCAGGGTCAGATAGTCCCTGGAGCAATTGGTGGTTAAAGACCTTGCTCAAGATCCAAGTGGTGACATCACTTGACCGACCTTGAGATTTGAACTGGTGACCTTCCGATCACAATCACGCCCAGCCCGCCAATATTTAATTTGGATTCATACATTCACACCAATAAATAGACCTTTGTATCTATATTATAAGATGTGTCCCCCCTAAAATCAAACTCTGCTGCTAAGCATTGTCTCCTAACCAAGTCAGCCACACAGTAGCCACACACATAAGTGCTCAGACACAGAGCTAAAACAAAAGCCAGCCTTTTGTGAATTCTGACTGTTGGACTGTGAACTTGTTTTGTTTTATTTTATTCTTATTCATTTTTCCCTCGTTAGGAAGATACGTTACATCCAATATTTCTTTGAGGCTGGTGGCTTGCCCCAGCTACGGATTTTTGGATCATGGGGTTTCGCCACAGCTTCAGAAAGCTGAGCAAGCATGAAATTTTGATGATTCCTTAATGGAAAACATTCTGGGGCCGGGATGCAGCTCCTTCCCGGCGGGGAACATTAAATCCGCACCACTGTGTCCCCAGCTGCTAACCTGCACCGCGCTGAGCCGCAGCGGCGTGTCATCAGCCTGTAATTGGACCATTCTGCTTGAAACCACGCTGACGTATATACTGTATTAGCCAGGCCATGGGAGAGCATGTTTGGACGCAGAGTGTTTGTATGTTAGGGAGGGCCAGCCATTAGTCACCTGGTTTTGCATGTTTTTGTGTCGATTTTTTCACAGTACTCCGGTTTCCTGGAGACCGCATACATGTAGAGTACATGACTATACAAATAACACGCATAGCAAGGTCTTTTGTCTTGTAGTATAAATGAATTCAAATGTCAAATGATGTCAAACAGAATTGAAGAGCAAATTTCTGAAACTCTATTTTCGATTGTTTTTGAGATGACCTAAAAGTATTGGAAACCTAATCTCACTCAATCCTCATGTAAACCAACAAAGAACTTTCATTAACTTTACCAAAACTCACTAAATCCAGAGGAATGGTACTTATTTATGAACTTGACTGAGTAAGTTTTGAAAATTTGCTTTTCAATGCAGGTACATAATACATGTTCTCCACTCCATGTGTTGGTGTGGCTTCCTTACAGCTGCTCTGCTTTTCAACGACAGTCTAAAGACACATGTTTTGGTGGATTGGTGTCTCTAGATTGGCCATAGTGTGGGATTGTTTGGCATCCCAAACACAGTGTCACTGCCTCATGCCCTGTGCTCACTGTAACCCTGCACTGGATAAGCAGTTACGGAACATGGATAGATGGATAATCCAGAGGAACTGCAGTGTTGGAAGCCGGCACACAGACTTGTAGTCTGAATTAAATGATGCAACACAAAATGTTACTGGTGACACAATGAAGACTAAGTGGACAAGCTTACTAGAGAGTTTATTTAGTTTTTGAGGATGAGATAAAGACTGTCTAAGTAATGACATAAGTATTCCGAAATATAGCTCAACAAGCAAGAAGCGCCTCGGGATATCAGTCTTTCTACCGTCTTCAGTAAATGATTTGAATAGTTCAAATAAATACAAATAACATCAGCTAGCTATCAGCAAGATCGTCAGGAATTCTGATACATATATTATTTGTCGAAATAACATTTTAATTAGCGTGCCCGTAATAATGTTTTAAATATACAGCATGGTATGGTTTTATATAAAAAGCTGAGTTTTTTAAAACGCGAGCGTAGCACAGTGTTCCTTTCAGTATGCTTTTATTAACAGTATACCATGACCCTATTTCTTGAATGTACCACATATGGCATGTATATTATGACATGGTGTGATTATTTATAAATATTATTATTTTATGTTGTGTTACCCAGCCACAGGCCGATACATACTTTCCAGGAGTGCAGGTCTCTGTGGTACATTTGCGTTTCACCCAGACCCTTATTACGAGAAGGTGTATAAATGGCCTCTGATATGGTCACAGAATGGTAAAGCCTGTTTGCAGCACTGCTTGATATTTCTAGTTTATGTAGAGCTCCTGCTGGGTGGATGCAGTGTTTTCATTGGTTATTTTACAATAGAAGTGATTGAGTCAAACATAGATCTATACCAGGTCACTTACGGAGTGGCATCACATTGCTGTCAGTCAGGATAGAAAGTGAAACATAGACAGACTCCAAGAATGATAGCAAGTTACCATGCAGGGGTAGGGAATTGTATTTCTAATTAGTTTTCAATTGGTAACTGATATTTTCTAATACTACCAAATCTTGTGCCCATTTCAGTAACCTTTTCCTAAAAATGTAATGGAAATAAGATTTTATTTAATGATGTTCTGCGGGATTACAGAGAAGATTCACTGTTCAGTAATTCTAGAGGAACATATTTAATTAAAGTTTATTTTTTTATGTTACTGCCGTCTTTAGCACTGGGGGGTGTGGTGATGTCTTATACTGAGTAGCCTCAGAGAAACACTGATGAAAGCAGAAAATTACCATCCCCAAAGCAAATGCGTAATTATTTTCCATACCATTGTTTTATCATCATCTCAGATCTTTCATTTTCATGTTCATTCATTTTTTTTTGTTTTTTTTTTTTTTTGGGGCGGCTCTGTAGGGGGCACTGTAGCCTCGCACCCGCACACTTGCAGGGATGATTCTTCCTGTCTTAGGTTTCATCTAGGTACCCTGAAGCCCCCCAGAAGTCCAAAGAGATGCACCTAGGCAGGTCAATGTCTCTAAATTGCCTGTGGTCTGTGGTGTGTTTGTGCCCTGCGATGGACGGGTTTCCCATTCAGGGCCCCCCCTGCTTCCTGCCCAGGTTTCTGATGCCCACATTATGACATGTCCTAGGATGGATATCTATTTTAATCAGCATCAGAAGGAAATCACCATTCCTGATACTGGCATTGCTGTAGCTAACAGGAAGGGTTTTCTGTGACCCATAAAATCCAGGCCCAAGTTCTGTTGCCAGCCAGTACCACAGCTCTTTTAGCTGTTGGTGTTGGCAAGTGCAGCGTCGTATGCATTTTGGTTTTGGCCAGTGTTTGAACCGGATGGGGTTCTCGCCTCTTTGCCACTCGAGGTGCCCGCCGGTGTCACCAGCAGCAAGCCATGCTACCTCATGGTCCATGATCTGCTGGATCCAAAGCCAGGAGATGCTGGTTGCATTTTCTGTAGTGTGTCGCTGAAATTGCTGCACTCTGGCAGCGTGTGATCTATCACATAAAATGCAGCCAGACCTGGATTAAATTTGTCACTATGTGGCTGTATTTTGGTCTGTGAACATAGTCAGGTAACACAGGATGACCACAAACGCCATCCCAAGTTAAGGATTAAGACTCTTTGTTTGATTAGAGATGCCTTTCGTTCATCTTCCATGACTGCTTACCCAGTACAAGTTCGTGGTGAGCTTAGAGCATATCACAGTAACACAAGATACAAGGCAGGGGACACCCTGGACGGGATACCAGACCATCACAAGGCATATACTAATTGCTTTGGACCATGGGAGGACACCAGAGGACTTTGAGGAAATCTGTGCAAACAGAGGGGGCAAATGCAAACTCTGCGTAAACAAAGCAGGATAAAAAAAACTGAGGCCACATTCACCGCTGTATCACCGCTGTACCACCTCTGCAGTAACCTTGCAGGAAATTCACAGTAGCAGCACTGGAGTAAATGGATTTGTTTATGATAGAGATTATCTGTACACTAAACATTATAGTCATCCACTGACTACAGGCAACAACAGACAAATCCATCCATCCATCCATCCATCCATCCTCTAACCACTAGTCCTGTTCAGGATTGCCAGGATGTAGGCACCCTATCAGAATTTTTTCCATTTTTGTGGAATTATATTTCATACCAATGCACTTGTTTAAGGTCCTGTAATTTATGCAGATATTTTAACTCATATTGCAGGATGAGAGGGCTTATATTAGACGTTAGTTGCAGAGAGCCACATGGAAATATTTTGGGACAGCCTCAACCTATGCATGCAGCAATTCCAGTTAAAGGCGATGCACAGGATGAATTACTGCCGACAGGGAGACGGAAATGAGTGTCTTTCCTGCTGTATTTTAGGTGCGGCTGCTATGCGGTTTTCATGCTTTACATCTCTTGCATAGATGGGTTGCTGTTTTTTTAGGCTTCATAGTTACTCCAGCAATACTCAGCTGTAGAAGTCGGAGACCTTTCGGGCTGAATTCCCCATGGTGTGGTGACCGACTGTTTTGTGTTTGATCCAAGGAGCCAAAACCCAAACGCTTCTGAGAATTGACCAGGGGGTTGACTTCCTGTTTTAACTTGTGCTTATTAGTAACATAAGAGTCATTTTTTGAGGGATCCTGGTGTTCTATATTTGCTGCAGTTTTTCCAGTATTTCCTTCTATGGTTCCAAATCCAAGTCTGATCACCTGATTTATGGCTGTCTTGTAATAATGTGCTGCATAAATAGCTTACCACATACTCTTAGCTGAGGTTGCGGCGCTAATGTTATCGATTAGAAATTCATAGGAAAATATCAGATTAATAACAGCCTACTAATAGCTTGTTTGCCTGATGAATGGTTTGGAATTATTTATTTAGTTATTTATGGAAATTAATAATTGCACTGGTTAACAGAACATTTTAAAAATGTACAGCCTTCCTTAGGTTAAAATTTAAAATAAAAAAAAAAACAACTGGGATTAATCAGTCATTTTACGAGATATTTCACTTGTAGTATTCTTAGCTTCGTCATTAAGATCTTGGCGGTTTCAGCAGTATAATAGATTTTTTTCTGGCTCTTACCCACGCAGCCCAACCTACAGTGAGCCCTGCATAGTTTCCATGTCAATATAAGGCTGTATTTTGTCAGAACTGTACCTAAGAAACGGCAGGCTGAAACCAAAGTGAGGAAGACTAAAAGGCTGAGGAAGAGGAGGGTGATCGGGCACTGTAGTTTCATATTAATCCCAGTGAATGCTGTGCGATTACATCTTGGAGTTAAAAGAGTCTGGTGGCAAAGATTGTGCAATGAGGACATACACAGTAATAACATCCAGATCGGGAAGTACCATTCATTTTACTGTTTGTTTGGTAGTAATGTTACGCATGCGAGGGTGGCAGAAGCCAGGAATATAGCTCCGCGCCCAGTTCTCTGCTCCTGCCGCAGCGATTAAAAGGAGATACACGCTTGAGGACTGCAGAGTACCGCGCTCCGCTTCTCCAGCGACTTCATATATAACATAAATGCATGAAATGTTAGCGATACAGTATCATGGATTTAAGGTGCGTAGGTACGAGTGACAGCGATTGAACCGGCATGTGTTCCGTTTGTGGCGTTACACTGCCCCCTGCTGAGACTGCGGGAAGTTACCGCGGCTGCTGTTTCTGTTTTTCCTCGATGCGTTGCGTAACTAATAAGGCAGTTTTTTGTTTCACGATAATTTAACAGTGATTTCTTGTTTCTAAACAGAATTTGTTAGACTCTTAATTTTCCACTTGAATGTTTTCAAATCAATTATTACTGGTTGTTACCTAATAGTACAAAACAGTTCAATTTATCAAAAACAGACAAGAAGTTACCACATCTTTGTTTGTAATTAATTTCTGTAATCGTTAGTTTATTTTGAAGTACAAAAAGAACTTAGATATTCACAGCACTGTCTTTAAAATGTAAACTGTTCAGCTTTGCTAAAATAAGTCTTTTAAAAAGAATGATGAATGATCTGAAGCAGTAAGGTCAGTTACAGTGTATAATGTCTATACAAAGACATTAAGAGGACAAAAAATCATCAATCTTCTAATTGCTTATGATGGTCATGGTCGCAGAAGGCACCTGGAGCCAATCCCAGAATGCATTGGGCTCAAGACAGGGGAGCAGATGTCAGTTCATCACAAGAAAAAAAAAATCCTACAAAGTTAAGAATGTATTACGGGAAAAAAAAATCTTCACCAAGTTAACTGTGCTGGCACTCGTGTTATATTGCAGTGTGAGAATGAGCAGGTTGGGGAAAAAAACAAAATACAAAAATGGCAGACCAGTTCTACTCATGCAATGCCACCTGACACCACGGCATGAGCCAGCATTTAGGCTGCAGCAGTGCACCATGGGAACCCGCCACTTTGGAATGGCCTCCCTTCCTGAGGTGATGTCCTTCTCTCGTCTGGGCAGCTGTTTCCCAGTCTGAGGCGCCGAAGCATCTGTCTCCTCCACCAGTTGGGAGGGTGAATAGAGTCCTTTCGGGGGGACACAGATGTGTGCCTGTCACTACTGCTTTTGTGATGACTGTCATCTAGGAAACGTAGTGGAGGATGAAGGGTCACACACTCAGTCTATTTCAAGGGCCCCTGGAGTCTTGAATATATTTCCTTAGTGTTTTTTTTTTTTTTAATGAAGTAATCCTTTATTTGCATAGTACATTGGAATTCTTCTATTCACATATCCCATCATGCTCATCTTTGAGACACACACACATATGCAGGCCTGAGCACAGGGTCAGGCTGTATATCCAGCACCCATTTCAGGGGCGGAGGCTGGCTGGTTAATGGCCTAGCAGACACATGCCAAGGACAGAATTTGAACCAGCAGTCGTCTAATCCATGGGTGTCAAACTCCAGTCATTTTAATTTCTGTAATCGTTAGTTTACAGACATTTGTGGGTTTCCCCTCATTTAACACACCTGATTCAACTGCTTGTGCTAATTACCACATAGCTCTTGAGCTGAATCATTTGTGGTGGAACAGGGAAAGAACTAAGTTACACAGGGCTCCGGCCCCCCAGGACTGCAGTTTGACACCCTTCTAAATCTAATCAAAAGCACAGTGACTTAAACCACTGAGCCACAGACCACCCTAACATCCCAGTGTGTCCTCAGCCTGTCCATAGTCAGACTGATGCATGCTGTCTGTGTTTTGCAGTGAAGAGCAGCTCTCCAAGATGTGGCCGGGGTCGATTTGCTTGTCTTGCTTGATCTCCAGGAAAATGTCATGGGTTGTTCAGCAACGCTACCAATAGGTCCCCCCTCAGTAGATGTCACCGATATGGGGCTGGGGTTTAAACCCGTACTTGTACTACCTGTCCTTGTGCCTGAAAGGCATTCTTTGTTTTGGGTGTTAATAGCCGCAAACTCTCGATACGTGTCGGAAGCTGAGGTTTGACCTCCCTGTTTGAAAGCAGTGCCAGCGGCTCCTGTTCCAGGCCTCACTGTGGAAACTTCCGAGTATGGGCTCGCAGTTTTCTGGGTTTGGTCCAGCCATGCAATAAAGGGGTCCTGCTACCTGGATTTTCACCCGGCAGAGCATCCAGGAAGCTGCAGGAAATTGATGGGAGGTTGCTGTCAGCATGAGAGCATGAAAGAGCCCTTATGTGAGTGAAGAGAACGGCGTACCGTGAGCGCCCAGCCCACTGCAGGCCCACCAGTGAATTTACAGGCTTGCTGCTAAGTACAGAGGTGTCCGGAGGGCCGGATGTGGGAAAACTCAGCCCACTGTCCACAGAATATCCCACCATGGGAGAAAATGACTCATGTGCTGCTGCTGTGATTGTTGTCCAAAATTAGCGAGTGGCAGCGGCAGGTACCCAGGCGGGCGAAGGAGGTTCTAGTGACCGTGGACAGTGATAGGAAGATCTCAAAGGCAAGCAAGGGGAAAGAGGAACAACTTCTGAGAATAAAATGTGAATCAGACTCCGTGGCCCCATTTCTGAACATCCTGCCTGGGCTGGGAGATTCTGGCCGTCCATCTGCTTCATTTTAGGAGATCTGCTCCGTTTGTGATTCAGAGGTTTATTTTTTATGTAGTTTTAGGTAAATGATGTAAGCTTGTGCTACAGAGGCGTCAATCGTATAAATATGGAAATAAGATATGAGTTTGAATAGTTCTTGGTTGTACCTACACTGTGATTCTGTGAAGAACCTGAAAAATCGTAATTTCGTCTCATGTGTGTGATATGACAATAAAGTGCCTGGACTTAATGTTTGTCTGTAATTTAGTTAGTATGTCACTGTATGGGCTCTATCCCATTTGCGGTGTACCCCATCTTCGTGCATACATTAGGATATGATTGGATGGATGGATGGATGGGTGGATGGATGGATGGCCTTTTCAGTCCCACTTTCACCAGGTTTTTGTTTGCTTGTAAAAACCATACAAAATCGTAAGCGAGTTGCTTTTTGCTTCCTCCTGGACATTTTGACTATACCTGCCCGACCACCCTGTTGTTACGGCTGTCATTTCTCACACAGCTTGGAAATGCTCTTCAACCTGGGATAATCATCCTCCCCCAAACAATGAAACACACCGTACACAGTACACTCTGCTAGCAGACTAGACCCACATATTTGTTGCCAGCATGGCTGGAGGATACCGTTTCCCTCTAATTGCACCAATTCCAGTCATACATGTGTGTTAGTGGAAAATCCATCTATCCATCTATCCATCCAGTTGCTTATTTTGGATAGGGTCATATGGGGGCTGGGAACCTATCCCAGGCAGCACAGGGTACAAGGCTGGGGTACAAGTGATATAACGTCTGTGTAAATAAACAGTGGTCTTCTGCTTTTTGTGACCAGCACACATTATGAGACAACAAACAAGCCTGGACTTGGTCAGTACACCCCCTGGTGTTGTCCACCCACTGAGCGAGATGAGCACCGAACTCCCCCAAACAACAGGGGGCTCTCTTCTGTGAATTCACCCACAGAGTGTCTTAAAAAACCAATTGGCTCTTAATCCTGTTTGTCAAAGGAAAACGTACGTTACTATGGTGATATAGCTGAAGGTACAGAAATACAGGTGTAAGAAAAGATTTAATAAGAATGTGACAAAGAGAAGCGTGAAATGTCAAACTAAGAAGCAAATGTTAACAAAACCAGTGAGGTGAGAGCTTTTCACAATACTGGAATTAGATTAGAATCTTCCCATTTTGTCATTCATTATCTTTGTCACTGGAGTGGTTATTTCATTATGTATTGCCCTGGGCCCACGGTCTCAGGCTACCTCCATGGAGGACCATGTGAACTCTCATTTTAAGATTTTTATTCTCATGATGATTTGACCACGTCTGGAGTTACTAGCTATTTAGTATCTTTTAGTCATATATAAACATTTCATGCAAGCTGACAGTAACTAGTAACTAATTTCTGCATTAAATATTATGGGCTAAATAACATTTTAGACATTTTAGTAATGCAAGAAACAGAAACGGCACTGCGCTTTGCCACGCAGTGCTCTGTGCTTAAGCACCTGCCACAATTTTTTTTTCGTTCGCAGTTTGCCATATGTGACATCAGGGAATATGTGCATTGGGCGTATTTTTGCTGTGGGAACCTTTTATACATATATTTTGACAGGAGTTCTAGCTCTCGGTTTGAGAAATATATGTAAGACACGATAAATATTGTCAGTGATTTACTGCTGTTTGCCTAATTTAATGGTTTTTCTCAAGGTTATGCTGGATTCATTTTTCCCTTTTTAAAATATTGAAGCAAATCATCCCTTTATATTTTTATGGCTTGTTTTTTGACCTATGAGCACCAGTGGGGTAGTGTGGAGGTTAGGAGTCTGTGTCTGAGTCCCTATTATCCTTATTTCAAATCTCCAGAGTAATCATGTTACTGCTGGGCACTGGAGCAAGGCCCTTAACCCCAAAGACTGCTCCGGGGGGTGCCGGATTAACGGCGCTCTGACCCCAAGCTTTGCTCTCACCTATGCTTCTGTCTCCTAGGAGAACAAGATGGGAAAACCAAAGAATTCCTATATCGCTGTACTCACTAGTACAAATGGCAAATAAAAGTATCTTCTTCAGTGTTAATCCACTGTGAAAGGGCAGAGAGTAAACTTTATCAGTCTCCAGTAGGTAGACTTATTGATTACATCAGACATATTCATCCAGGGCTTGACCTCATCTGATGCAACAGCAAGCTCTGCCAGATATGGGTTACAAGCCACCATTGGACTCGATTGCAGTTTCCCTGCACGTCCGCAACAGAAACCTAACGAATGCTAATCTGATGTGAAATTTTAAGGTCTGAAATACTTACATAGAATTCTGTACCTTTTGCACTTTACAGTTGATTGTCGCTGAACATATTTATTCAACTGAAGCTGCCAACAAAAATGTCCAGAACAAAACCTGATTGCAGTTTTATTCTAGATACATGCTTGAACTTTTCCAGGATTATGTAGTCTTCATGTTAGCTCAAGTAAGAAGGGTCTTGAAGTTTCTGCATTAAGGATCCCTTGTCTTCTCTGGCAGGTAGCCATTGGCAAGCTGTACAGTGCTCAGAAGATCGTGGTGGAAACTGAAGGGATGAAGAAAGCCTCCTGAATGAAGGGAGAGAATGTAGACAGAATGACAGAAGAGGATGTTGACTGGTCACTTCCAGGAAGTGTCATTGGCTTGTAGTGGTCTTCGCAGGATACTGGCAGAGGGAATGGGTTGGTGCCCTCCAGTGGCAATTAAAGTTATTACCAGTAATTTTCCACCCTGGCCTCAGTCGTGTAGTGGGGTACTCACCGACTGTATATGGTATGTGCATATTTCATCCCACTGTCATAATATTTTTTTGCTTTACTTTTCAAAAGTATTTTTGTCATTGTATGTATTTTGCCATTTGAAATGGTTGAAGAATTGCCAAAATAAAGATTGTGTTTCCATTACTGTGTGAATGCACTTCATACGATTACTTCAGGCACTTTGTTCAGATGCGTTTGACTGATGTTGGTCACACACACAATATTTGCAAAAGTATTGGGGCACCTGGCCATTACACCTACAGGACATTTTATCACATCCCATTCTAAATCCATAGGCATCAATATGGAGTTGGTCTCCTCTTTGTAGTTATAACAGCTGACACTCTTCTGGGAAGGTTTTTTCACAAGATTTTGGAGAGTGTCTGCAGGAATTGTTGCCCATTCATCCAGAAGAACATTTGTGAGGTCAGACATTGATGGTGGATGTGAAGGTCTGGCTTACAATCTCCATTCTAGTTAATTGCAAAGGTGTTCGATGGGGTTGAGGTTAGCGTTCTGCATGGGTCGGTCAAGTTCTTCCACACCAAACTCACCCAACCATGTCTTTATAGACCTTGCTTTGTGCTCTGGGGCACAGTCATGCTGGAACAGAAAAGGTCCTTCCCCAAACTGTTCCCACAAAGTTGGAAGCATAGAATTGTCCAAAATGTCT
>JAODKC010000001.1:23945244-23958125 GCA_026777985.1 Mormyrops attenuatus
AAACTGTTCCCACAAAGTTGGAAGCATAGAATTGTCCAAAATGTCTTGGTATTCTGAAGCATTAAGAGTTCCCTTCATTGGAATTAGGGGGCCCAGCCCAACCCCTGAAAAACAACCCCACACCATTATCCCTCCTCCACCAACTTTACAGCTGGCTCGCTGCAGTCAGGCAGGTAACGTTCTCCTGGCATCTGCCAAAGCCAGACTCATCCATCAGACTGCCAGGCATAGAATCGTGATTTGTCACACCACAGAACATGTTTCCACTGCTCCAGAGTCCAGTGGTTGTGTGTTCTACAGTCTACACCACTCCATCCACTCCACACTTGGTGATGTACAGTAAGGCTTGCATGCAGCTGCTCAGCCATGGAAGCCCATTCCATGGGGCCCAGTTTTTGTGCTGGAGTTAATGCCAGAAGAAGAGCTTTAGCAACTTTTACACACTACATGCCTCAGCACTCGGCAAGCCCGCTCTGTTACTTTACGTGATCTGCCACTCTGGCTGCGTTTCAGTGGTTCTTAAATGCTTCCCCTTTGAAATAAGACCACTTACAGTTGACTGTGGAATATCTAGCAGGGAAGAAAGTTCAGGAACTGACTTATTGCAAAGGTGGTGTCCCAAGACAGTGTTGTCAACAATGACAATTAATCTCTAAATTCTAATTCTACCACGCTTGAATTCACTGAGCTCTTCAGAGCAACCCATTCTTTCACAGATGTTTGTAAACCTGACTGCATGGCTAGGTGTTTGTTTTTATACACCTGTGGCAATGGGTCTGAATGAAACACCTGAATTCAATGATTAAGAGGTGTGTCCCAATACTTTTCTCCATATAGTGTAGACTTAAATGACAAAAAAACAACTCTGTCTGCGGAGTGTCTGTTGGAGGTATTTCACAATGCAACACATCTAAAAATACTTATTGAACCGTGACAGACCAGTGAGCATGTAAGGGTCATGTTTCTCAACACTTGCCGAGAGCTTTGCCGGTCATGTCTGAAAGGGTCACTGCGGACAAAACGTATCAGCATCTGTGATTAAGCAGGTTCAGACATGCTGAGCACACACGTTTTCTGGTGTTATGTTAAACAGATTCATATTAGGCACGAAGAATTCAACCAGAAGTCGAATGGGGTGCATCACTTACATTAGATCAGGGCTCTTCAAATCTGGCCCTCGATTCCAAATCCAGGCCTTGTTTTCACTTCTCCCAGGTACTTAGTTTAATAATTACTGATTCTGATTGGCCACAGGCTTCAAACCTGGATCACAGGTAAAGGAAGGCTGGAAAATCGGCAGGGCTCGCACCTCGTGGACCGTGATTTGAATATCCCTGCACTAGATCTCTGGCAGCAATCCATAGGCGGCTCTGTTTTACAGTGAAATCCATAGTGATGACAGTAAATGTCCACCTCCAAAAATCTTGATTGAAATTGCCTGTAAAAATCAGAGAAGACCAGAAAAATGTGCCG
This sequence comes from Mormyrops attenuatus, assembly GCA_026777985.1. Classification (NCBI taxonomy): domain Eukaryota; kingdom Metazoa; phylum Chordata; class Actinopteri; order Osteoglossiformes; family Mormyridae; genus Mormyrops; species Mormyrops attenuatus. The sequence continues at coordinate 23,946,718 of JAODKC010000001.1, forward strand.
CGGGGAGGCGGGGGACCTGAGAACAAAAATGGTTCCTTTTGAGGGCCCAAGTGCCCCGTTTGATAACCGACTTAGAAAAGATTCTCGCTTTGTTACAGTCTTCAGCCTGCACATTAAGCGATACTAGCTTTACTCGTTTGAAAGCGTCAGGTAAAAACCCATCCATTCTTCCATTCATTTTCCAACCTCCACCCTACTCCGGATTGGGGAACTGGACTTTACCACCAGCTACACAGGTATATTACCATTAACTTGGGAAGTTTACATTATATTTAATTTTTCCCAAAAGTGTGCTATCTATATCCTTGAAATGCAAATGTACATAAGCCTATATTTAGTATTGAGTAAAAGAGAAAACGGGATGTTATCGATGTTATATATACATGAAGCTGTGTGCGCATTTTCTGTTTTCTGCTATTTTGGAATACCTGAAAAACTCGATTAAACCTTAATACCAAGCAGATGTATCTGGGTGACATCACACAGAATGTGAACTGCTTGTATTCATCGGTACTAAAACACATTAAAAACCCTGCTGATAGACATGTTTGGCTAGCAGTGATTTCTGCTTTTTTAATGTTTTGTTATTTGGGGGAGGGGGTATTTAAGAGACCCAGTTACACATACAACCCAGGGGACAATCTCACTCCCAAATGCACTGAATGAAATCCCTACACCGGAGGTCAAACTTTTATTTACAGTATACATGGCAAACAGAATCTATCTCTTGGACTTCGGCACTGAGGTAGAAAAAGTTTACATGCAAGGGGAAAACGTGGATACCACCTACCAGTATGAACTAGCATATGCTGTTAATAATAGTAAAGATGCAGCGTGGATTGTTGACAGAAAAACGATTCAGTTGATTGAGACGCATATGGAAGACCCAATATTACATATTAAAGCACTGTATGATTGAGATCCATATTTTTTTTATTGAAAGAAAAAAGTAAAATAGCCGAATTACGTTCGTAACATTTTCGTAATGCTTCGATTATTTTGTAATCTTTATCTTCCTTTAAGTGTAAAATAAACCCCCCAGTAAACTGGTAGTGAGAATACATCTGGCCAGTTCTAAGGTGACAAGCTGTGCTTTACGGGGGACAGAGTAACGTCTCGTTAGGCGTGATTAAAACAGCCCAAAGTCACTTGTGGGAGTATAACTGAAGCATTTATTTATCTTGATGAATAGGCTTCGATATGCAAGCATTAGGAGCCGGGGAACAGTTGAAAATCACTCGTCAGGCAATATAATATCACATATCTAGTTGTGTGTAATTCCTTGTTCTTCCAGAATTAAAGCGTGACCCTAAATGAATATGTACCTAAGTAATTTAAACTTGCATTCTTTTCGCTTTTATATTTGAATTAGTGTCGCAACACAAACTTTGCGGCAGATAATTTTTTGCATTTTTGATAGGAGTAGCTCAGGACCAACACTACCGCACATGCCACTTGCTTTTATTTCTTCAAAGGATATACATTTCTTGAACGTCTTTCCCTTAGGTAGCATTGAATGCTGCCGTTTCGTTGCTGGTGGTGCAGTGATACTTCAAGGTGTAGTTGTGGCCTTCGTTGTTGTCCCAGAACTCACCCTGATCAGTCTTTGAATAAACCGCAAAGTGCACCAAGGAGCCAGCCCCCAAAAAGGGGGGCGTGTACATGGTGAAGGTGAAGCGCTCGTAGGTGCCAGCCGAGTCCTCCACCGGCACTGGTAGGGCCTGTGCATCCATAAAAGACAGCCAGTCGTTGAAGGTGTACCTCACCCCGACTTCCTTCTTGTATCCAGCACCAGCAGGCACCCTGATTAGCCCCTTCACGTCAAACAGCGTGACTGTCACCTTTTCCAGCGATACCTGTCGCTGCTTCACACGGGTCTCAAAATCCTTACACTCCACCGGTATCTTGAAAGTGGGCACCAAGCGATCCATGGTCAAGGTGGAGCCCAGTTTCTCGCACACGTCCCGCAGGTCTTTGTCAGGTTGGTGGGCGAAGTTTTGCAGCCTGGAGAAGACCTTAGAGGGGATCTTTGGGTCTTCAGCGGCGCTGAAATGCTTCACGCTGGCCAGGCTGAGTCCCAGCGCGTCGGCAAACTTAACTTTCTTTCTGCAGCTTTGAGAAATTTCATCAAAGAGGGTGGCTTGTTCTGGGTAAGCAGGCAGAGACTTCGCTCTCCGTCTGTCTTTGAAGAACATCTGGTCTTCCAAGTCCATGAAAGTGTCCTCCATCTGCTTTTCGTTTTCTGCTATTCCATCCACTCCATCTACTTGACTGCTACACGCTGTAGGCTGGGCTGGTTGATCAGAACCCTCTTGGGTTATCGAGTTGGGCAAGGTGCTGTGATAATCCATGCCGGTTTGATTTTCCAGTAAGCAGAAGATGATCCAACGGACCGAGGTTAACAAAAACTGCTGTATGAACTTGGGATCAGAGGTATTTCTGTAGTGCGTCACAGCAACGTAATATACGAATAGTAAGATACATATGTACTCAAAAACTCATCGTGACGACTTTTGCAAAATGGGAGACTCTCCCATAGTCAATCATTATAAAAATGTATGTTCAATATTTACATATCAGCAACCGTTATGCCAGATGTTTCTCTTTCCCATAGAAACAATATGTACATATAGGAAAAAAAATCAGATAATCAGCTTCCATGCCTAAAAATAATCTGAAGTAACTTGGCGAAGAAGAAACGTCTCGGATTTCAGGAAATTTGATGTTTGGCTTGCAGTGCGATGATCTTGCAACCAGCCAGATACACAAAAGCTTCAAATTCTGAACATGGTTTAGGTGCACATGATTTGCTACTGAAGTGCTTCACTTGGGATTTACCTGAATATCATGAAAACGGAATAGGAACACTTCGTTGATTATTAACTTTATTGTAAATAAAAGAGAGTCCCTGTTGTGACGGAGAGTTAAGCAAGGGTTTGTACTAATAACTAGCAGATAAAACTGGAGGTCTTCGTTCCCCGAGTGATACAACACGTCAGATCTGTACACGATCAGTTATGTAATCTGTGTAATCTGTCAAATCAAATTTGGTCCCATTTAATAAATACACTTTTATAATTCCACTATTTAATAGGCCTGCTTATAGTCGTAAAAAGCGTCACATCCTTCTCGACTTGCTTAAAACCCATTGCTGGCAGAAAGATATTCGTGCATTTAATCCTAAAGAAAGCAGAGTCCCTACGTGAAAGGGTCGATTAATTGTAATATAGTTCAATATCTCACAGTGATTATCAGCCGTATACGTATATTTGTAATTGTACTTGTTTAGATTAGTCCAGCGAACGCGGAGCGCCCACTAATAAAGAAATAAAATGCAATATTACATTCATTTTCAAGATGCTACTGGGGTGTATGAAAGAATATAGTTCGATTTGATTCCCAAAATCTCCTGTCCAGCATGTTAAGTACTCGCGCCAGTAGGCTCCGAAGCTCTTCCCCCCTTGGCTATATTTAACGAGAAGCACAGTCTGTTCTCAATGGCCCCGCAGTTCTCAGTTTTTTGGACCTGAAACATCCCTCCTGCATCCCTAATGCCATCCTCACTGTTCACCGTTTCTCTGACCTCTTCGGTCACATTCACCTCCGGCCATTTTCCTTGCCCTTTTAGATGTGCAAACCCCACGCCAGATGTCAGAACGACTCCATCTAGGTGTCATGGCATTTAGGAGTGTAAAGCTCAAACTCTCCAAAACTGAACTCACCCAATTCCCGGTCAGGCGATCACCACACATTTACGTTACCTTTCCTAACATTCATGTAGCTGAAAGCACATCTGATAGTTAACCATGCCGCACCCACCACATACCTACCGTCCCCAGACCACCATCGTCTAAGTTTTGCCCCACGATCAAGTTCAAACGTTTTGAACAATATTATCTGTCCCTCTGGCTAAGCCAGACACTTTCTAGGGAACCATTCTGTACATCATCTACTATGCATAGTAGCCTATATACTTTGAACAGTACAGAAAAAAACAACAATGCAACAAACGACAGCAAAAGAAGCGCAGATAAGTTCAACAACTAAACATGCAATATGAACACAAATAGAAAAATTAAATGACAGTAAGTGCACTTCAGGTAGAATCGTTGGTTTGGATGCTGGGGCGGGCTCACTGGATTTCTGAATTTTCCACGATACGACTGTTTGTGTGTGTTTAAAATGTGCTATTTGGCTCTCACAGATACTGACACTGAACGAAGCATTTGTGTACATGCAGAAACTCAAGAACTTTTCAAGTACAAACACTTTACCTGTCTTTAAACTATAAATTGGAACAAGAGGGAAAACATTGACATTTCTACCCTCAATTAATGCGCGTTAAATTGAACCCAGTTCGCAATTTTTATTGTTACGGGACAACATCACAAATTGCGAACAGGGTAGTGTTTGCTGAACTCGTCTAATTAAATCAGAAGTTCGTAGCGGTAATTCTTATGTGCATTTCAGCGTGTAATTACGCGGCCACCATGACCCACATACCAAGCCAAAGCATTATACGCCGAATGGTAATTACGGAATTAAAATGTAAGCACTAACCCTTGGGTTTGCATTCTTGGCATTCTGGCTGCCGGATTGTTACTAATGAATCACTGAAAACGATGCTTTCACACACAACCTATTTCCCCCCGCATTTTAAAGGGGTCAGACGTCCACCAAGAAAATACTTTAAAATGCTCGTATATTTCAAGTTTTAAAGCTGAAACTTTTTTTTTTTACTTTTACATTTTTGCTATCTCTGAACTCTTAAGGAATCACATTCAAAATTTGACACAAACTACCTACATGGTTCTTCTATTAAACGGCACTGGTTTTATCTCTGTATGACAGACAATGAATAGCCTCAAACACATGGAGTGAAACGTTACAATTTACCCAATAGTCAGTGATAGTGATCAGTGATAGTTGTAACATATATAGCCCTGGGTTGAATGTAACATTATCAATCATGTCAAAACATTTCAAGTTATTCAAAGTTTATTAATGTTTTTTTTGTTCAACAAAATTGTTGGGTATGATGTATATGTGTACAATGTATATTAATTATACATATCAATGTATTTTTTTATTATATATAAAATATATATGTGCAACTGTTTTAATGGCTTTTTACCCCCCCACCCTAAATACATATACACTAACTAGTTTTAATAATGTGGGCCATTACCATCAGAGCCCCTTAATGAAGTTGTACCATAAAGCTCCTGGTGTCCATGCCTGCGTGATAGGTGGTGACAGGTGCATTGTCCTCCTCCTGGTTTACAGGTTTGACGGACCCACCTTAGACACATTTACAGCATTTAGCGGACGCTCTTATCCAGAGCAACTTACATTTTTCTAAATTCAGGAATAGTCCCCCTGGAGCAAGTTGGGGTTAAGGGTCTTGCTCAGGGACCCAATGATGATAGTGCAGAGGTGGGACTCACACCCACAAACTCTTGGTCCAGAGGCAAGCGTCCTAACCACTAGACCACCAACACCATATCACCCAATTTTCCTTTTACTTTGAAATTTTCCATAAACACAATGCATAAGTTTCCTGAGCTTGAGAAGTGCCTTGCTAAAACTATCCCAGACTGTGGTAGCCGGGAACAAGTTTACCTTGCACCTAAGAGCAACAATTTTAGCACTCAGAACCTGTATAAAAGATATTTACATAGGCACACAATAAAACGATTTAAGTTTCAACAATGTAAGCACAAAGCTTGCAGTGCTATCATAAAAACAAATGGTCAAAATTGACTTTCTTACCTCAAATTTCTTTTTTCCTTACAAACCTGAGTGTGTTTGTTACAGGGTGCTCCTTCTTCACATATGAAACAGACTAAACTGAGCATGTGCAGAGTGAGCTGTCATTTGTACCTCATACCAGATTTGAGAAACAGACTTTGTTACGACTATCCCATGCTACACTCATCCCCTACATAATACACACATTTTTACATGCATCCTTCAGACTAATGCTAAATACAAGACAATTAACAGCAATATGTAATAAACAGGGGATCACTGTCAATCTCTCTACATAGAAATGACAATTACAGAATTTTACACATTTTCATTAAAATGTAGAAAAATGACAAAGGAAAAAGAAAACACTTTTTTTCCTTTTCAAATTGGCACTAGTTTGCCAAAAAATCTGTGCTGTGAGCAGATTCCAATCTATGCAGGAAGATTACTGTATCCCTTTGAATAACTGACCCCATTCAACAACTATCTTTGGTCTCCCCTACAAACAACACAGGACAGAATTTATTAAATTAAGAATTATTTTGATTCCTATGGATTGTTTTCAAAAACATCAACTATTTCACAAAAAAAGACTTGATACAGTGTTAATGAATATTTGTTGATCTCATGATGTCAGCAGTGGAGTTTGACCAATGACGGTAGCACATGACCTTGAGAGGACCATCATCTGTTTGGGTCTGACTCGGTATCATGTGACCGGCGGCCGGAGAACCATGAGCCTCCGGGTGTTCGTGCGAGAAAGCTCGATGCACGATGATGTACATTTCAATGAGTAAACATGTAACGTGCCAAATGTCTTTACAAAGCACCCCACAGGCTGTTTGAATTTGACTGGCCATAAGAGGCACAAAATAACAAAAAAAAGGACAACCAGACAGACAGGGACAAAAGTGACAGATTCAGATGGCCTCGGGAAGGAAGCTGCTCACGGATTACCAGATTCAGGAACAGGTTCTTCCTAAGCCATTCGAATTTCCATCATACACATTTCCAATATCGGTCATATCTGACACATGCACATCGTAGATGTGTTACTGTACTTTATCAGCCACTGACCATATATAGCCAATTTTGTAGCTTTGTATCTCATTTAGTCCATCGTACCCAAATTTGTACGAATGACTCAGCATTCTAATGCACCTGTTGCACATGGCCTATAAAAAGAAAACTTGAATCTTGAAGACAGTAAACACTACTGCCAACAAGGATCATCTTGTAACGCAACAAACGACTTTTCTTTTATGTACAAGATCCACGCATCCTGTACCTAACATTACCAGTTACAGGCTACTGTTATGACCTACACTCAAGAAAGACCAAACAATTACACAGACCTAGCCTGATGACAGGGGCCACCAGCTCTATGGCTCCTGTCCGTCTTGGTTTGAACACTGGTCATAGGCCAATGCAGGCTGCAGAGTCACCATCCCATTCACCAGCCACATCCGTTTGTCCTCCTTTTCTTAGTTTATCAGGAAACGACCATGCCATTTCACTGTCCTACCACCAGGGGGAACAGTACTTTTGCATGTAAAAATAATCCTAATTTACTGTAAAATACTAAGAATACCTTTCCAATACTGACAGTACCATCTTCACTAGCCGAAAACTACGCACAAGTTTAACGCCATTGTTAAAAACTCACTACCATGTAACAACGGTTGTAGAAAGAGGACACTGACTGGAATTCTTGGGTAAAGTGTTATTGTTATGAATATTCCTATCTAGGAGTAGCATGGCCACCTTATTTGTAAGAAAGTCAACTACACTGGCCTCATCTTGATGCACCATTTCAATCTGATTAGCTGGTGGATTCCAGTGTCAAACACCAGCTGCTTCCCAGCTGCATCTCATTGCTGCTTACAGGAAATTTGCAGTGTAGTAGCAGGATTTTATCTGAAAATGGAAGCTGTGCCACACAGCTAGCGAATCTGTATGCGAAAGCAGTTTACATTCTTGAGTCGTATCTATCCTTGCCATGCTTCCAAGATGTAGAAAAACATACAAGTTGTTACCCTCTATAACTGGTAGAAATACAGAACAACCCGCATTTTACTCTGCAATAGTGCTTGAGTCCACAGGCGTCTGTGGAGGGACAATGCAGGAATATTTCGGTACTGATCACGACCACGCTAACAGTGGGTGACATTTAAACATAATAGCTTGTTTGTTTTATATAACTCGTGTGGCCAGTTACCAAAGAATACCAAAACTAGGTGGAACGCAATGGGAAAATGAAACAGGCATGTTTTCACGTTCAAATACAAGACAATAAGAAGTTTTTGTTACGAAATCAGACATTTTATTTTGACCACTTTTCACAGCTGAATATTTTAATCTATAAAAAACTTTACATATTATACAATATACATATATTATTTATATATAGTTTATAAACTACAACAAAATAGGTCCCAGAGATGAAAAGTACTGTACCAAGCATTCAAAAAAACCCAACATAATCTATGGTTCTTTTGGGGGAGGAGAAAAACAGGGTATTCAGTCAAATCTGTATTCAATGTACAAAAATAAGGTACATTTCATCACACACCCCCCCCCAAAAAAAATAACCTCTTCGTTTACCTATGGGTTTAAAGGTTATTTCTGTTCACCTACAATCAGTTCTGCTTCCAGCACATGAAAAGCCTCTAACTAGACAAAGGCTGCTTCATTTCTGCAAACGAGACACCAGAAAGTTATGAAGGCGAATGAGGAAACTCAGGATCCCTGCTTCGACGATGATTGAGGTTTCTCACCTTTCTACTACATGGCCCAAGGCACTGGTTCTAAACAACAGATATAGGTCACAACAGAGAACGGCAGACTTAACGTAACAAAAGGCTTTCCCCAAGTTTCCTTTCCTCTGAAAGAGCACTGCAGTGTTTCAAGTAAAGATGGAAATCATTGAGTGTGGTTCAGATGCAGCTATTCTTACTCACAAAAGATGATACGGTTTTCTACTCTTTTTAGTATGAGATAGGACCAGCCAGGGAAGGCAAGGTCCTCTCTGTCCGTTTAAGTAGAAATCTTTACCAATGAAAAGCTATGAAAGCACAGGATTATTTGCATTGCAGCACAGTAGAAAAATGACCCTTATATGTAATCTTCATTTCACAACATCCTCTTCTTTTCACACTTATGTATTTAAGGGCACATACTTATGAAAGAAAAACAGCATTCAGAAAGACAAGTTCAGGAAGAACTGGGTGGAAGCCAGTACAAATGATTTTTACTGCTTTTGTGTTGTGTTCAAATCATGAGTTTTTTTGCATAGAATCTAAACCAAAAAGAGATTAACTCTGGTCTGTCACTGGGTCCGGATTTACAGCTCACTCTAAAATATCCTGTGTCATGACAAAGAGCATACTGTCATTATCTGCTGCCATCAGACTTGATCAAGTTTGACTGCAAAGACTTCAGTCAAACTATTACACAAATGTCTTTTAAACCAAGAGACTTCCATTTTAATCACTATAATGTGCGAAAAATAATTTACAGTGTATATTTCCTCACTTTGCTGAGGTATTACACCACATCAAATGAGATCAACTGCAGGCAAAATTCATTGTAATATTAGTCTGCGTTCATGTGTCTGCATTTTGGCTTCTGGCTGGATATATCAAAAGTTCAAAAGCTCAAACAACATTGTCATTTATAATAGTTTGGTTCTAGCCACAAGTGATGTCAAACAAATTCAGCCACCACGTTTGCTTCCTACCTTTCTGTACTATAGTACTTTTAATTCTGAAAGCCCAGAAAAAGGACCCTACAATCTGATGAGGTGCTTAACTAGTGAGGAATATCAAAAAAAAAAAAGTCACAATAAGATGGCATTTTGGGCATGTGACTCAATTCTTAATGGCCTAATATATCAGATAGGCCTGACAAACCACAGAAAGCTTTGCTGAATATTGATTTGGATTTCCTCAAACAACAAGAAGTAGGATAATACCCCCAATTACAATCAATGTATTACTCTGAAAATTGCCGTTTGACAAAATATAGCTGCAGTTAACAGTTAACAGATGGAAAACCACACTAAATCTTTCAGAAAGCGAGTTCCCCTTGAATTTTACCTTAACGCATCTATTCGAAATCGACCAAACAGAAGCAACAATAGAAAACATTTGGTGTAACAATTACCTGAAGTAGGCAATGAAGGAGACCTGAAGCATACACGTTTTCTGTAAATTCACTTTCACCCAGTAATGGTGATACAGACATAAGACATAAATATATAGGTATATATTCTTAATGCTATATACATAGCCATATATTTTAAAGTTAACCTAAGCTACCCTTAGGTACAATCTATGATCCTGCTAGTCTTGACATTGCTGAAATAATGTATCTGCAAGACTTAAAAAAAAACAACAACAACATTAACAATAATAATAATAATAATAATAAATTTAAAAGGTCATTTCAAATGGCGGTTTTCCATGACAAGTTCTGTCATCTAACTTTAGGATGAATATTTATGCATGTTAGAGTTGTCAAATAAAGGCTACTGCATCGTGAAAGACTTAAAAAGTTTAGTTCCCTTTCTAGTCACAACCAAGCGGGCAATGGGGAACAAACAGCTCCAACGTAGCACATCTTTGCAAAGAACGGCAAGAGGAGCAGAGGTGAGCATCACTTGCTGTCCAGGTATCTGGCAAGACTCCCTAAGGCAAACATTTCTCCCACAGTCAACTCTGGTCAGACAGGCTTTCAGATGCATGGGTCACCACCTGGGAGTGACGTCGCTCCCCTCGTCAGATGTGGGGAGGGGAAGCAAAGGTCGGCTCTCAGAATCCATCGATCTTCTTCTGCAGGTAGTTCAGGATGGAGTCCATGCCCTGGGGCGAGCCCCAGACCCGCTTCAGTGCCTCGCACTCCCGCTCGTTGGCCTGCTCTAGCGCCGCCCTGCTGGTGCCACGCAGCAAGGCTTTGGACTCCCGCAACACCTAAGAGCCGCCGGCGCCCGCGTCCCAGGTGAACGCGCGGTGGAAGGGAGGGAAAAAAAAAGCTGGTTTATGACAATGAATGAGTTTGTGGAAACAAACAAAACTGAAGCATATGAGTATGCGTCCAGGGAATGCGTCATTCAAGCCGGGACGGCAAACACACAACAACATTTCCACTACTGTGGCCATTCATGAGAATCAGTGTAAGGGACAAACAGCTCCAAGCTTCATTCCCAGCACACATTTACTTTCCAGGTGTTCAGAAAATGTCATTCGTAAATAAATGTAAACAAATGTAAATAGATGTTTTTTTGGTTCATTATGAGATGAACCATACAACCATACACATACAAAGACCCTGGTGTGTGCCGGGAGCAGATGACTGATCGGTGTGAAAAATAGCAACAGAATGAAGTGAAGGTGACCCCCACAGGAAGGGGGGGGGGTGTCTGAGGGTATGGTGAGGAGAAAGAAGGGGAGATACCCCCCAAACCAAGCAAAATCAAAGGATGACTTACGACCGAATGACAAGAGACTAGCTCCCTAACGCGCACCATCACCTCCTGAGCGAAGGTACCAGGCCAGAAGACCTGGGAGACCAGGCCCTTGGGTATTAATTAGCCATTAATTGAAAGAGGTGTATTGTTGATTTGTCTCCTATTCTCAATGTATGACGAATTATAATGG
>JAODKC010000001.1:23958225-23968497 GCA_026777985.1 Mormyrops attenuatus
CCGCCCCCCCCCCCCCCCCCCCCCCCCCCCCCGCCCCCCGCGGGCGCGGGCGCGCCCGCCCCCCACTAGCCACACACTCAGAAGATTGTTCTCCTGCTCACTCAACACTGCTTTTTCTTGGTCTATTGCAATACCATTTTTTAAATCAGACAGGAAATGTAACACGAGTGTTTCATTTCAGCCTGGGGAGGGACACCTGGGCACAGCGGGTCCACTGAGAGAGCCTGGAGTGTCCCATCCTAATAAGCCTCAGGCATGAGTCTTAAAGAATGACCCTGTTACATTTTATTTAGCAGACACTTTTATCCAAAGCAATGTGCAGTTGAGAAAGCAGGGTCAGGCAGGCCCTGGAATTAGGGTTAAGGCCTTCCGTCAAGGGCCCAACGATGACATCACTTTGCAGACTGTATGGTTTGAACCAGGGACCTTCTAATCACAGGCACAGCGTCCTAACCCACTGAGCCATACATCACCCCCAGTTAGGAGATGAAGAGGTTTGGGGGGGGGGGGGCTTAAAAACAGCAGGAGGCTCTAGCTGAGCACTGCCTGGCTCTGAACAGCCCATCAGAGCTGACAGCGGTCGGCCTAAATCTGAGACGAACAGGACAAAGAGCAGTGTGCCATTAATTATTATCCCTAGCCTAACCACACCTATATGAAGCAGGCGGCCATCACCACGCAGACATGGATGGGAGCCCTGGGTTTACAGCATGAGGCCCAACACGCTGGAAATATCTGCTCGGTCTGAGATGACCAGTGAGCAGCCAGACCAAGGCTCTCCTCTATGGTGAGTGGAGCACTGCTGCCACCTACAGTCAGAAGACACGACGTGTCTCAGTGTCTTTTTTTCAGTTTAGCGACAGCCCACTAGTTCTCTTTAGAGTATTTCAGTCTGTCCAATCTGATATTTGCTTTGTTACATATTTAAATAGCCGACATCTGTACAATCATGACCACAGGTTGAGTTACCAGTTTCAGAAAGGCAAACATTAAAAATTATTCCTTTAGTGAACTGCATCCTATCTGAATTCTTTTAAAGGTCATTTCTGAAAATGGTATTTCCACCTATAATTAACAGCACATCCATCTCATATTTAAATGTAAATATTGCATACAAACATTAAAATTTACCTACATATTCCGGGGCCTGACTGCTGAATCATTACTGCTGATATCACTGAAGCATCGCCCCCACACAGATATTTATTCCGGTAATTAGAAATTTGCATGTACAATTAGCATGCTTTATGGTATTGAGGGTTTATAACCTACAGCTTCGTTAGATGCTTCGTTGACAGTTTAATGATAAAAATGGCACATCAGATGCACTGGCATCAATTTTGACTCAAGCTGTATTTACGCATTTTCTTTTCTTTTTTTTTTTTAAAGATTTGGATACGTTTCCAAGACAACTCACAGATGCCACCCCCATGACGCGGGGGAAGGTGAAGGAGGAACAGGCATCGGGCGTCTGGCCGAAGGCTGCGTATGGTGTCTGGAACCAGGCCTTCTCATTGGCCCAGATGACGTCGCACAGCGGCAGAATGGCGGCGCCCAGGCCCACGGCAGGACCGTTCACCGCCACCACAATGGGCTTCTTGAACTGGATGAAGGTGTTCACGAAGGTCCTGGATGAAGCGGAGGGGGATGGTCATCCTCAATGACACAATCACAAAAGAGGAGGGGGTCTGGGGGATCTAAAAATGCCAACACCCTACAACACTGCAGCCATGCAGTTTTGAATCCCAACTAACCGGCTAAGCTGACACGAGTTAACTGCTTAAAATATTCTCTTAACCCCTTAAACCAATGTTTCTCAAGCAGTCCTCAGGGACTACCGGGCAGTCCACATTTTTGCTCCTTCCCAGCACACCTGAACCAACCAATCAAGAGTACCAAATACCTGGTACAGGCATGCTGGGAGGTAGAAGGGAGCAAAAATGTGGACTGTCTGAGGGGTTCCCAAGGACTGGCTTGAGAAAAACAGACTTCAGTGGCTAGAGTTATGCATCTTGCACATAGCATTACAGCCTCAAATTTAACCAGTGGTACGATATGATTCTCCCTGAACATCAGCCCACCCACAGCGCTGAGAAAGAAGCTTTGACAAATTGAGTTCAGTCGTGGTTTTAAAGTTGGCAGTATTACAGGCCCTAATAAAACCTCTCCCGTTATTTTTCGTTAACAGTGTGACTTTCAGAAACTCGGTACACTCACTCTTTACCACCATCACACAGGCAGAGCAACAATAAAAAAGGAAACCTTCTGAACAGCTGAACAAATAAGTTGGAATAACAGTGCCAGGAAGGCAAAAAGCAAGGACAAGAGGCAGTAAGGCTATAGAGAAAGGATCTCCACAGGTCGAGTTACTCACAGCAAAGCTGGAAAACAAATTCAGTGCTCATAGTGGCCAGGAAAGAGCGGGCTGAGTCATACAGACCCGGGTCTGAGTCCCACAGCACCACAATCTGACTGCTGTGGAGGGCGGGGTTAAGGGATTAGGTTTTCTCTGATGCGTAAGCACCAACTGGAAATCCAGCAGGCATCTACATGGAGCAGATTTACAGTGATGACAGATCCTCCGGTATATACAGAAATGGGTACGAGGTACAAGTTCTGTAATTTACTCTGTCCGTGTACGTTTTCAGCCGTCACATTCTGGTTAAGATGATACAGTGAAGCGATCCAGCCACTCTACAGCTCTTTGAATCAGGCGACTGATAATCAAGCTGCATAATCACTGCCGGTTGAGCTGAATGTCTCTTTGATACAACAGACCAAACAGGAAGCGTCGCTTTCCTCTCATTCTGTCTTCCCTAAGTATTCTCGCTCACTGGGCCAGAAAAGTTCATGCAGTTGCTCTCATTGTTAACATATCATACATGCAGCCAGTGTTTGGATGGAGCACCAAGAGGCCACATCCTGCTGAGTGCACGCTGGGACTCGCAGCCCTTTTTTGTGGCTGTTTTGGGACAGCAGAGTTTGGTGTGACCCTGTGCCACACTCAACCAACATGCAATCAACACAGAATGGCATCCTCTGTCGATTTTGACAAAGATCACATTTTTCAGCCGTATACCTAAAAGGTACATGTATGATTCAAGCCTGCTTTCTGAAATAGATGTTCTTCCAAGAATCCATTTTGATTGCTAACTTTTTGATTTGCCATTTTTGGCTTTCTATCAGGTTAGTTCAATTACACAAATAAAATTATTCAAAGAACAAATGACAAAACAGACATTCTTAGCTTTTGTATGATTTTGTTTTTGCATATGACCCTCGTGATACAAGTATCTCGGCGCGCCTTCACCTGATGGAGTCGGCCATTTTGACGCTCTCCTTCTTCCTGTCATCTGTCAGCCGGCGGATGAAGGAGATGAAGTCCAGACCACAGCAGAAGACACTACCCACGGCGCCCAGCAGGACCAACTTGCTGTCGTCTGCTGCCGCCGTCGTCATGGCATTCTGCACTTCCTTCATCACCTAAGAAAACATCGGTCATGTCCATTTGAAAGTTTCAATAGAATTTCAGTCAACCCACACACCCACCCATCTCCAAATCTGGGGCATGCAGCATAAAGTCTTGGGTTTTAGAACACCCTGGACAGGACACAATTCCATAGCAGGACACACATCTCTAGTTAAACACCAGTTCATCTAACCACACTTGGCTGATTTCATAATTTACGGGCAAATAATAATGTATTCATTGTAAATTACTTATTTTCTTTTAATGTTAATTGCTTTGTAGGCATTAAAATGACTATGGTGGGAGAAAACGACACCACAATACCCTATTAGCAACAGAACAAGTTATTCTAGTCACTGTGGTGTAAACTGGGTTGGTGGGTCAGATATGAATAGGGAAAGACTAATCTGGTCACTTGTGTTGGTTGAAACTGATTTACAAGAGTCAGTAATGTGACTGTTTACTTTGGATAATTTAACATATGCATTAGTGTACATCCTGCAAAATACACACTTGGCAAATTACACAGGCTACTTAGCTGTCAGGGGGCTTATATGGGCAGGGAATTGACACAAAGAGTTACATACTAAGGTGATTCTGCTTAACTGTTTCGACCTTTAACATTTTTTATAGTAGCTATTTAAAAGCTATGTGACACCCCCCATTCCAGCCAAAGGTGATGTCTGAATATCACATACATCTCACGCTTAGAGTGTCACTCCCAAAGTAGACTTAAACGTCACAAGACCCAATACGCTTTATTCTGGATACTAATATTTTCCCCACTCCATTTATGACGCACATGGGCGGACATATCATCACGAAACTATGACGCCCCTTTCCAGACTGTCATTTTGCATGAGCTTGCAACAACTTACATAAAACCATTGAAGAGCACCCACTGAAACCCCATTCAAAGCCAGACCCAGCTTAAATAGAAATGAATAGTCATCACACAATTAGGCATTGTGTGTCCTCCGCATCTGTCCCAGAAATATCTAAGCTGCTGTTTTATTGCCCGCATCACTCCTCACTACTGAAGATGAAACACAGTTGAAATGGCCTCCAAATAAAACACACAGTACAAAGGAAGAATAACAGCAGCATCGACCCACACACGGCTGTGTCCGATTGGCTGGGCCTCCCACCTCCGCGTTTTGAAGCAAGAACCTCGAGGACACTCACGTCGGGGTTGAGCGAGTTGTTTTCCGAAGACTTGGTAGAGAGCAGGATGTGTGTGAAGCCATCTTGCTTGCGTACCACAATGTCGCGGTACCGATAGGCACTCTTGGTCTGCCGCACGCTGATGCGCAGCCGCTTGTCGAAAGCAGCGCATTCCTCAAAGCGCCGCTTCACTGCTGGCGGGCCTGAAGCACTGGCAGCAGGGCTCTGTGGGCTCGTCGTCCCATTGGCTATCACTGCTTCCATGACGGGGGATGAACCTTGAGAGGTGGCATACGAATCAGTAAATCTAAATGACCAAGAAAAAAGTGCAGGTGGCATTAAGGCGGCTGGAGTAAGCCAGGAATCAGCAGAGGTATGAAAAGCAAAAGGTGCTACTGAACCTGCATGCTCAGAGGCATCAGGGCATGGGCAAACCGCAGAGCACCTGACCGTGAAAGCAACCAGCTCAGGACAGCTGCTGCAGAACCTCCTTCCTGATGGGCCACATCCACAAACACCAATCAGGACTCATATTTACATAAAAACCCACCAATCGTGTGAGAGATCCAGCTGCGTGCAGCTAATGAATATACATTAACCAAGAAGCGTAACAAGCACAGAGACTTTCTGTCCCTATGGTGCAGCCTTCCCCAGTTATAAAAACAGTTTAACAGAAATATTCATTCGTCCCCGAATCCTGTCATCCGTTTGATGACTCGTGGCGATCCAGGACACTATCCTACGAGGTGCGTGGCCGGGTACAACCCAGACGGGAATAAATAGCATTAATTACTCTTCTCAACAGCAAGGTCCCTGCACTGGCAAACCTTTGGATGACGGTTCTGAGCAGGAGATGAAACATGGCAGCTGGCTGAATGCTTCCTATAAATGTGTCTTTTGTTATTTAGCACTTCACCACTATTTATTCACCCCAGAAGCAGTACACCATCAGTGCTCATCTCTCAACCACACCTTCCCATCCCCTGCGACATTGCCTGTGCTTGAAAGCAGGGTAGTGAAGCATCTTTCCTGGAGGCAGACATCCATCGCATTGCTGCCAGGAGCCCGGCATAACCCTGTTGACAGCTTGAACTGCTCTATTGTTTCGACGCTCGGAGGACCGTGTCATCATAACAGCTTTTAAATAGAGGTGAGAATGGGTGAAACGTGTCACTGACATTCCCCACAGCTGACTGTGAATAAAATAGGACTGTCCACGATTACGGGTTGCCTAAAATTATGCCGACGGACGCGTCACTGTTCGTGTCTGGCTATTGCCTGAATCTGAATCACAGCAGGACTGACCTCACCAGAAGTGTTTAACTTTAAGTGAGGCATGTGGAGGGTGGGGCTTCTAATGAACTGCTGACAAATGAATCCGTTTTGAATGGATTTTTGGGATGGGTGTTTTGATACAACGTTGTACACGGTCGGTTTTGCAATGTGTACACTGAATAGCAGGGTATTGTCCTCTAAACCAACCAACTGGTTTCCAACTCTTGGCCCACAACTACCAGCATATAACAGTAGGCATATTTAACCATCAATTCTCCTCTTATTCACAGAAACAGTCCAAAACAGTCACACATATACACACTCATTTGAAAGACACTCAAACAAATGCCCTTATAAAATTTGAGTGAAGACAACACCATCTTATAGAAACCTGATGCTTACATCACCATAAATGTTTTATGGACTCCTTAATGATCATGACATTTAGAATATCTAATGGCACAGCCGGGCTAAGCGGCAAGTAGTTAGCTTTGTGCCCCTGCGCATCAGCTGTGCATTTCAATAATCTGCTGCTGTGGGATCATTAATAAAAATGGTCTGAGTAACTGTATTCATTTCTGATTCAGTGGCTAAAAATCTCTGGGGACGAGTCTCTCTCCATACAGGACTTATAATAACCAGACAAATAGAGCAACTGCTGGGACACCAGCGATGTTATGAGGCTCTGCTCTTGCTCCTTCCATTTTAGTATCTACAGACGCTCCTCTACTTACGAACAATCAACTTACGAACTTTCAGACATACGAACAAAGAGGATCTTTAAGTTCAAATTGTGTTCACTGTGCTCCCGTTTCCTGTCCGCAACATCAATTTTTTTTTCTGCGCTCCAGTTCCGCCTAGTACGACTTCTGGCCGCTACTCCCGCCGCGCAGCAGCGTAGTGTGCGTACTCCCAGGATCCCAGTTCTTTGTACTTGCGTATGCCCTTAAAATGATGTTGGATAACGACTTACGAACATTTCAAGTTACGAACAGCCGTTCGGAACATATCTTGTTTGTGAGTAGAGGAGCATCTGTAGTAGTGTATGCCCCATGGTCAAAATATGGACAAACTGTTTAACCCAAAACAATGAACGCACACCCCCCATGGCAAACTTGTTTGTGACACATGGGCAAGGTTAGTGCATAACGCTGCTCGCATCTCCTTCCAAATGATCCGTTAGGGAAACATGCTCAGGCACGAAAGAAACATCCCTGGCAGCGAGTGTCCAATGATGAAACAAGTAATGACATTCGGGCTGAATTACACCCCCCCCCCCCAAGACTCAAACCCAAGCCGCAGTAGACAGCCAAATTCAAAGTACGAAACAGTTCTGCATGTGCGGGAACACTGGCGATCATGCGGGAATCTGTGGCAGAATTTAGCTGCTGCTTCTGCCATGTGCGGAAGGGGCCAGTCCACCACACAGGGGCAGTGGTACCAGAGTATATTCAGGGGAGGAGCAATAAAAAAAAAAAAAAAAAGTCTGACTTCTAAGTGCACCAACTTTAAAAAAAATTACACAAAACCTGTGGCTATAAGGCTGTTCATGTGTTTGTGTGTGAAACATCGCAGATATGATGAAAAGCAAGCAATTTACTTGGAACATTACCATTAATTCAGGTAACGAGACAGCTGATGAGCAGAGATAATAGAGCAAAAAGAAACAGGTTTCCATGACTCAGGTTTGCCCTCAACTGTTCCTGCTAATGAGTTTCTCCTACCAGCTAGCTAGGTACCTGTTAATGTACCAACTTCACTGAGCCACCAAGCTTACAAACAAGAAAACTTTAGGAACTTGCTCATGAAAAATATCCTTCACGCTTGTGCCTTTTGAACAACTTTTCTGCATTCTATGATTAATTTAACTCAGAGCCAATGAAAATAGGGGGCTGGGATTACATGGGGGAGCCTATCAAATTTAGGGGGCTGGACCCAAGTCCTCCATTGGCTCTGCTCTGCCAAACAAACACTGCAGGGTCAGCCTATTCTAGAAAGGACATTGCACGTGGCAGCAGACATCCTGGCCAGTCCATCTCTGTGCCATACCCCGATATACACTAAGGGCATTCTGGAGAAACAAAAACTCACAGGTGCCACCTGCCAGGGCTGAAATATTTCTGTAGGTAAAGTGGAACAGCGAGCTTCAAGTCACCTGGAGGAAGGCCTCATCCTCACAAGACGAACAAGCAGAGCACCCCAGCTGTGCTATAATGTGACAGCACAGATCTTATCACCTGCACTCGCCTCACTCAGAGTTACAGTTGACAGGCTGCATGTCACACATTCCCCACAACCAGACAGCGCCATTCTTCACATGCCAAACTAGTGAGGAAGCTCAGTAAGGGGGAAATTATTTGTTAAACTTATGACACAGATTGTCCAGGCAGTCTGACTGAATACATCTGTCTGATACACATGGAGTCAGTCAAGGAAACATTGACCAAACACTGCACTTCCAGAACCACAAACGGTGATAAATAAATAATAATAATAATAATAATAATAATAATAATAATAATCACTTTATTAATCCCCATGGGGAAATTGTTTTTACGCCTCCCTCAATTTGCTCTTTGTAGAGTAAGCTGGCCGCAAAGTCTACTGTACCTATAAGCCATAACATAATAATTTACTGGTTGCAAGGTCTGGTATTAGATTTGATCCGTCACTTGGAGACATTAAACACACACAAAGTTCCTGAACACTGAAAACAAATGGATACTCACTCAAGCACAGTGCTGGGGTAATTACGTTAAGACAGGCAATATGTCAGTTCAAATACTGTGTGATGACAGACAGTAGCCATTCCCACAGAAAGATCCAAAGCCTTTATTATCCTTTGTTTGTTCTGGAATCGATACTTTGGCATGAGGAGACGCATCTTTTCGCGCACAGAATATAACCCAGTTTGAATGGTGCCTCCACATGGAGACAGGCTCATCCTACCTTTTCCACTGAGCGCCAGGACGGCAGCGGGCGTGATGGGGACCTGCGGGAGGGGCAGGATAGCATGTGTCCGTGTGCGTGTGCCCATCCGCGCCCTCTCCTCGCCCGGTGCTAGCGGGGCCCCCAAGGGCTTCTCCAGGATGGTCACCTCTTGAGGAACGAAGCCAGGCTCCTGGCCCGCTTGCCCCAGGCTGTGGGCTGCCTCGCTGGGAGACTCTTCCAGCTCAACTCGGCTCTCCATGGGGCTCTTTGGCACCAAGATCTTGATCCCAGACTTGGCCAGGTCCACGCTCCTGCGGGCCGGGCCTACGGTGTGAGCAGCAGCTGGCACAGCAGCACCACCTGTTGGGGGGCTAGAGCGTTTATGCTTCTGGCCAGGGGGCAAAGGCTGGCCGTTCGTTTCTGAGTCCACGCCCTCAGCACTGGCAGAGGCAGGGTCGGCAGGCTTCTCTGTGGCCGGGCCCCCGCTGTGACTCTGTGGCCTGTGGATCTGCTTGCGGGCGCTGCTGCCGGGGTCATGCGCGGGGCTGATGGTGCTGCGGCTGGACCGGGGGGGACCCCCCTCACGCTGGCACTCGCCTCGCCGCCCATTGAAGTCGTGGATGAACTCCACACAGTTGGCCAGGTGTGTCTCCGGCTCCCAGGTGTCATCCTCGAAGTCATAACCCCTCCAGCGCACCAGGTACTCCGTCTTGCCCTTCTTGTTCCTCCTCTTCCCGATGATCCTCTCCACCTGGGAACGCCAGGCAGGAAGTGAGAGGCAGGAAACATGGCAGAACCAAGTTCTTAAAATATCCTGTACCCAAAGCATTTGACCGAACTTTTGTGCAATTTTGCATTGTTATACATCAGTGGACTAAACAAAGAAAACCGTTTGTCATCCACATCCCCACCGGACTCCTGCATGCCTGAATGTTTACTCAGCCAAGCAAAATGGCTCAAAGTTTGTCCTCCCGAAAGCCATACGGCGGTGTATAACAGCTCAGTGCGCAACCAATGTTTAAAGAATACAGAAATCAAGTCAGCAGGAATTATGTTGAAAGCTCCAGAAGCTTCAGAGCAATCATGCCACTGTTATGTGAGAATTCACAAAAAGAGGCAGAACAGAAACATTTCAAAATATAAAACAATGAATTTGGAGCTTGATTAAATGCATACACAAGGCTACGAAAACAGGAGGCTGACAGACGCAGTGTGAGGGGAGCAAAAGGCTCACATCTCAGTGTTACATTCAGAAAAATATAAGCTTGTTCACTGGAAGCCATCTGTCATGGTGGAGTGTTTGAGGACATTTTTATTAAGGCAGTTAAAATGGGTGCTGGTTGATATTAAACATTTGCCTCTACAGAGACAAAAAAAGCTCTTGGCACAGAGTGCACATGAATGCATGCGTGCCTGCTTTTATATTATTTATA
>JAODKC010000001.1:23968677-23986422 GCA_026777985.1 Mormyrops attenuatus
GAAGGAGGGTCATGTGACCCTGTTGTCCTACTCAGCCACCTACTCTGAGTCGCAGTGGGAAGGTGAAGGCGGGGCGGTGTGCATTTTCAATCTCACAGCCTGCTGAAAACCCTCCCATCTTACCACTACATCCAGCCCTACTTTTCTCCTGGCAGACATCTGACAGACAGAAGTAACTGTGGGTTACACAGACAGAAAGTTACCCCTACAGGGATGCCTGACACCCACAAGTACACCTCCCCTCTCTCTTCAAAGTACCAAAAGAAAAGTTTTACTATTGATTTGGACACACAGCTAAAAACAAACTTCCCCTAGACATTTTGTCTGGGCACATTACTGTACTGCCCACCTGCTCGCAACCTTTCCCATGCAGGCATCAACCATGGAAAAAGCAAAGGGAGTAAGTAAAACGGATCACTTCATACATGAGAGTGCACTGCACATCTTTGACATTCCTGACCTTTGAGCAATCCCTTTAAGTACATAATGGAGAAACCGCTTGTGCCAATTCCGCCCACATTGTTGTAAGTCGGTAGAAACATATGGTTTGCGAGGATCTTGTACGGTCATGTGACTACTGGTGACTTTCATCTCAATGGGCACCTCACTTACACAATCAAATAAGGCGCTAAAGTAAAACCAGTTTTCTGAACACTGCTTCCATCTTCTCAGCTGTAAGAGCAGCTGATAGTGAGCTTTACAAACTGCCGTTAGGTGCCAAAAGTCAGGCTTGGATTCTTCGTCACTCTCCAAAGTCCACTGTACTGCTTCAGATAAATATTGGGGCAACTTGGTCAAATCTTATGCAAAAGGTGTATAAACAATGAACACTCCCAGTCCTTTGTTAGCTGTTAGATAGTATAACTTGCCGAAAACAGAACAATGCTTACCAAAAAAAATAAATAAAAAAAAACACAATATGGAGGGAGGAGGGGAACACAGACTGACAAAACAAGCCATGAGTTAACACACTTCAGCCTTTTGTCCCCGATAAAGAGCTAGCACTTTTGTTTTCTGAACAGTTGAGGTGCATCTAGAAACACCAATATTGCATGATTCACCATCAGCCTCCAGTCAGTTTACTGCCCATTGACAATATTACATTGGTAATGCCCTCACATCACTGACAACACAGGTGGGTCTTAGTTTCCTCGACTTTGCCATCAAGTCCCCATCTACAGAATGATCCCAAAGGGTTAGAGTCAGACAATTTAATCATCAGAAAACTCAAAAACTTGACAACATTCTCAGAATCCATAGACTCTACTGGATAAAATTCACCAATACAACATACAAACTATCACAGAACATGTTTTCATGAGCATTCGATTTTAATCTGAAACCCAACAGGTAGAGGACGTCACAGAATGACAACTCCAGTAAGCTGTTTGAGGTGGAATGGCACAAAACCCGTCAGGGTCCACTGCATTCCACAGTTGGTGCCAAGACCCCGTTGCCGAGAGAGTCCGCAACTTAGAGGAACCCCAGAGCTTGAAAAGGCATCAAACAAATCAACCTTTGCGTAATTACTACGTGAGAACAAAGGCTGACCTCTGCTGATTAATGCCAATTTTCACCTGAGGTGGCAGATTATTTGAACAGAGACATCTGCAGGTTAACACAGGAAACTGAGCATGCAATGACCTTTAAGAATACTCACTGTATCAGACACACCAGGATGCACTGCAATTAATTGAGGGTGACCAGTTTCAGCACCTTGGAGAGCAACAACGCCTAAATTACAACAGCAGGCGGTCACACTGATTACTAATCAAACCTACTTGCATTGTGGGTAAGTCTCAGTTAAGAGTTCTAGAAGAACAGTGAAGGGAAGGGAGCTATATAAAAAAAATTAGACAGGCCCTGGCCAGTGTCTTCCATGCATCAAATGTTACTACATCTGTCTATGGAAAGCACAGTGGCATTAAGGCTTAATGCACAGTGTCTGCAGCTGTTTGTTACTCGCCCCATGATGGAACGGCATCTCATACGGGGTGCCCGATGAAGACTCAGGCTCACTGTGATCTCATATTGGTGAGGGGAATAAAAAAAAAAAATTAAAAAAAGTGTGACCCCAAAAAAAAAAAAAAGTTTGAAGAAACTTTCGGGGGTGCTGTGTAGCTCAGTACATTAGGGGCTTAGGCCTAATTCGCACATCCTTTATATGTCAAAGTGATTAATTTGTTCAAAAGAGGGCTTTGTATCCCCTCTGTCTACACATTCTGCCTCTGGATATTTTCTCCTGACAGACCACATATGCACCGAAGGACCCTCTAAGGCCACAGGGACAGACCTCAACATGCTACCCTTTTACAGCTCCAAACACACATTGAGCATTTAAAACCTAGAGTGATGGAAAACTAAGTCACTGGGGACAAAATGAGCTGACTAAGCAAAGCCACGGTATACAGAAAACAGACACCCAACATAAGTGACACAAGATCCTAGCAGCATGCAGCATTTAGACAGCTGCAGGGCAGTAATTAATGCCACCGGGAAAGCAGCCCACCATACTCATGTACCTAGTCAACCGGGGGAACGGCGCACGACGATGGCAAGGCAGAACCAAAAGGACAGGTCGATTTGGACTCTTTGGGAAGAGATTCATATGGGATACTGAAGAGCACACAGAACTGCACCTTTTAACTCAGAGCAGGTGGTTTGCTGCATATACTAATAAAAAATGTGATGTCCTCTTTCGGCCCTAAATAAGGAACACCAGTTCTAAGAGTTTAATCACAATCTCCCCAGTTCTCATGAAAGTAGACTATAATTAAAGAAAGATTTTTTTTTTTTTTTAATATGTGAAACAAATGTCCTTTCTTGATTGATGAGCAGCTATGCCATACGACTGCTGGAAGAAAACAGCATCGTGGTGTTTCCAAGACCCAAGCTTTGCCTTAAATGGAATTTGGGTAGGGCTGCTCTACTCTATATGGGGGGAAAAAATCCAAATGAATCATGTTGAGCAAGCAAGGGCCCGAGAGGTGGGGAGGGGAGGCCCCCATGAGTGCTATGGAAACATGTGCGACCCAATATCACCACATCAGCTTGCAGAGATGCACAGCTGCTACAGATGCACAATTTAATTGGCTAGCATATTGGTATCAGCCAATGTTAAAGTTAAGCCCTTGGCCTGCTGTGTCAATTTTGATCGATACTGCTGGCTAATATTTAGACTTTAGTTATTATTCAAAATTAGCAGCATGAGAGCCAAAGACATAAATATATTAAAATAATGGAGATGATTGTATTGGATGACTGGCCATTTTCTGTAGTGGAGGGATTTTGTCAGCTCATTTG
This sequence comes from Mormyrops attenuatus, assembly GCA_026777985.1. NCBI lineage: Eukaryota > Metazoa > Chordata > Actinopteri > Osteoglossiformes > Mormyridae > Mormyrops > Mormyrops attenuatus. The sequence continues at coordinate 23,971,981 of JAODKC010000001.1, forward strand.
TCACTCAGAACCTCACTGCAGTCTCCGAAGTGGGCACTACTTCGCTGATGTCTCACTACCTGCATTATCACGTGGACACTACACTCACTCATAAGTAGTACGGCCACCGAGATCAGTTTCACTACAAATTGCATTGCTCTTAAGTTAGCAGATTCCCAGTATCAGTTAAAATTTCAACACTGGTGCACCACTAACAGCTGGTGAACAAAAGTCCCAAGGAGAGGGCATGAAATGCCGGTGTGAGTCACACACTAAATCCCTTATTTCTACACAGCAATATCAGTATTATACAGGGAACCGTAAGAGGAACTTCAGCGGATCGGCAGCTTGATAAGCGAGGACATGAAGAAAGGGGCTTGTATATTTCACAAAGCCTGCAAAGAGTTGCAGTCTACAACTTCAGGCCCCATTACTCACACTACCTGCAAAGTCCTCCAAGAGCAGCTACATTAGGATCATCAATAAGATGACGACATCTAGGACAGTTTCCAGTACTGCTCACCTGACATGACATGACCTACAAAGAACAAACCATCCAGGGTCCTCCTGTTCTGTAGGATACCAGACTTATTGCAAGAATTATTTTCAAAAGAACTTTTAATGCAGCCAAAACCTTTGTCTATTGAACATTTTGTTTGCTTGAAAAAGGACTAAATCCTAGGTAAATAATTGTTTGCGGATGGAGTGGCTCAGTCTACATGTGGAAACATTTAGCACATTGTCTTGCACCCTGCAGGAAAAAGGAAAAAAATCCTTGTCTGACTTGTGTTCTTGTGTTACTTGAGTAGCACAACCTGTGTAAAATGTGTTATGGGGACGCACCATCATTTAATTACACATCAAATCAACATGCCTTTCCCCACTTTCATACTGGGGACAATGACCTAGGATAAGGAAAAATTAAAACATGACGATCAATGGTTATTCTTGCACTAGTATGTGTGTAATTATTGGTACATCCATGGACTAATGAATAATTACATTACAACTCTCCCTGGACAGAGAATGCATATTATACAGGACAGTTGTGCGCCAATTATACCCTTCAGTTAAACAGACTTACTTGAAAACAGAATCCACTTAAAATAAACAACTTAGGCAGGGTGTAATAAGCACAAAAGTTCAGACAAAATGATGATTTTAAAATGTAAGCTTGCTGGAACGACTCCACATAAGGCACCCTTTGGTGATACACATTTCAGATGAAATCCAACCGGGCCCCATTTAAACTCACAGGAAAAGCAAGTCTGCTACTTTACTAGTGCTAAAGACAAATATGTAAACAGGGTTGCGCACCATTCAGTACTGAATTAAGAAGAGCCCTGAAGTTCCAGTTTGATTCATGAATTTGAATTGAATTTGACTTAAAAGGTTGAACACAGGATACAGATTTGATGATAGCAGAATTAAAATGGAACTGAATTCAAGTATGTTGATATAGATAGCAGGGGTGTGGAAATCTAATTTTTTTTCTACTTGTCCACAGACAAGTAAACTTAGAAAAGCCACTTGTCCGCCAGTTAAATTCACTTGCCCATAAACAAATAAGTTATTTTTTCTGATCTTTTATCGATACCAAAACTGCCTTCCATTTTAAAACTGAAAAAAAAGTTTGTGGTGACAACCAGTTCAGTGTAGTCATGCTTTTCACCCTGCTTGTGAGTAGGGCCATATCAGCATTAGTACAGGTTAGATATAGCTCACAATTTATAATGGAAAACTGCCTCTTTGTGGTTTGACTCTGGCACAGCTTGGTACTTGGTGGCAATAAAAAGTGCCATTAGTGTTAGACCTCTTCATCCCAGCTAGGACATAAGGCGGAGACATTTTGTTTCCATTTGATCTGGTCTTTGGCAACATGTTGTGCCTGGCCCTAGGTGAGGTTCATCTCCTTTAGTTCAGATGTTATTGTCCTCTGTAGGGCTGGGTTTTGGCACAGATGTTCCAATTCAATTCGGATTCACAAGCTAACAATTTCATTAAATTAGATTTGATTCCGATTCACTATGAATTCCATAGAAATGAGATACAAAACACAATATAGCGCCTGTCCATATTTGGAGAGATGTTTAAATACCTCTGAATCAAACTCAAATTTACAAATGCAGAGTAACTGGAAACAAACTGAAAACCACTAAAGAAAATGCCAAAAGCCTTGTATACCAAAATCTTTTGGAGGAACGCACGGGTATAATTCCTTTAAAACAAAACTAGTCTCTTTCAAAGCAGAAAAAAAATGACTGACTGAAAACAGCAGCTGAAAATAAAACTGGACAAGTCTAAAACTCGCATGGCATGTTTCAAAAAGAACTTTACCGTAAACATGTGCCAAAATACAGATTAGGGTTTGTACATTTTTTGCAGGAGGAGAAGTTGCATTGGTTTGTTGTGCTACCGCTAGATCTCAGCGTTGCCAAATCTAACATGTTGCTTTGCTTTTATCTGCAATGCCAGTATCAAGCTTGACAAATTCAAAATGGTTCCACATCAGCTTTCATATGGGAATCTGATAATATGGAGCTTCCATTAGCCATGGTGAACACAGGAAGTAGCATCTTAGCAAAACAAATAAAGAAATGACATGACAAGATTTCTGTCACAGGTAGTTAAACAAGAGTGACAACTTCACTGTAAACGCGAACAATTCTAACTCATAACAATTGCACATACAGTAGTAAGAATTGTCCACCTATTCCATCGAACACAAATGAACGAGGGAGTCAAGTTTTATTTTAATGCAACTCTGTACATGAGTAAACAGCAGTAGTTCAATCACTATTTGAGTAAGCAGAAAGACGATATTGAGTAAAAGCAAGCACATCTCTCCAGACCTACTAGATGGATCGGTAACCGACTATATGTGACCAACCTACGTCCGATACTTATGTATTTTGTTTTTGGCAGTCTGTAAAAAGATACCTCAATTCTTGTTAAATCAATTTGTATAATTAATCGCACAATAGCAATTTCCTATTTTAAATGTGTTTTTGCGGTACTGAATGCTGCCTCAGTCTATTTGCCACTCAGTGGGTATGAGCGCAGTGGGATCCACCTGCTGTGACGTCACTTGTATACCCTTTTCAGAACAAGGAGCATAAGAAATTCAGATAAAAGGGTGATGATCTGGAAGTAACAACAAACAACAACAACAACTAGTAGCACAGCTATTTTGAGAGGTGGAAGTAGCATTTAGTGGAAAATCCCACTAAACAAAGCACACACAATTCTGAGACAACAAGAGTAATATGAGAAAAGTGACGGATGCTTTTTTCAACGGTTGTTAGCTTGGGCTGTTTTGCGTACTCACTGCAGTTTGTGATACACGAGGGGCTGCTATAGCAACAAAGTGAGTGGCGCTTTTGCCAGTGGGAGAAAAATTGTGGGGCATTTTAAACATTCACCATTTTCTCGCTTGGAAGGCATTCAAATTGAACTGCAAATGCCTCAAGAATGCTTAAATCAAGATGAACAAACAAGGTGGAGCAGTACGTTTCTACTAGCCTAATTAAAGATTTGTTGCCATACATTTTCATAATTTCTATTTACTAGTTTGAACACATAATCCCTGTTCTTAGTTCCCTGCTTTGGCTTCCTGATAGGTTTAGACCTGACTTTAAAGTTCTCCTACTTACATAAGGCACTTACAGGTCTAGCTCCTGCCTACCTGACAGAATTACTTCAAGTTTACAAGCCGCGTCGTCCACTCAGATCACAGAATGCAGGTTTCCTTGTCGTTCCACATATAAATAAAGTGACAGTGGGCAGTAAAGCATTCTACTACAGGGCCCCTATATTTTGGAATGCTTTACCCTTGTTTGGGATGCTGATGCGTCTCACTCTTTAAATCTCAACTGAAGACCTGTTACTTTAGTTTAGCTTACCCGCAACCTAACACAAATTAACTATGGCTGCTGGTGTCATTTTTATCTACCATGCTTGTCCTTTTATGTGCCACTACATGTTCTGACCATCCATGCTCTCTGCCTTCCCACATATCTGGATAGTGCCCGGGGTGGGCACCATCTGAACTGGAGTCCTGGGTCAGTCCCATGGAGGGGTGACATTGCGAATGGGATCTACAAACTGTATCATCGTGGGTGCAGTGTGGAGGACAGACTTATTGATGGACTTTGGCTACCCTACACAGGCCAACATGGATGATGGACTTTGTCTTGATCCTTTATCACAGTGTACACCTAGTTTTTAGCAAGCAAGTCCACTCTTTTCTGTTTTCAGTAATGTTAGTATGCCCAGGGGGGTTGGGCAGCCAGTTGACCTTGGACCCCCTGAGGTTTTTTTTTCCCCCTCCGTACTTGGGAGTTTTTGATTCCTCTCCTCCTTTGTCATCTGGCTTTCTTTATTTAAATTTCTTTCCTTCCTTTTTCCTGTTCCATATTACATTAAGCATCATTAAAAAGAGTATCACAACATGTCCATGTGAAGAGCACTGGGACGACACTGTTGTGAAAGGTGCTTTTTTTCATCGTTAATTTGAGGTTTTTGTGATATTCAGGAATTGAAAATTAAATATATTAGTAGATACATTCTATTTGGCTAGAGGCTGTCAAATAAGTTGGTAGCGTTGCCATGAGTTGTACCAAACAAATCACTTGCTTTTGTTCAATATTATCTCTTCTTTCGGCTGCTCCCATCAGAGGTCACTACAGCAGTTCATCCGTTTCCATTTCTTCCTGTCCTCTGCATCATCATCTTTCACACCAACCTGCATGTCCTCCCTCACCACATCCATAACCCTCCTCTTAGGCCTTCCTCTTTCACACCAGCCGCCTGCATGTCCTCCCTCACCACATCCATAACCCTCCTCTTAGGCCTTCCTCTTTCACACCAACCACCTGTATGTCCTCCCTCACCACATCCATAACCCTCCTCTTAGGCCTTCTTCTTTCACACCAGCCGCCTGTATGTCCTCCCTCACCACATCCATAACCCTCCTCTTAGGCCTTCCTCTTTCACACCAACCGCCTGCATGTCCTCCCTCATCACATCCATAACCATCCTCTTAGGCCTTCCTCTTTCACACCAACCACCTGCATGTCCTCCCTCACCACATCCATAAACCTCCTCTTAGACATTCCTCTTTTTCTCTTACCTGGCAGCTCTATCCTCAGCATCATTCTCCCAACATACCCAGCATCTCTTCTGCACGTCCAAACCAACAATCTGACTTCTCTGGCTCTGTCTTCAAACCATCCACCCTGAGCAGTCCCTCTAATATACTCCTTCCTAACCTTGCCCATCCTTGTCACTCCCAACGTGAATCTTAACATCTTTAACTCCAGCTCTGCCTTCTGTCTTATCATCCCTGCCACAGTCTCCAACCCATATAACATAGCTGACCTCCCTGCCATCTTATAAACCTTCCCTTTCACTCTTGCTGATACCAATCTGTCAGAAGTCAAAAAAGTCAAAGTGAACTTCAATGTTATCTCAGCAATATACATGTATAGTATACAGAGGATAAAAAAGAGAAACATAGAATAAACATATATTACATGTCACATATATGTAATATATTACATATATTACATGTCACAACTCACTCCTGCCACTCTTCTCCACCCACACCACCCTGCCTGCATTCTCTTCTTCACCGCTCCTCCACTCCCTGTTACTCTGAACTGTCACTCAAGTAAACTCGTCCACCTTTGCCAACTCTACTTCCTGCATTCTCACCCTTCTGCTGTCCTCCCTCTCATTCATGCACATGTATTCTTTCTTCTTTCTACTGACCTTCATTCCTGTCCTCTCTAAAGTATATCTCCACCTCTCCAGAGTCTCTTCAATCTGCTCCCTACTATCACTACAGATCACAATGTCATCTGCAAACATCATTGTCCATGGGGACTCCTGTCTGATCTCGTCTGTCAACCTGTCCATCACCAAGGCAAACAAAGGGCTCAGAGCTGACCCATGATGTAATCCCATCTCCACCTTGAACGCATCCATCACTCCTACCACAGACCTCATCGCTGTCACACTGCCCTCAAAACATATCCTGTACCACTCTTACATACTGCCACTCCCAACTTCCTCATACAATACCACAACTCCTCCCCAGGCACGCAGTCAGATGCTTTCCTCAAGTCCACAAAGACACAGGGCAAGTTAACATACTCAGAGCAACCATTGCATCTGTAGTGCTCTTTCCTGGCATGAAACCATACTGCTGCTCACTAATCATCACCTCTCCTTAGCCTATAGCTTCCACTACTCTCACCCATAACTTCAATGCTGTGGCTGATCAACTTTATCCCTCTGAAGTTACTACAGCTCTGCACATCAACCTTATTCTTGAAAATAGGTGCCAGTACACTTCTCCATTCCTCATGCATTCTCTCACTTTCCAAGATGATGTTAATCCAGTTAAAAACTCCACTGCCATCTCACCTAAACACCTCCATGCGTACATGTGCTTGCTAAATATTGTCGCTATGGAACCCAAAATATCTCCAAACAGTGCAAGACATTTGTCTTTGTTTCAGATCTTGTTCACTTTTCTCCTGCTCAGACACGCACCACATTTTGTCACCCCCCCCAAAAAACAGCATAAACAAATTATAAGGGTTTATGGCGGGAAGGAAACAACCAAGACAACCAAACAAAGGAAACAAACTCAATGTTAACAGTTCACTGGCCATCCATGATGACCAAATTCTCTCTCCGGCAGCAATAGGCACTGACAGTAGCCCGCTGGACAATCATGAAAAACATCACCAGGTGCCTTTACTGCTGCCTCATTAAACCGTGCATCCCTGATCAGATCAATCACTGTCCCGTCAGTCCAGGCAATGCTATGTAATCTGTTCTGCCAGCCCCACATGCTTTGCTTGTCTGCTGTGTTATCAGCCTCAACGCCTACCTCGCCGATGTCAAGCCGCTGAATTCGCTTCAGTAAACACATGTATATGTAGGCTGTACTTTAGGGAACGCCATCGGGGTCAAAACGCTCGGAATTAACACATCAAAATTAGTATAAGTGCCTGTCATGTTTTATGTGCAACTGTCATGTATTACTTGTGTGGGTATCGATTTGCGAGATAGTGGTGGGAATTCCAGCTCTTTTTAGTTAGCCAGATCATTTGGCTCAGCTCAGCAGTAAAAGCCGGCTCTTTCAGCTGCCAAATGGTTCTTCATTTAGTACACTTTCCAGCACTTACAATTGAGGCTGCCACTCGCCCCTTATAATACAGAATTGCCCCTTAACGGAATGTTGCATACCATATTATACGACACGAATTGCAACCCTTTTATTTATAATTCAGTCAGAATTAGCAATGTTGGATATTACAGTTTCACTACAAACACAAAACAGTGCATCTGGTCACTATGCATAACTGTTACAATTTTAATGCTACTGTGATGTCCATATATAATAAATACAATCGATAGCATCTACACTAGCACACCAAGCTTATTCGATAAGCATTATATTACTTTTCCCCCATTTGCTAAAACTGCATGCACTGGTGTTACCTCAAGAGTTCAAAATCAATCCTGAAGAACTTGCAGCTTTTTTTGCAGGGCAACCTCATTTATGAGCAGGTAAAATGGGGTTCCCCAGAATCAAGCACTGATAATGGGATCTTTAAACTAAATACTTTTAATTGAGAAGGCCTCAAAATTAATCAGCATTATAAGAAATGCTGAATCCCAACGGTAAGTAATAGAAATCTATTATTTTACCAAGTTAAACTACAATTAACAGATTTATATAAAAAAAAAAAACAACACACAAACAAACCAAATAGTCAGTCAGTCCTGTCACAACATGTGATATCATACCGAGAATCTGTTCTAACACGATTGGGTACTAATGTATCAAGTCCAATACAATGAGGAATCACATTTGGGGTGTTGGTGGTCTAGTGGTTAGGACGCTTGCCTCTAGATCAAGAGATTGTGGGTTTGAGTCCCACCTCTGGCACTATCATCGCTGAGCAAGACCCTTAACCCCAAACTTGCTCCAGGGGGGCTGTCCCTGAATTGAGAAAAATGTAAGTCGCTCCGGATAAGAGTGTCTGCTAAACGCTGTGAAATGTAAATTTGTATTTGTAACATGCGATGCAAGTAAGAAATTATCCGTAGGCCAGACTGTCCCATTTGGCAACACTTTCTGTTCGACTTTCAAAGAATGCAGCCTACAAAGGTTACAGCTTCATAAATTGCGGTCGCTGAGACCATGGCCGTGTCCAAATTCAGGAAGAAACACTACTTACACATAGAAACAGATATCCAAGCGAACAATAATGTTTGATTTGTGAAGGAATTGTTTTGAACCAGTTCTTTTGACTGAAAAATCACATTTGCTTTTCACAGACTGTGCAGCTGTGCCGTCTTCAGTGCTCCTTCGCATACTGTAATCTGTTGAATTTGCGCTGTGTGCATGCCTGGCCTTATGGTGGCGGTGGCTCACTACTCCCGGCAATCGACAAGGTAGCAAGTCTGGCACATTCATTTGAAGCAGTAACTAGGTAATTCTCAGATGTTTATGACAAACAATACATAAAAAATTACTTAAAATGAATACACCTACATTCGTCACTGGCATTATCGGGCCACATATTTGCATTACCTTATTGCCCCCTGTACAATTTTAATTTTGAAACTTACCTTCTTGTCATTTGCTCATGCACTATTTATACAGTTATACTGTTATATATATACCATTACAATTATACTGTATTTAATTTTATTTTTGATACTCCTGTGGTCATTTGTTAATGCACTCTGTGGGTCCAAAATAAACGCAATTTCAATCATCTGTATGTCCTGTACATATGGCAAAATTGACAAAGACTATGACGTCACATTGACTAATGTATAGATGCCGGTCCTCCAAACTTTACTCTTTGTGGCAGTCCAGACTTTTAATGAGTCTGCTCCCATCGTCAAACAATGGATAAACAAACACAGATTTTCCATGAAGTTGCTATAAATTGCCAAATGATGCCAGTGGACTGGTCCATATTTTACTCAATATCACTCTCCTTTTCTCACTCCAAAAGTCAGTTTCACTGTACTGAAGTCAGAGCAATAAGGAATCATGAACGGTATAGTTTTATTGACCTCATACATATAAACCGCTCTGGGACAATGTTACAGAAATCAGAGCATTGATTGAAAAACCACAATCACCAAATGAAGGATCAAGACTGCCAAGCTTTTTATTGCTTTGGCATCACCACACAAATTGCTCCACTTAGCCTGTTAGCACCCACCAAAGCCACAAGACCGAATGAAATGAAATAATGATCCTTTTTATTTGCCATTTGCACAAGTGAGTAGGTAGACTGGAACATTTCTTTTCACATGCCCCTTTTTGCTCTACATACACTAAGGGTGTAACAGCAGACGGTAGATCATCAAACCATTGGGGATGCCTCAACGGTTCAATATGCACACACGGGGGCAGTGTGTGGCTCAGTAGGTTAAGCCTGTGTGCCTGTAATCAGGTGGTCACCGGTTCAAACCCAGCCTCAGCACGTCTGTGGGTTCTTGAGCAAGGCCCTTAACCCCCAGCTCCCTGGGCGCCCCAACAGGTGGCCGCCCTTCGTGGACAACTTACTGCACGTATCCCTCAACTTGCTCTTTGTAAAGACTAAATACTTTTCAGAAGGCATAAAAAATTAATAAAAATTAATCAGCATTATAAGAAATGCAGAATCCCAAGGGTAAGTAATAAAAAGCTATTATTTTACCAATATTGTTACGCCTGTCATTTTGTCATACATATTGGCATGAATATGACAGTGTTTTGTCCCAAGAAATACATTTAAAAAACTGGGGTCATCTTATTTGCCAGCTATACTTCAATTAATGTCGTTTTGGCAATATGACGTTGTATTGGCAGTCATTCCACCCATTGTCGACAACTAGCTCCAATGAAACACTGTGGGGTTAGTCAGCAGACATGCTTTGTACTGCACTGCTCATATCTTTAAATGGTGTAAATAAATATTTGTATTTGTGTATTTATGTTAAACAGTAAATGTTCTAAGTGTGTAATGCTTGCTGTGGAATGCGTGCGTTCCCTTAGCATGTAACAGTGAGTGTCATGTAAACTATTAGTTTCCTTGTCTGTGCCACTGCTAGCATTAAACCAATAGTGGCTGTTAATAAAGAGAACTTGTACTTAATTTTAAAAGAGCTGTCATTTTTATTAAAATAGCTTGACCACTCAGCACAATTTTTTTTTGCTCTCTGTGTGGGACTGCAGCATTAAAACCACTGTGCGCTCTCCAGGGTTGTGGAGTGGATATGGATTATCCATCTATAAATACTTACTGTGCCGTGATTGCTTGTGGTTGCTTTTTAACAGTGAAATGCTTATCCCTGTAAACATGTTCTTGTCAAAATGATTCTCTTTATAAAGAAACTTTCGGAATGTTTTCTTCCAAAAATTAATATTGCTTGTACAGGTACCGCACATACCATGAACACTATTTAAGATAATAGACAAAGCGCCTACAGGTTACCAAAGTTAAGCACTTTTAATTTAAAGGTTCTCCCTCCTGGATTTCACACAGTAGAGACAATCTAGGCCTAGTAAGTGGGTGCTTTTCCACCACACTGGGTACCGTACTTTCGGTACTTCGGCTTACTGTACTCTTGGTGTTCGTTTTCCACTGATGTAAAAACTGGTACTAGCAATGAATGACATGGGTTGGACGATGTGCAATATTAATACCAACATCGCATGTCATACATATGCAATCCTTACATCGCTAGTCAGCTATATTACAATCAGGCTTTTTCCTTACTTTCAATTCTGTATGGAGATCATAGTGGGCGGGGGGTTAAAGTTTTTTGCTCTGATACGCTATCACAGGAGAAAAATAATTTTATAAATACCACAATATGTATTACAATAAAATGACATCCCTAGGATTCTACTATACTTATACACATCCTAGTACATAAAAAAACTTTAAATTTCCTGTCATCCTGATTTTTTTCGTTGTATCTGTTCTTCCGACCAAATGTACTATTACTTTATCGTTTTCTGAGTGGGGGGGGGGGAAAATCAACTGTGTTACAAATGGTGATTCTTCAAGGTAACAATTTTAATATCACCATAAAAAAGTTTAGAAAATGATTTCTAAATTTCAACTTAAACAAGGGTTACTGAAATAATGCTACTCACATTTGGTACTGATATATTTGCCCAGGTGAACACAGCCTGATGTGCACAAGTTTGGCACAGCGCAATAATGAATTAGCAAGTGTGTGCAGAGACTTTTCCGGCACCATCTTAATTTAAAGCCACAACTAATCACAATTATCTGAAATGTAAACTTTCATTGAATGTCTTTATACCTCTTCACTGAACACAAAGAACAGTTTCTAAACAAGCTGAACCATTTACACACTTCCACTGGCTCGTCACCACACTCATCGTCACTCACAACAAAATTTTCACACTACAGGATTTGGAGTTTGACAGTTTCAGATATCTAGATGCTAGATATCTGACGGGTGTCTGTGACGCATTGGTGACTGTCTGGTCAAGTCTTTGAACCAATAGCAATCAAGCGCAGATTTGCCAGCACCAAGCAAACACCGATTTGCCTCCGATCTGGAGCATTTGTTGGCGATTGCAAAAAACACTTTCAGGGAAGCAGAAAATCTGAGTTTCCTGACAAAAATACATACTTTAAATGCTACTGTGATGTCCATATATAATAAATACAATCGATACTTTCAGCTAAATTTGTGTTAAAATCATAATACATATCAAATCAGGAAACATATATTGCATATGATACTGATTCGGGTGGTCACAGCCGATTCCAGTCCCTACAAGTCATGCTGCTATTTTTCACCAAATTTTGACCAACAGAAACACCAACAGTCAATGACACATAGGCAATTTTCATCCAACCGAAACATGCTGAACAGGAACAGAAGAGACTCCCAGCAAAGGTCATCACATTGAAATCCATGAAAACAGAGCCAGTCCTCAAATTACAAAGGCTGACTCTTAACTCTTTCTTCTTACAGTATGCTTTCATTGGTGACGTCACTTATTCTCCAGAACTATGGCATTCCAAGAAATAAGTGAAATTCTCTGGCTGGTACTCATAAGGATAGCATGATAAATTTTATAAATTACTCCAAAGGAAGCAATAAGGATTTTAGTAGTCAGCAGAGACTAACTGGACTGTAACACCTTAACAAGCATATGGCAGAGAAACTCTCAGATTAGACAAGAGTAAACAAAGAAATAAGCGAAAAATATGCAACTTATGTATAAATGGCTAAATATACTGCACAACCATGTATAACGTCAGAACAAACACTAACGACATAATGTACCAATTCAGACACAAGTGAGAAGTTCGAAAATAAAACCCCCAACCAAGTTGCTGCTTTGCTTTCCTTTGTGAATGCAGATTTTTGTTTTTTAACCTTGTTTCTTCCTAGACTGTGCTGCAGTATCATGGGTGGGTTTGGTTCACAGAAATGGAGCTTACTGAAGAGACCAAATAAAACTGAAGACATCTGACCTGCTCGGCATGCTGCCACCACAACCATCACCAGGAAATGCACCATGTAAATGGGTGGTGGACTGCATTAATTTGTCTTAGAATTCTTAACTTCTAAAATATCCCGGCCACTTTTAATTTTATCATAATATGTATCCAGAAGTTACTATGTAGATTACGGAACAGCACAAAAGGTATCTCAAATTTTCAGAAACAAAAATAGAACACACACACAAAGTGTTTTCTAAGGCCCATCTCATTAAGCTGATTTCAAACATAAGGCATTATGAAATATGAGTAATGGCTGCTATGCCAGAAACTGAATGTGCAACAGTTCTGTAATATTAGGCTATACATGCTGATCAAGTGTATACTAGAGTCATATTAAGACAAGCACTTAAGACTTTCAGGACTAAATACACAAAGCAAGGCAAAAGAGCTTTACATACTTAACTATCGTTTTTCATCAGAAAACACAACTTACCTTCACCGAATCAATATCCCCTGCCAATAACAAAACATTTCACTTCAACAAGTTCCTCTGCAGGACAAAAACGCCATGCTTGGAGGGGAAAAAAATGACACTAATTTAAAGCAGCCATTTACTGAACGAAATGTCATTTTTTAAGCCCCTTGGCATTAAATACCACGGCTCCCTGAAAACTACACATCAATACATTTTCTTTTAAAAGACCATCAGTTTAAAAGATTGGGTACAATGAGTTTTCAGTTCTCTTTTCTCTGTTAACCAAATGTTCTGTACAAGATACAAAAAGAGGGAGGGACAAACACTCTACTCTGCTACTGCTCCATGGCATCAAAGCAAATTCTGAACCAACCACCTCCCACTTAATGTTATACATTCCATAGTTGAGCAACAAAACCAAAATCCCATTCCAACCATGACACGGACTGGTGGGTATACTTATGCATCCACAACAGTCTACCACTCAAAATAAGATTGGGTGATGCAGTAAAGCTAGTGTGTTAAGCAATGCTGTCCAGAGGCTGAATGTAGATTCCATAGCCTTTGCTAGTGTTAAAGCACATCTCTGGCACTGGACTGGTGCCCAAGTACTGTCGCCAAATCATAAACCCTGGAGTATGTGAATATAATGCGATGAGAGCTGGGGAGCACTTAAAATGACACTTGGAACAACAACCATAGGGGATCTGTTCTCCAGTCAACTTCATTTCAGTGATGGGTCCTGAAAAGATGTCAAAGAAGGGATTAAGTGTTAATCTAACACTGATTGTATATTAACCGGCCTGCAAGCAAGCCATGAGCAGCCTCATCGCCAATACTGAAGTCAAATATGGGTATTTCTGGCATAAGTAAAGCAAGCAAACAAGCCGACCTGTAAGTTTGAGTATTTAATCAACCTTAGCGATATAGGTGGAAATCGTAACACCTAAACCAGAAACCACCACCTAGATGACACTGAGCAACGTCAAACAGCAAGATGGACTCCCATCTTCATTTTAAAACCCTGTGAGCCTCTACATAAGTTTCGTCTACATTTAAAAGTTTTCTCAAAAAGTAATAAATTAAATAAATAAACCATTAAAACCAAGTGTGCTGAGAAAGTACTCTGTCCTATCGACGACTTCAGGGGCGAGACAAAAACAATACACACCATGGTAAAGTTTAAAAATACCTTCGTTTCGTTCGAACAAAAGCAACACAAAAAACTAACAGAAAAAAATAAAACAGAAAAGCACAAAAATACAACAAATAGCTAGCAACAGTGCTGAACGGCAGTATTCTCTGGGGAAACACGCCAGTTTCTAACTCCGGGAAACAAGAAACAGACCGTTTGAGACAAAAATAGACTAAAATTAAGCTTAAACTGGGGGCAAACTGTCGAGTTAAGTGTGGACTTGGCGTGGCACCGATGGAGGAGTGTTTCTAGCGCACTTTTCGCTAAAGACACAC
>JAODKC010000001.1:23987914-24004827 GCA_026777985.1 Mormyrops attenuatus
GGAATCAGTGGCGGTAAAATTGTACATGGCCCTGGCGGGAAAATGGACCATCCCCCCCCCCCCCCCCCAATAACGTCCCCATCATGCACTACAGTATCACAATGAGATTATATGGATATAAATGAGAGATATAATAATAACCAATACTTTATTGTCCCTGTGGGGAAATTGCCCTTACACCTCCTTCAACTTGCTCCTTGTGGAGTAAGATGTCCACAAAGGGCTACCACCCATAGCGGCACCCAGGGAGCTGGGGATTAAGGGCCTTGGAGAAGGATCCTCAGATGTGCTGAGGGTGGGTTTGAACTAGCAACCTTGTGATTACAGGTGCACAGGCTTAGCCCACTGAGCCACACACTGGCCTGATATAAAAGTGGCATGTCATGAATCCATATTGTACCTTAATTGTGACTAATATCATGTATGTATGTGAGATTTGTAATCGTGGAGGGCACCGAACTGTGTTGGAGTGACTGCTGCTACCAGTCTGCTCCTGATTGGAATGCTTCTCTTTATCTCCATGAGACAGACAGGTGACAGTAAGCTTGTGGGTCACAGGGCAGGGTCAGCCAGCATGCGGGACCCTAGAGGCTGGAGATTAAGGTCATTGCTCAAGGGCCCACAGACCTGTGACTGTTTTGCTGAGGCCAGGACTCAAACGGTCAATCCTTTGGTCACAGACACAGAGGCTTAGCCTGCTGGGCCAATCACCGGCCCAATTGGCTAAAGATCGCTTTTCAATAGGACAATGAAATACCATGGATCAAAATCAACACAGAAACAGTTACTGGAACACAGTATCAAAGTTTTGCAATCTCCATCTCAGCATCCAGCCTTGAATCATATTGAAAACCCGTAGTCAGGCGCAAACTGAAGACTATTAAGGATCTTGAAATCTTGTGTATGGAGGTGTGGTCCAAGATCTATCTAAAAGTGTTCTGCAACCTTGATATACTTTACAGAAAGGGGGCCAGTGCTGTTATCCTCTCTAGGTGATGCTTCACCAAATATTAACTGAAGGGATACCAATCATTCTGAAACCTCTTTTGCAAATATTGTACTTCTCAATAAAATATTCTGAATAAAAATTGTATTAAAATAAACATGTATGGCCAAATGTTTGAGCAAAACATTTGAATTATAATACATATTGTTTAATTTATACAATAGTTTTTTTGCTCAGTTTTTATGAAGCATGTAAATAATCTGACAATATTCAATATTAAATTTGACAAGGTGGTGGTGCTTGATGGAATTTGAAGCCAGCAAAGGTATTTACATGTTTTTGAGGACGTATAAGACCACTATTCTTATGGAACCATCCATGTGTTTTACGTGGTTGAACTATTTCGTGAGGTCTGACAGACACATATAGTTATGTGTCTCTAGTAAAGCAGTAGTAGTTCACATCCATATATAGCTGAAGGAACAACAGCTCCAACTGAGCACTGCAGCAGCCCTTATCTTAGCAGCAAGTTATCTGGAAGACTCATCATTTGTGATGACACGCTAGGATATCCATCCGGAAAATAAGGAGAGATAAACCGGGACGCACCTCCCGCTGAAGCCAACAAGATGTTACAGCATGTTACGATATACTGTTTTGAAATTCACAGATAAAAACAGAAGTAAAAGTATAGCGACAATGTTCCATCAATTTCGATAACATTACTACAACAACCAAATCTATAATTTTAAGTTTTTCCGCTGCGCAGCCGCATTGGGGCCCACAGAGACGGGGGCCCACTGAGGGTCATTAATGAGGGTCATTAATAAATTAATCAAATTGAATTTAATCACTGGTGGAACTAGCTAACTAACATCCTTGTTAATTGTGAACATGAACCGAGATCAGTTTAAATCTTGTTGACGCTGACATATTTACATCACTGACAACAATCTACATACATTATATGTATAAAAGTATTGGGACACCTGGCCATTACACATACGAGAACTTTTATCACATCCCATTCTAAATCCATAGGCATCAATTTGGAGTTGGTCCCCCCTTTGCAGCTATAACAGCTGGCACTCTACTGGGAAGGCTTTCCACAAAATTTTGGAGTGTGTCTATGGGAATATTTGCCCATTCAGCCAGAAGAACATTTGTGAGGTCAGATACTGATATTGGATGTGAAGGCCTGGCACGCAATGTCCATTCTAATTCATCTCAAAGGTGTTTGATGGGGTTGAGGTCGGGGCTCTGCTCGGGGCAGTCAAGTTCTTCCACACCAAACTCACCCATTCATGTCCTTATGAACCTTGCTTTGTACACTGAGGCACAGACATGCTAGAACAGAAAAGGGCCTTTCCCAAACTGTTCCCACAAAGTTTGAAGCATAGAATTGTCCAAAATGTCTTGGTATGCTGAAGCATTAAGAGTTCCCTTCACTGGAACTATGGGGCCTAGACCAACTCCTGAAAAACAGCACCACAGTATTATCCCTCCTCGACCAAACTTTACAACTGACACAGTCAGGTAACGTTCTCCTGGCATCTTCCAAACCCAGACTCATCCATCAGACTGTCAGACTGAGAAGCGTGATTTGTCACTCTATAGAACACGTTTCCACTGCTCCAGAGTCCAGTCGAGGTGTGAGTTACACCACTCCATCTGACGCCTGGCATTGAGCTTGGTGATGTGAGGTTTGCATGCAGCTGCTTGGCCATGGAAGCCCATTCAATGAAGCTCCCAGCGCACAGTTTCTGTGTTGGGGTTAATGCCAGAGGAAGTTTGGAACTCTTCAGTTATTGAGTCAACAGAGCGTTGGTGACCCCGCTCTGTTACTTTACGTGATCTGCCACTTCGTGGCTGAGTTTCTGTTTTCCTAAATGCTTCCACTTTGCAATAATACCACTTACAGCTGACTGTGGAATATCTAGCCAACTGACTTATTGCAAAGGTGGCATCCTATGACAGTACCACTCTTGAATTCACTGAGCTCTTCAGAACGACCCATTCTTTCACAAATGTTTGTAAACCTGATTGCATGGCTAGGTGCTTGATTTTAAACATCTGGGGCATTAAGTTTGAATGAAACATATGAATTCAACGATTAAGAGGTGTGTTCCAATATTTTTATCCAAATAGTGTAAGTCCATTTAAAACATTAAACCATTCACTGACAGTGTAAAGATCGGTTGGTATTCGAGGTATCGCATTACCTTGTTTTAGGTGTATTTTATAAAATAGTTTCTGAGAAAACGCATTTGTTTACACTCCTGAAACAATGTACTTTTGGAGATACATGTTTTTTTTTTGCACAGCAGTATGACATTTACAGCATTTAGCTGTAACACTTTTATCCAGAGCAACTTACACTTCTTCTAAATTCAGGGACAGTGCCCCTGGAGCAAGGTGGGGTTAGGGGTCTTGCTCTGTACCAGAGGTGGGACTCAAACCTGTAATCTCTTGGTCCCGAGGCAGACATCCTAGCCACTAGACCACCAACACCATGTCTTAATTGTATCTTGATGCCCACTTGGTCAGGTAGTCAGACAGGATTCTGACAAAGTTTCACTCAGAAGGTTTCACTCCGCTGACATAAGCTGATGTGTGGTTTTCTTCTCTGGACCCTGTTGCAGGGCTTAACATCTGAGGGCTGCTGGTGACCCTTGAGGCAGAAATGAATGCTGAAAAATAAGGATATTTTCTTGATAAGTACTTTGGTTATATCCAAACAGAGATAGCCAAGTGCTGTACAGAAAAGACCCAGGGCAACTAAGCCCTATCAGCATAATAAAAGGTAGAGAATATCTGGGAGATTATATTGAGAGCATTCGGAACATGTCTTGAATGGAAGGCGAAGGAGCAGCCGGGAGCCTCTGGGGAATGACTCAGTAAAGAGCAGCTAGTGAAGCTGCTAATTGGTGTTAGCGATGAATATTCAAGAGGCCGCCTTTCAACACCTTCCCCATGCTTGTTAGAGCAGCCCTCTGAAGGAGCTTTATATACAGGTACTTAATGATGTATGAAGCATCACACACCTCTGTAAGCAACCCACTGTGGTGTGGCATGTAGCTCAGTACGTTTGTGTTTTGTGCTTATCTCCTGAAGGATATGGATTTGAATCTTGTTGCTGGTAAAGTAATCATACTGCTCCCCCCCACAAATGCAAAAAGTTTACCTCTCCCCCAAATAAATGTTTCCTAATTATCTTAAATCATGTGTTTTCATTCATTTTTATTAAAATCGCACCCCAAAGGCTTAGCCCACGTTTCCATAAATCACTAGCGATGCTCCTGTGTATCGCCATTCTCCAAGGCTCTTACCGTTAACTGGCTGCTGGCTGCTAGCTAACCCTGCTCTTTGATCACAAGCTCTCTTCACTTCCACATCACTTTGGACAAAAGTGTCTGCTGAATAAAGAAATATAAATTAATTCACAGAGTCACACCTCTGGCTCATTTTCACTTCTCTTTCAGATCAGGATCTCTGCCTTGGCAACTGTGTGCAATTCCCCCCGGTGGACCCCAAGTAAGCCTACAAGGACCAAGGGCAATTTTACCATTTTTTTAAGGTGGTAGAGATAAAATGGGGCATAATTCATTGAGAGGGACCAACCTTTTGATTAGCCAATGGTATGTTTTGAATCAATGAGTAACAGGGGAGGAGGCACTCTGGAGGCCAATCAGCTTTCAGCTGGAGCTATTGCCCCTGTCGCCCCACCTCTGTGTATGCCCTTGGCAAGGACCGCTCCCGTCTGAAGACTCCTAACTTATGAATTTGTAAATTCGGGATTGTGAAGGTGCCCTGAAATGCTCTGCTCTTCAGGCTGTCCCCTGCCTTACGCTTCCTGGGGTAGGGTCCAAGTCAACCCAGTGTATTGTAAGTAGCTATGGAAGATGAATGGATCAATTGTGAACAAATGAACATCTTCACAATGTTTCTCTGATTTTAATCTGTTTTTAATCTCTTTACTTGTGGATTTTGTCCATCCATCTTGCAACCACTTATTCAGTACAGGGTAGTGGGGATGATCAGGAGTCCATCTCCAGTAGCACATGCAGGAGAACATCCTGGGAAGGATGCCAGTCCATCACAAGACAAATGTGAGATGACAGTCCACCTAATTGCATGTTTTGGACTGTGGGAGGAAACCAGAGTATCCAGAGGAAATGCACGTGAAAATGAAGGGGGTGCCTACAAAGAGAGTGAGTTTTGTTTGAACCCTCAACCCTAGAGGTGTGAAGCAATGGTGTTAGTGTTCTGACTCTCTGTGTAGTGTTCTGATTAGCTGTGTCCCTGTTTGGTTTGGGAATTGCAAAGTCTCAGACTGCACGGAGCAGAAAAAAAATCATGGGGATCTCTCTCCCCTACATGAAAGACATCATTCCTTAAACTCTGCACCTGCAAAGCCTGCAGCATTGTGAGGACACCTCCCAACATTCTCAGGAATCTCTTTGTCCTGCTCATGTCTAGCAGAAAGTACAGGAGCATCCGAACCAGTCCTGCCAGGTTTGGTAACTGCTTCTTCCCTGAGGCTGTCAGGACCTTGTTGTCCCTCCTTATCATTTGCGTGAGCCTAAAAATACCAAATCCCCCTTCACTGACACCAATCACTTTACTACTCATTCATTACTATCAAACTATTGCCACTGTATTTATCTTGCTGTTCTATGCCACTGCATTATTATATATGATATAGTATATTCAGTCCAGTCTTGAGCTGTCTTGTGTTTTGCAATTTTCAAACTATTGTGAATCCATCCTCTTATTACTTGCTTGACCGTGGTCCTGAGGAAACATTTTCTTATGCCACTGCATACCTGTATATGGATGGTAAGACAATAAAACCCACTTGACCCATTTTGACTTGAGCGATCTTCAATGATACCCACCATCCTAGGATATAGCCTAGGATAGAACCAAGGACCCAGTGAATGTCTGGGCCCCACTTCAGGAAAAGTGGAACAGTCACTTCAATCGACAATACTTGGTGCTTCATCATAGTGCTCCATGCTGATGTCATGCCTACAAGGCGCGTGGTGTGCCGGTGATATCCAGTGCAGATACGAAGTCGGGATTATTAATAGTCACGCTCTATAAATAGGCATGGCGTAACAGCAGGCAATACTGATTGGTCTGTGTGGCTGTCCATCACCAGGCACGCTGTGTGTCGGCAGACGACGCTCGCAGCTGGAGGGATGCAGTAACCAATGAGGTGAAGGTTACTACTGTACTGTACATGTATAACCACTTACAGGCTATATATACTTCCTTCTATCAGTCAGGTAAAGTTGGATTACTACATGTACAATATAATAATCTATACCACAAGTGTGTCTCCTGGGGTGTGGCATGAGTAAATAGTGTCCTGTAGTTGTGTTCTGGGCATACAGCAACTCTGGATATAACGGACTTTGGATATAATGGACTGTTTTGCCAGGTCCCTTGAAGTCCGTTATAACGGGATTTTACTGTATTCCAATTTACATATTTACACATTCAGTTTCCATTGCATATTTATATTGCATACTACTGCAAGATACAGTTCTGTAGGTATATGATACACTGCATGTACCTTCAATACACATTTAGCGTAACAATAAATTGTACATGTATTTTCCAGAGTTTACTCCATACAGGTATGAAGGTAGTCTAGATGCTATTCCAGAAAGCACAAGGCAGAGGGTGCCATGGAATGGGCGGCATTCTATAATGGGTACAAATTACACGTGAAATGCATATCTGCGCACACCATACCGAGGCAAGAGTTGAACCTGAACATGTGAGTCCAAAGTGCGTCCCATTAGGCCACCGTTTGTCTATGGTGTTTGTGTTCTCCCTATGTTTGCAAAGTTTGCTCCATGTACTCTGGTTTCCTCTCACAGTCTAATAACATGTGGTCCAGTGTAACTGCTATCTCCAATTGGCCGACAGTGGGTGAGTGTGTGTGAGACCTGTGATTGACTGGAATCCCAACAAGAATGAAGCTGAAATGATTATTAATTACTTTGGATTTTCAGTTTTGTTTTCTTAATTAAATTGAAGAAACCCATTTCCTGAGAAAACATTTTGCAGTAAAAACTTAGATAGCTTAACATAAAACAGGAAGCCAATATATATCAACAGATTAACGTTTGACAAATAAATGCACCATAAAATTCAAATGATATGCAAAGGAGGAAAATGAAAACCTCTTTCTGGAAACGCCATGACATCATGGCCAAAGCTATTTTGGTTCTTGTCATGGTAAGTTTGAGAAGGAATATGATAGGTTGGTCTAAAGCTAGTTTCGAGATGACTTTATCATTTGGTGTTTTATTTCTCAAGGGGTGAACTAAACCTTCCTACTGTTGCAGCGTCAGTGCATATGAAATGAAAATGCTGTGAAACGCTGTTTAATGACAGGGATATGTACCAAGAAATGTGTTGTTAGGTGGTTTTGTCATTGGGTGAACATTAGTATGACATGCTTCACACATTGACTACAGTAAACTTTTTTTTATAAGTAATGAAATATCTAAAATTTATATAACAAGTACTATGTACTGTACATTATTATATGTGCTATGCATTTATACGACGGGCAGAGCAGTAGGTTTGTTTACACCAGCTTCTCCACAAACACGAGCAATGTGTTGCGAAATGACGTTGCGACGGCTATGACGGCACTGTCGTATATGCTGTCCATTGTTCACTGAAATGTCATTATGCAGCTATATAGCGCTGCGTGTAAGTCAGTGTATATTACCTTAACAACTCTGTGTTACAAGGTTTCATGGTTAACTGATAAGACTGTAAAACTTTAATATTTTCATAAATAAGAAGCTTTTGTTGTACTAGGATTTAAGAGTTGAATTACTATTGATGTTGAACATAAGAACATAAGAAATGTACAAACGAGAGGAGGCCCTTCGGCCCATCAAGCTCGTTTGTGGAGAATTCAACTAATAGCTTAAAGTTGCTTAAAGTAATCTTATCTAGCTATAAAAACATCTCAGCATAAACACACTTAATTTGACCGGCCTGGGGGAATGCTCTTGCCGTCAGTCCTTCAAGAAATTAAATTTCTTGTAACCTATTTTATCATTTATTATTATCATTTTATTGAGTGGGTATCATGCTGGGAGTTATTTATCTAGGTAATACTGCAGGACAACAGCAATTAAATGAAGGGAGAAAAATCAGTGAAATCAGCTTATCTTTATGTCACAGCCAAACATCATAGGTTATGGATCCATACAATCAGTGCCAGACAACCAAGTGAAGCAGGCTGCCAACCAAAGGATCTCATCTTCTAAGGGGGCAGTGACTGAGCTGAGAGGCGCTGACGGTGAAGCTTGCCAAAGACTGCAAATGGGCTTCGACTGGCATTGCATGCAATCAAAAACTACAAAGAGAGCAGCCTCTTGAATACAATTAGGATCTCATAAAATCACCACTCATTGATTTTAATATCAGATTTCACAGCAGATTGGTGTGGTTTCACATTTCTATGAATCCTCTGGAAGTGTATTACATGACTTGCATGGTGGGTACTCAGTGCAGTATCTGCTATGGGAGCCAGGCGGCGACACAGGTGACCTTTATCCTTTCCAGTCCCTTCCTCCCCCCGCAGAGTAATTAAATGTTGCTTTGTTATTATTTCATCCAGAGTGATGAAAACGGCCTACAATGGCATAGCTACTAATTGCTTCACTCTTACTTTGCTAATGATTTCTGATTTGCATATTTATGTATTTTCTCCTTCAGGGAAGACAATATGTTCTGAAAAGTCAAGGACTAACGCAAGATGCAATTTGTTAAGCAAATCCCAGCATTTTCCTGAAGCCATTAAAAGTGAAAATGCATCATGGTAATTGTAAATGATTTACTCATTATTATTATTATTATTATTATTGTTGTTGTTGTTGCTGTGCCCATACAATGGATATGAATCCAGAGTGTACCTCTGCTTTGAGCACTATAGTACTATTAATTAAGATTAGAACATATACAATGGAGCCAGTGTCCGGCACAAGGCAGTGGACACCCTGGGTGGGATGCCTGTCCATTGCAGGGCACACATGGAATGGGCAACTTAGATATGAGAAACTAATACAGTCGCTTAAACTGATTGAACTGAACTGAATATGCCAGGTAGCCTAACTGCAAGTTTATGGACAAAGTGATGAGACAGACAGATGACAGACACACGACAGACAGACAGACAGACTGACACACACACACACACACAAACATGATGTGGAGGTGGGACACCCCATCCCAACCCGACTCCTACTTTGTCCCTAGAATGCCTCAAGTTTCTCTTTGACAGGAATAGCAGCAAGCAAGCAGCAGCAGGTAAATCGTGTAAGGACAGACTTCACTGCGCCTCTTCACCTCTGCAAAGTAAATGTTGATTCTTTATTTAACACCACATAAATATTTCATTTGTCTAGATTAATACTGTCAATCGGTTTTCAATTATAAGGCTTAACGCTCCTGACTATTTAAACACTTGATTGAAGTAATTTAATATTCCACTGTTGTGTGGAGACAGTCAGTACTTCAAAGGGAGCCATAATCCCTCTAAAAGCAGGTACCTCAAATCCACTTGAATCTGATGTGATGAACAAAATGATCAAGATGACTCCTTTCATTCCTAATTGTAGTTGACAAATTGATTAATTAACGTAAGTAAAGTCAAGAAATGTTGTAATATAGTTTTACTTTACATTTTAGAAGAACACACAGTATAGGAAGGATGCAAGCAGTTTATTTTCGGTTTTCAGACAGACAGTGTAAAAGGTACCGCCATGCTGTGTGGAACGTGATGTAAACAACGTTTTCATTGAGGATCAGAAGAGGCGGGTTTTGAAACTGCAAAAGTGATTGAGAGAGATTAACAGGAGTCAGACACAGAGGCAGCTTTTCTTTTTGTTGATTTATCAAACTATCTGAGGGGTGTGACTCAGAATGCACACAAGAAATAAAGTCTACATTTACACAATAGTGTATAATTAGATAATAATCATAGCGATGAAGCCCATTAACTGCGTATGGTTCGCTGGGAGGCTGTGGTAATGCGGGACTGGTCCACACGGGTCATTCCTCAGAGATATACATGCGGTACATGACCGTGACAACCAGCGCCGCTAGACCAGGGATCACCCAGTTTGACCACCAGCTAGAGGGAAAAAGAAACAACCAGATTAAATGGCTTATAGGGAAATATGGAGTCCTGGATAAGGAACAAGCACATATAACCATATAGGACAGTTAACACAGCCAGGGCTGGGACCAGGGGCATTTATAGCTATTGAAAAGATCAGGGGCTAAGCCAAGTTTAGCTGGGGGTGGACTTTTCTTTCTTGAAGTAAGATTGGCATCAGGGCTAAAATACTTGGGGCTATAGCCCCAAGTGATCGGACCTGACGATGCCCAGGGCTTTTCAGGAGTTCCCCTTTACTTGGGAGGCCCCCCTACCAAGAATAGTGGTGATCATATCACTTCCTCCACAATGTGGGTAATTCAGCAGCCCTGGGCCACTGCTTGTTCTGCTTATAGCTTGAGCCGACCATGTGTCTGCCTGTAAACAACATCATTTTATGCATATGGTTTTATTTTTAATTGTTTTTTTAATCAAATCATTCTTATATAAATATATGTAATTTAGAAATAAAAAAAGCATACTAATGTATGTGCGCGTGCCTGCATGTGTGTGTGTGTAGCTACCCAGTTTGCTTATGCCTGGATCCAGCCTCATACACAGCCACTGATGTGGAGTAATTATCGGTTACTTATCGAGTACTTAGTGAGTACTTATAATGGCTCCATTAGCAGTACCTTGTGCTGTCCTGAACATGGCTGCCAGGGGGCATCTAAGGAAGGGGAACAGAAATAAATTTCATTTACATAATGCAATGAGCTTGTGCAAAAAATAAAAGCCAAAACCAAAGCCAACCTATGTGACTCCGCCATAGTTATTAATTAATTCTACGTTTAATTTTTGGGACCAAATAGGTCAGCTATTCATCATTTTCAAAGTCCTGTGAATCATATTATGATACAAAAATTGGTACAACTAATATATGTTAATGCTGTCTTTTGTTTGTTATTTTTATAATCCATTGAAAATGGGAAACTAAATGCTGACTATCTGTATCAAGTTAACTTTCTTCAGATGAAACTAAACAATTATTTGTACAGATTTAACACAGTGCCAATACCTATAAGCCGTTAAGTAATGTACTCTATGGTAAGTGAGCAAAATGCCTGGAAATAGTCTGTTATTTTAACATTCAGTTTAGTGTCTTTCATTAAATCGTTGTGTAGTTAAGCAGAACAAAACCGTCAACATACTCAACAATCTTGAATGATCACTTTGCTGGTAGTAAATTCTGTATTCTTGGCTCTGCTTGCCAGACACTATAGTCACTGGGGCCATTCTTGTCACTGACAGAAGGTCTTTGTGTTGGTACAGTTTTTCATTCAGAAGTTACCGCAATTAATCATTCTGTAAAGGAATTCAACACACATGGTACTTACCAGGGGATTTACAATCTTCTCTCGGTCCTCCTTTGAAAAGAAGAAAAATCAATAATCAATAAAAATATCAGACAGCAACAAAGGAAATCCTATAGGTGATAGTTAATTCCATAGATAGCAAATAATTTTCCCAAGCAGGAACTGATAAACTACTGCGGTAAATCAGGCAAACAGTAAACAGTTAATCATTACTAACTTAATATACATACAGGCCACCATTATGCTGTATAATACAATGCATAATCACTACTAAATATTAACCAACTTGGCATAACACTTAAGAGCTTTAGACATGCAGAAGCCATGCTGTGTATTTTCTTTGCTAATTATATAATGACATAAGTAGTGTAGTCTTAGCCAATTATAAGCAAATTAACACTTTCTTATAGTCTCAGCCTATGAGGTTGATTAATTTATGACAAGGATCAGAAATGTTACCAAGAGGCAGTCTGCATACATCTGGTTAATAACTGCTAAAAATCACACACTCCTAACTGTAACTTGTAAAAATTGGTAATTTAAGCATTTATGCTTAAGTTAATGTGAATCAGATAAAACATTTAAATACAAATTTAAATACAATGATTGGTTGCCACTATGTACGCTAAAATACTGTGAAGTACTGGAAATTGCTGCCAAGGATAGCTGTACTGCCTCACACTGTATAATATAGTAATAAAACCCTAAGTCCAAAAAACCATAGAGACAGTCTATAAATCAAAGAAGTGTCCCACAGTGTGCAGAATTCTCCTATTTATTTCCAAACCATTGACACAATTAAATTAGCTGTATGAAACATGGGCGGTTGTAATGTCAAAATTATATGTTTAGAATTGTTGTCAAACCCAAGCAGTTGGCTATCTAGTCCTTAGAGAGCCATGGAACCTACTGGCTTTTATTCTGACTAAGTTTCGTTAACCTGAGACGCTGATTGAAGCTGATGAGACAAGTCAAACGGAACTAAATTGTAAATGTTTTTGATCTCCCCCTTACATACATATTGCTCAGTCTCTGAACAAATAATTTTGTATTTGTTCCTGCACAGGGTAGCTTGATGCAAATTTGGTTGATTACAAATCTGTCATCTTCAGTGACGATGTCACAACCGTTTTAAACAAGCTGGGATTCACACAGTACAGTCAAAACGTGTGGCTCTTGAAGACCAGGCTGGCCAACCGCTTCTTGCCAACGGGGGCAGCTTCTTACCGGATGGAGCTCTCCTATGACATAACTTTCAGCCATTTGCCTGGCGTCGGTGGAATGTCCCACGTCCTCATAGTTCTCCGTGGCATCGCCCCCTGCATGCTCACACAGGACCTCCACACCCCCGGGATGCTGGGTGAGAAAGAGCACAGCAGAGAGCAAAATGGGAGACAAGCGATAAATGGACAAGGGGGACCCATCAAAGAGGACTCGGGACAAGAAAGGCCATCGTGATCTCTGAACCCTGAAACGGCTCGGAATATTCATGAAATGCAGCCTGCAGACAAGTTAAACAGAAAAGCTTATAAGGATTAGCTAATTTTCCCAAACATATCTAGCTATAATAAATATTTAATATGTATTCATGGCTTCCAGCAATGCCTTGTTTTTGGAGTTAAACTATAAGAAAGGTTAAGGTATGTTGAAACGTAGCTGAGCTGTCAAAGGGCCCCCGGCTGTAATTCATGATTGTGTAATTGCCGACCAGGGGGTTGGGTCCCCAATGACAAAATTTTAAAAATTGTTGGGGTGGGGATCAGTCACACGGTTCAGATTAATTTCTATTTTGGTCCAGATGCGACAACACTGGGCAAATTACTGGATCAAGACAGGACGTTGGCAACTCTGGGTTTAAAATTATATCAAATGAGAAAAGTTCAAGTTCCTTTTTAGCGGAGGCCCCTGAGTTTTAGCCCAGATAAGCCTGTGTATTAAAATGCACCTGTCAAATCCAGAATGCCAAAGAAAAATAACCTTGAAACACTATACAAATGCACATTTCAACATTATAATTAATTCCTCCAGGAAGAATCATCTGGCGTATTGGTCATTCACTATTTGAGCTTGACAAAACATCTTGTGTCCGTGGAAGGGTTAAAGCCATTAAATTTACATTTTATAGGTGAGGAGCCTCTTCTGAGAAAGAGAAAAGACCTGTTGTTGTTTCGCCTTTGCCCTCTTGCTCCTCTGGCCCGAGTGTAATGACTCTAATGAGCTAGGGTGCGACTTTGGACTCCCTGTATACACTCACAGTGACATGTGAGAAATTATTTACCCAGACTGAGGCAAAACGCAATGAATTATTAACACGATTCCCATGAAGCCGGTCAACCTGTTGCGTTGTGCACAAATTCAATAAATGGAGGAATATGTGAATTATTAAGGAAAGTAATGAAAACATAAAATACACTGCTACTTGGTGAGGAAAATGACCTTGTCTTGAACATTAGCAACACAAAGGAAGTAATTCTGGTCTTCAGAGAGATCTCCTCACTGTTGGCTATTTACATCAAAAGCACTGATGTGGAGCATGTTGACTCCGAAAAGAATCCAGACTGACATTTCAAATGACCTCAGCAGAGCCTTCATCAAATGAGGACAACAGCACCTGTAATTCTCACAGCACCTTAAAAAGGCCAGGCTGAGGAGACACTGCTCGTGGACTGACTGAAAACATCCTAAACAGAGGCATCACCATATGGTTTGGCACAATAAATCTAAGGTGAAAAAAAGCCAAGTAGACAATCATAAAAATGGCAGAACAGGTTACTAGGGATATGTCCATCATGGAGACTCCATTCTCCAGCTACTTTGGTTGCAAAGCACAATGCATTATCCTCATCAACCCAGACACTGCAAATACAGGTACGTTTTGGTACTATGATCCAGTACATTTATGCGTGTACCATGCCTGAGCCCGCTGACCTTCCCTCCAGCGAGTCAATAGCAATTATTAGACGCAAGGGTATAGATTTGGTTGTGGATGGTAGGGACATGTCCGTGTCAAACCGTGTCAATATTGTGGGAGCGCCGTGTGTGTTTAGGTGGGCAGGGTGTTTGGGGCTGACTTGGTCCCTACCAATGCTGAAACCAAACCTATGCTCTTGCTGCTGTAAATAAGATCATAAAGGAGTGGCATTAGGATCATTACACTGGATAAAGATATATATACCTACTTCATTTATATACATCTTTACTTGCCAATTTTAACAATTTATTTCATGAAGCATAGAAATGAGTAATACAGTAATAATAATGTCTAATAATACACAAAATAATTATTAAATATATACCCAGAGTTGTAGATGTTTATTGCACTAATAAAAGTTTATGCAAATGTATAACCCAATAGCATGTAATTATATTCAGTATATATTCAGCACAGTCTGTAGTAACGATATAATTCCAATACCATTCACTCTCAATACAGACACCCATCATTAAGATTTTGTTACAAAGCGCACCGACATTCATAAGTCAACAAGACAACTTCTTTTGTTTAAGGATATTAATTTTAGGGGCACACTTCTAACTTAGCTCAAAGCAACAAATGCCGTGTTGTGCAATAATATTTACCTCAAACCCCAAGCTAAAAACTATACCAGTAAATCAAACATTCACATTCATGGATATATATGTTTTTCGTGATTAATTTGAAAGAGTTTATCTTCTGACTGCCCATTGTCATTTTAAAATATGCACCAGCAGAGTGCCTTTTTTCCCATTGGTACCAATGATAGCTTAACCCGATAATGACGTCAACAATGAAGCTTAATTCACTCACCTCTTCCAGAAATTTGGAAACATCGTAAACTTTATTGTTGATGACAATCCAGCAATTTTGGGGAGACTTGTGGTCTTCTACTTCTGAGAGTCTGTAGTACTTCACTGGCTCCATGTACTTATTATTATTATTCAACTCGCAGAACGTTTCGGAAAGTTAAAGATTTTTGCAGAAAATGGAAGCAAACTGAATTCCCCGCATACCATGGGAATTCGAATTCTATACTTCTCTCCGAAAATACCCGCGTAGTTTGCTTTCAGGATTATACTACCCATGGACAGCCTCTCTGCTGTCCTCCGTCTATATAAAAGCGATTGACAGGCTGGCCTTTGGCTGTCGGCGGCGTTTTGCGGGGCGCTATAATTGGCGTAAGCGCTTGTCACTCTAGCTATAGCAGGCGCCGCACACGCTATGAACCCAAGAAAAGTCACTGTAGAGTTCAATTTGCGATTTTAATTTGCACGCTAAGAAAAAAAAGAACATTGTCACAATTATCGGTCTGCTGCCTCTTAAGACCCTGCGATTATCTTTGCTGACGTTACTAACAAGGATAATTTATTATCGAAATACAGCGTCCGTGGGCAATAAGTATTTTTCGTGAGTTACAGGCACTTCCGTAGTAACTAGGACAGAACTGGATTACCAGGAAATAGGAGGTACCAAAATGACCCTTTGTCCCCTTATCATAACGCCCCCTCCCACAAACCCAATCTGCCCGAAAAGATCGTCTCAATTATGCAACGATACACAAATGTGAAAGTTTGCATTAATTTACACAGTCTGCGTTAAATTTAAAAAAAAATTTTTTTTTTATCGTTTTCGTATTATTTGCAAGATTAGTTTATACGCATGCCGATCACACAAGTACCTGCCAGTATAATCGTGTTAATAATTATTATCAACGTATGACACAGTGTAAGGTACATCACCTGCACATAATCCGGTGTTTTAAACTGGTTATTTTAAAAGTTATTGCCTAGAATGAATCAAGATTATATTAAGTATAAGCATAATAAAAACACAAACCGGAGCATGGTGATGAGACTGGAGTCTGATTGGACGGCTGAAGAAAGGGACCGAGATCATTCGCTTGAGTGGTGTTAGTTAGTCGTTCGATGGGATACAACACGGTAAAGGGCGGATTTTGCGTGAAGATGCATATACTTTTTCGTTCTCAGTTATTATGAAAGGGCTCAATTTTAAAGATATATTGATATATTCACAGTCTCTGACTTATTATTTGCATTCATGGCCATTCGGTAAGTTAGCAAGTTTAGCATTAATAATAAAACAAAATATAAAATATGTATATTACAGGCTATGGTTTTCATTTTAAGTTGTAATATTTGAACATCAATAATTTTTTAGAGGATACAGGCACCTCTCGTTTCGGCCCTCCTGTGGATGATCCCAGGCGCCTCTTGTTTCGGCCCTCCTGTGGATGATCCCAGGCGCCTCTCGTTTCGGCCCTCGTGTGGATGATCCCAGGCGCGTTTCATCTGCTCCCTCATCTGTGGTGTATACAGGCGAAACTCAAAAAAGTTAATTTATTTCAGTAATTCAACTTAAAAGGTGAAACTAATATATGATGTAGACTCAGTACATGCAAAGCGAGATATTTCAAGCCTTTATTTGTTATAATTTTGATGATTATGGCTTACAGATTAT
>JAODKC010000001.1:24005401-24019082 GCA_026777985.1 Mormyrops attenuatus
ATGTTAGACTGTTTACTTACTAGTTGTAACTAAAATAAAAATATTCTTGCAATTCTGAATGCTTTTCAAACCTGTTGCGTTAATTAATTAATTAACTATTAAATATCTCAGAAACTAGAGCCAATCTGGCAAAACCAAAGTCATATTCTTAATCAGCACCATAAACTTAATATAAAACCGTTCAGACATTGTTGGCAACAAAATCACTGTATACCAGTGTAATTAATTACTAACATTATCAATGATTTTACTTAATATTTTGTCTAAAATAAAAATACCTAATTTTAAAGTGTAAATTCTTTTTCGTGTGAGTTTTCTGTGGTTACTGCAGTTTCCTCCCATGGTTGAATTAAGCAAACTTGTCACACCCAGATTGTGCCGATCATCCTGTGCCACGCCCCCCCCCGTTACCCTCGTGTGGTTTCCCAATGTTTACCAGCTGTTTCGAGTTGTCTTCGATAGTTCGGTGTATTTAAGTCCACGTCAGAGTTTGTTTCCCAAGCTCTGTCATTGTAGTGTTATGTGCTGTTTGTGTCTCCCTGTCAAACCCCTTTATTTTACCCTGATCTCCTTCGCCTGCTTCCCCGGTCCGTGCTTTACTGACGCATGACAAAACTTGCTTCTCTAAATTTGTTATGGGGGAGTGTGTATGTTTGTTCCCTGTGATTGACTGGTATCTCATGCAAGGTGTGCCCCTCTCTTATGCCCTATACCAGTGTTTCTTAACTTGGTCCTCGGGACCCCCAGCCTCCTGCTCTCTCCGAACTCTCAACACACCCGCACCAGTCTTTTTGATTGCTTGGGTGTTTGCTTCAAGCATGCTGGGAGCTGGGAGGGAGCAAAAATGTGGACTGTGGGAAAAATGTCCCCGAGGACTGGGTTCAGCAACAAACACTGCCCTATACTACCTGCTCCAGGCCCCAAATGGCTCTTTAGTGAATAAGCAATTGGAAAATGGATAGATGGAAGATTACTAAGGAGTTAAGTGAGAGGAGGGCACAGAAGGAGCTAGAGCAGCTCAGACGCATACTGCTGAGTCTGCTTCTCGCCAGATCATCATAACAAAAGTGATGCTCTGCTCCTCTGACCATAATGCTGAGCTGACAATCGATTAAGATGAATCTGGCAGCTTTCTGCTTGGACAAAGAGATCTCTGTACCTAGTGTATGCAAGGTCATTGCTAAAGGCTTGCCTTGAAAATATTTCAAAGGAAACTCGAGAGAAACTGCCATCCTAACAAAAATGTTAGAGGGTAATTTGTTTAGAAATATAACAACCAAAATCGAAAAAAGGGTCATTGAGCATAATCTGTGTGGTCAACACTAAGGTGTCTATGACCTATTGTTATTTTGTATTGCATGTTTAGCTATGATAAACTAAATTATGCATTGCATTGTATCCAAAGCTTGTGGTCAGACCAGCGTTATTATTGTTAATGAAAACTAAGATTGTAAAAAAAAATATTTGTAAACTGAAAAAAATAAGATCCACAAAAAACCACAAGTAAACAAAACTATGTATATTGCTTCCAAAACAAACTGAAATAATATAAAAACAAACGTCAAAAACTTTCCACTACCATTTTAAAATTCTGTTTTGCTAAAGTAATCCTGTGTCATGCTTATCATTAATTACTATTAGTAATTTTTGGAACATGTTTCACTCATTTTGAAGTCAAGTAGTACATAGATGAGGTACTGTAAGAGGCTAAGCTGTGTTAAGTTCATATTTTTCTTACTGTTTTAGAACAAAATGTTCGCATCAATGACCAAATTTTGTACATCTGACAACACCGCATGCTGGAGTAAGAGAGATCTTTGAAGTAGAATGTACAAAATGTTGAAAATGTCTACTTCATGAACGAGAAAAAAAAATGAGCATGTAAAGCTGAAGTACAGTAAAGTCATAAGCAGAGTGGCGGTCACACCCAGACTACTGTGATTTTCCCTTAGGTACCATTTAACAACCAGGGATGCATTTCCCAAAACCATAATTGCTAACTAGGTTAGCATCTTACATAGTTGGAATCATGCAACTGAATGGGTCCAGCTATGTATGTTGCTAATGGGAGGTTTTGGGAAACACCCCCCAGGTCATTGGTCGCTAAACCAGGAGGAAAACTCCAACCTGACCTTGACTTGATCTGCAATTATACATGTCTTCTACCAATACGGAGGGGGAAAAAAAAGGTTACCCAGAAGAATGCAGTCACACAGTTCCCCCCTGACATTGCTCATAAATGAGTTTGTCCTCTGCCTCCAACACACAGTGTGCTCCCAGTAATTGTTACCACTCTCCTACATCTCTAAAGGGACTCCAGAAAGTGTAATCGTTAAAGGTCTGATCGCCCAAACGCACAAATTCCTGAGGTTGTTCCATGAGCTGCGTGAAATTGCCTTGCTGCTGTTAAGAAAACTCACTTCCTGCCTCTCTCTTGACTTTTTTTCACCCTTACAGGATCTTGGACGGCAGCCAAAGTTGCTGCCCTGTCTTCAGATTCTCGCTGGTTACCAGGAATGACTATATAAGGAAACTCTGATACAGAATCATCACGCTGGCTTTGTGCTTTCTTGTCAGTCTGTCTCAACTCTTTGTTAAGGTACATCTGAGCAGGACAGCTGACCAGTCAACCTCGCTCTGCAGGTTCCTTTTAGCTGTCATATGCCTCCCTCTTCAAGCCATCACAGCAAAACACCTTATACATACATATATATATATCAATCTTCTTTGCTCTCTTTAACTGCAGCCAAGACCTGTCCTTCCTGATTTTTGCTGGCTCCCTTTGTCTTTTTGTATTTATTTAGTAGATGCTTTATCCAAAGCCACATACTTTTTTGAGAAAGCAGGATCAGACAGTCCCTGGTGCAGTTGGTGTTAAGGGCTCATCATGTTGATCATTTAGCCAATCCTGAGATTCGAACCAGTGACCTTTCGATCACAGGCACAGCCTCCCAAACCACTGATTCTTCCTCAAGCAAAGCCAACCAGTGGGTCAGTGACTTGACAGCAGCTAACTGAGATCTTCAGTTATTAGTGATTTTTTTTTTCCAAGATGCATTTGGTAACCCTATTGCCTCACACCTCCAGCACTGCTGGTTTGAATGTGGCCTCTGCTCTGTGTGCTAGATATTCCCTGTGTTGCATATGTTTCCCCTGAATACTCTGTTTTCATCACACAATCCAAAGATACGCAGGTTGGCCTGCATTTCTTAACCCAGTCCTCATTCAATATTTTTGCTCCCTCCCAGCTCCCAAGGCTAGGTATTCAGCGTTCTAGATTGGCTGGGAGCTGGGAGGGTGAAAAAATGTGGACTGTCAGGGGGTCATTGAGGACTGGGTGGAGAAATACTGAGTTAAGCTTTTAGAGTCTCTACATTGGCCATAGCGTATGGTTATGTGTTGTATGGCATCCCATCCAGGGTGTGTCCCTACCCTCCGCCCTCTACTGCCTGGAACAGCTCCAAGCATCCCTGAAACTCTAACCAGGATAAGTAGTTGGAAAATTAATCATTTTTAATTATGCTAGGAAAAGGGATTCCATTTACATTTCTCATATCATTGACTGTTTCTCATATACTGTCTTACAGAGTAATAAAACCCTGTTTTTTGATGTTGTGGGGACCATTTTTCAGGTCCCTACAAAGATCTGTGAATTCAATCAAAAAAGTAAAAATGCCAGACGTCTTGTATTTTGTTTGGTTACTTATGGTTAAGGTTAGGGATGGGTAGGGGTTAAGGTTGTCATGTTGGGATTAGGGGTTTCCCTATAGAAATGAATGGAGAGTCCCCATAAAGATATAATTACAAACCCGTGTGTGTGTATTTTTCCATGCACTTTAGGGAAAATTGCTGTGTATTAATGTTTACCTCATTATCTTCTGATCGGGTATCGACTTTTACCAAACCTTGATCGAAATTGCTGCAAGAAACCCCACTGACAATTTAACCTTTTTCTGTTGCAATTATTTATAGGTCAATCTCATTTCAGTGGGACGCACAAGCAGAAAAATCCAGAC
This sequence comes from Mormyrops attenuatus, assembly GCA_026777985.1. NCBI lineage: Eukaryota > Metazoa > Chordata > Actinopteri > Osteoglossiformes > Mormyridae > Mormyrops > Mormyrops attenuatus. The sequence goes on from JAODKC010000001.1 coordinate 24,009,418, forward strand.
CTCGTCTTCATATGGGATCTTTCTTGCCCCCCTTACTATGAAATCTCCCATCTGCACATGTATAATCAATATTTCGTCTGTTTCAGCAGCTCTCCCCCATGCTCCTTAACAACCTTCTGTTACAATCTCAGCTCTATATTCAGTCTTGCTGCCTCTGTCAGCTCTAAATTCCCGCCGTTTGTTTTTTTTTTCTCTTCAGATACCTGTCAAGGTTGGTCACCAAAGCCTGCATATTCATTCTCTGTGTCAGCTAGGGCCTGACTTGTAGGGCAGCATGGTTATTGAATGATATGGTTAAGGACAAGGATTTCCTGTGATGTCACAGGAAGTACCTGGCTGTCGTTTCCTTGCTGTACTTAACCTGAATTGTCCCAATTGGTAAATCAGCATAACTAAAAAGGTACATTCACACGCAGTATACCCACTGTAGATACTCTTTCTCAGCCTCACTCAGATCCCCTTGCTGAGCCCTTGTTCCTTCATATATAAGACAATAAATTTCATAAATGGATTATTAATAAAAAGGAGAATCTGTAAATGAGATGAATTAATCATATGAAAGGAAATGGTAACAGATGCACTTGGCAAAGCTAAGTGATGACCCTAGTGTTGCCAGCCAGACAATTCATTGGCTGAAGAACCCGAGGTAGTGACAGCTTGTATTGCATGTCTGTGTCAGTCTGTGTGCAAAAATTCCCAAATGAAACATTCATGAGAACAATACGCCTCCACCGAAACATCTCTGCAGCCATTCTGCCATTAAGATACTGAGATGGACTGTAAACATAGAAGGTGAATGAGATATGGCATTGTGATATTGTTATTGCACATTGAATCATACACAGAAAAATTGCAAAGTGTCGAGAATTCTCCAGAGAGACAGAATTATGTGACCATGACACAATATAAACATTATTTGATTGTAGTAATGAATCAATTCTATGTCCATTCAGTGAATTAAAATATTCAGTTTTGTGTTGACTTTATCTCAACCAATTGTAACTTTGAAGCCAGCTGGGACATCTGGAATCTGTGGCACTGCTCATGGTTGGAGGCGTAGAGGAACCCTTTTCAGATGCTACACATGGGACAAAATGGGGGAGAAGTTCTGGAATTCATTCCATAAACTTCCCACATCATGTGTGCTTAAAATGCAACAGGGGTTGTTATGGTTTATGGTTATGGTTTAAGTACACATACACAGCACCTCTCACTTCCATGGAGCAGATGATGTTGTAACCTATGTGAGACACAAAGAACACACACTCTGGTGACACATAAACCTTTAGGTTCATTGAGGTCACTAGTACTGCCTATTGCATATACTATCTGGACAAAAGTATTGGGACACCAGGCCAATTCACCTACAGGAACTTTATAGACATCCCGATCTAAATCCATAGTCATCAATATGGAGTTAGGCCCCCTTTGCAGCTATAACAGCTGCAACTCTGTGGGATCTGTGTATCTGTGGGAATTGTTGCCCATTCAGCCAGAAGAGCATTTGTGAGGTCAGGCACTGATGTTGGACGTGAAGGTCTGGCTCACAATCTCCATTCTAGTTCATCCCAAAGGTATTCGATGTGGTTGAGGTAAGGGCTCTGTGCAGGCCAGTCAATTGTCATGCCCCGATTTTGCCAATCCTCTTGTGTGCCACGCCCCTTCATCTACCCCGTGTGGAATACCCGTGTTACCAGCTGTTTCAAGTCGTGTTGATTTGCTGTTGTGTATTTAAGTATTTAAGCATTAGAGTATGTTTCCCCGAGTCTGGTCATTGACGTCAGTTCTGTGTGCTACTCTGTGTTCCATCTTACTGTATGTTATCCCAGACTAAATCCCTCGTTTGCCCGACTCCCTGGACTCCTGCTCCTCTTTCCCTGCTCTGTCCCTTCGACGTGTGACATCAAGTTCTTCCACACCAAACTCAGTCAATCATGTCTGTATTAACCATGCTTTGTGGACTGGGGCACAGCCATGCTGGAACAGAAAATGGCCTCCCCCATTAAGAGTTCCCTTCACTGGAACTAAGGGGTGTAGACCAACCCCTAAAAAACAACTCAATTCCATTATCCTTCCTCCACCAAACATTATAGTTGGTACAATGCAGTCAGGCAAGTAACATTATCCTGATATTCACCAATCCCAGACTACCAAACAGAGACATGTGATCCACTGCTTCAGAGTCCAGTGGCAGCATGCTTTAAACCACTCCATCTGATGCCTGGCATTGAGCTTGGTGATGTTAGGCTTGCATGCAGCTGCTTGGCCATGGAAGCCCATTCCATGAAGCTCCTGGTGCACAGTTTTTGTGTTGGAGTTAATGCCAGAGGAAGTTTGGAACTCTGCAGTTATTGAGTCAACATATCATTGGTGACTTTTACGCACTATGCTCCTCAGCACTCGGCGACCCGGTTCTGTTGTTTTATGTGGTCTGACACTTTGTGGCTGAGCTTCTGTTGTTCCTAAACACTTCCACTTTGCAATAATACCACTTACAGTTGACTGTGGAATATCTAGCAGGGAAGAAGTTTCACAAACTGACTTATTGCAAAGGTGGCATCCTGTGACAGTACCACACTTGAATTCACTGAGCTCTAATCTTTGCACAAATCTTTGTAAACCTGACTACATGGCTAGGTGCTTGATTTTATATACCTGTGGCAATGGGTCTGAACGAAACACCTGAATTCAATGATTGAGAGGTGTGTCCCAATTTGTTTGTCCATATAGAGTATATAACCCTTGTTATTGAAAAGTAACCCTTTTACAATATCCCTTTTACAAAGTATTCCATAGACTGGCTTAGAAAGGCTTAAAAGACGATTGAATTACGACCAGGGCCCCTTCATCGCCTGACTTAACCCCCATTGAGAACTACTGGGCCTTACTGAACTATGAGATTTACCAAGATGCCAAGCAGTACACATCTCAGAGCAGCGTGTGGGACGCGGTCTTAGCTGCCTCACACAATATAGGATGTGATCAAATCAAAACCTTGACTGGTTCAATGGACAAAACATTCAAGATGGTTATTGAGAAGGAAGGTGACTATACAGGACATTAAACTTGGTAAGGTAGACTGTTTAGAATGGCCTATAGTTTGTTATTCCCCATATAGACTGAATAACTAAAACTGTTTATTATTAGAGAGAAAATCCACTCAGTTTCTGATTGCCTAATAATATATTTTTTTATTTTATTGGGTTTATATATATATATATATATTCACACACACACACACACACACTCACTCACTCGCTCACTCACTGTATTGGGTGTGGTGTGGTAATTTCAGTTCCATGCGTTCTTTCTGTGTCAAAGCACCGTATTCAACCATTGGTTGTTTCAAAATGTGCTATAGAAATAAACTGACTTGAGTTAATAATTGTGCGCACTGGTAATCAAGTGCTTGTTTTATTTCGCTTGTTTGTGACCGACTAATGTAACATTTTCTCTTGAAATAAATTTACTTGGAGCAAAAGAGAACTTATAAATTCACTTTCGGAGATCTGTCCAACTTTTGCTAATATTACTTGCTCAGTAACAGTGTTTTCCATTATGTCATGCAGCCGTCTCCTGCTATTACTGTAACTGCAGTTCATACAGCATTTGAATTGGAAATCATATTAATCAGCATACGGTATATTGATTTTCAAGAATCCTTAGTGTGTACTTAACATTTTTAAGGATATGATTAAAATAGAATAATGCAAGCGCGCGAGATACAGGCAACCAAAGCCGACCGCGCGCAAGTGTGCAGTTAATGGCAGTCTGGCCTAAGTACTTAACTAGGCCAATATACCAAAGTCTTCCCTCTCTATTGTGACTTAACATATATTTCGTTAAAATATCGTATTGCAGTGTTTTTCATTTGGTCCTCGTCGAATATTAAGTAGTACTTATTAGCATACTATCATTTAGTGTCCGTTTTGCATATAAAGCGTCTGTATAGGGATTTTTGAGGTAAGTAATGTTATCTTTAATACAATTTCTTTACTTCTTTGCATATTTCGATACATTTATAGGTTATTTTATTTTTATGTCGTTTAAGTGAAAACGTCGAGAAATTTTAAGTGGGCTATTCAGTACTTTTTCTTAATTTTACGGGTTTTCGTGTATGATCCCATAAACCATACAGGCATTTTAATTTCTGTAAATTGTTCGGGAGACATCCTTTTTGCTAATTATATCCTTTTGGCGCTTTTAGTTTTACAGCCAGACCACATTGATACTATTTGTGTGATAGTCACAAGGTGTAAAATAACTTAGCTAAGTAGCTAGCGTCGTTTTGGGTTTTTGCCGTTGCTTTTACTTTAAAGACTTAAAACAACAAAAATATTTTATTGTACTTTTATTTTTCCGTTTGTAGATCTGCAGAATCAGTCTCATGTTAGTAGTTATTTAGTTACTGAGCAGCCCAAATTTATTCCGAGTAACCACAATGTGTAGGCCTGAGGGGACGTTTCATTTAGGATTATGATTAATGTTCTGCAATACATTCATGTCATAACCAGTAAATATGATGATTTGTAGGCAGAGAAACCAGATGTATTATTCAGTAAGGCTGATGTGCCTCGCTGATTTAAGTGTAGGCTTTTCCTCAAGAAACAGCTTCTTCCCGACAGTAATAAGAAGGATAAATACACACTGAGGACTCGCACTGTAATTCCATTCACCCAAGGCTGCCAGCCCTCACGCGAGAAATCTTACGGAGAATCTATATTATTCCAGTATAAACATAAAATTAGCTACATCCAAAGCGTAGTTTGGAAACCCTACAGGCTATTTACACGCCAATAAAACTGTTACATACGTGTGCAAACTTGACTCGAATTGAAAATGTTACTCGAGCCAGGTGACCAAAGTTGGCAACCCTGATCATCACTGTTATTTACTAATCACAATGTTATGCTCAGCACCACATTCGCCCCATGTCCTCGTGGGGTTTCTCCCACAGATCAAAAACATGCCAAGGTTCCCAAATTATCCATCAGTGTAAATCAGGGGTATCAAACTGCAGTCCTGGGGGGCCGGAGCCCTGTGTAGCTTAGTTTTTTCCCTGTTCCACCACAAATGATTCTGTTCAAGAGCTAAGTGGTAATTAGCAGAAGGAGTTGAATCTGGTGTGTTAAATGAGGGGAAACCCACAAATGTTGCCCTCCAGCACTGGAGTTTGACACCTGTGGTGTAAATTGTGTGAGTACCCTGGGTTGGTCCCTGTCCTGGGTTATTCCCTGCTGTGCTTTGGATCGGCTCTGGATCCCTGCAACCCCACATAGGACAAGGGGGTGTAGATGGTGGATGGATTGTGTCTATTCTGTGTGTGTTTTTGTTCACTATTCTGTTATGGCTATTTATTGTTTTTCCTTGGTGTATGTTTATGTCTGCATGACAAAAAAGCTTTTGAATCCTTGAAACCTGGAACAATTTAGCTGAACTAAAACAACCAGCACACTCTGAAACTGTCAAACTTCCTCTGCCTTGTTGCTGGGAAGACCACACTTCTCCCTCTCCCCTAGGCTGAAAACTGATGTCCTCGGGGTCTTTACAGGATGAACCAACGGAGCGAGCCCCTCCTGTTCTTCCTCAGGCTCCCAGACCCGAGGATGCTGTGCTGTACCACCATGTCTCTGAACATGCAGTCCAACCACGGAGATATGAGAAACCTGCAGCTAAAGACCTGCAGGTACACACTTGAAGGACAACCATCTTATTTTAACCAGGACATCATGCCAGGGAGGTGTTGCACTTCTGGGGTTGGGGGCTTGATTCCTACTCTGTGTGCAGTTTGCATGCATTTTCTTCCTACTGTATGCTCCAAAGACTCTTGGATTGGTTACTGTAAAATTTCCCATAGTGTTTACCCTGTGGTGGCCTGGAATCCCAGTGAGATTATCCTTTACCTAATGCTTCCTGGGATGGGCTCCAGGCTCAGTGTGACCCTCTACCACATAAGTGGTTATGGAAAATTGGTCGACATTTCCATATGGTTGATGTTCTCTGCTGGTATTAAGCTGGGCATGAACTCAGTGTCCTACTAAATATTATAGTGTCCACAAATACTTCTTTTCAGATGTTTCATTTTAACGTGTACTTGTATGATATATTACAATAAATATTACACATTATACTCTGTTGTTTTTCAGAGCGATATTATTCCAGTACCCAGATGTCATTGCCTCTCCTGTGATGGAGTCTTTTGACATTATTGTTATGATGTCTGTAAGTATAATTAGTACTCTGAATTAAAACGGTGATCTGTGACACTATTAGCAGTATGCAAATGATGATGTTTGTTTGAACCTTTTAAGACTTGTGGTTATTTATCTGCGTCTGTATTTTATGGTTATTTAAAAAGCTAAAGCATTTAATGCAGATTACCTGAAAGGTAAACTGATTCATAACGGATCATTAGTATTTTATATTACACCCCGAAAGTACCATCAAAAACTCATTAGAGGCTCCAAGCTTGATATGTCTTACTGTGTGTATGTTCAGCTAATTGTAAGATTGAAGCGGTTGGTTTAATGAAAGTCATTTTCTGAGTGAAGAAACAATGTACATCCATCTTGGCAAACTCTTCTAATTATGTGAATCATGTTCTGCTTTTAAAATGGCTTGCAGATGTTGCCAAGTGTTTAGTATGGGGCTTAATTATTAACTACTAGACTCACAGATGGGACTAAGTGATTTTCATTTTCTGAAAGTTTTTGTTAGTTTGTGATTTAATGCACCAAATGTTCACAGCTTTAAGTGTTAAATAACTGAAGGCTTTTAGAGGTTAAACTTCTGTAACATGCCTTGTGATTTTGAATAGCTGCACAAGGCAGATTTGCATTTTAAACTATCTTGCATTTTCAAACTATCTTCCAGATTGAATTTTTCAAGACTGGAGTAATCCAAGCATACGCACAGGCATGTAGCATGCAGGTATGCTCTTTCAGTTAATTGATAACTTCATCTATGTTAATTTTATTCATCATTACAAATATCCAAAGGAGAGTAGGCATTTTTTATTTTTTTATTACTGAAACTCAGTGGAAATTTTATATGCTCTGTAAAATGAGAGTGAAAATCTTAATTCCTATTCATCTTTTGTCTGTTGATGTGGCTGATATATATTGTGTTACTTTAAAAATTATCCCTCCGTTGTACTGCTTTCTGATTCCTAATTGTTGGTATGAATCATTGCAATTTTATAGACCCTTTGCCTACTACACTTGTACAGCAATGTAAGACCAGATTTCAGTTGATATAGTTCAGTGAGAGAGATTGGGGCACCGTCTTTGGAATCATGCAGATAAAACAATAATTTATGAGCTGTCACACCACCATGGAAGTCTGACACCATGGAGCTTTTTGGGGGTTTTCTTGCTGTTTTCTGATTGGACAGATGAGCACTCCGCACCGGGTCCTTCCTAGCTTACTGCAAGCCTGTTTGTCGTACACTGTGACTGCCAGGTTGGCTCCAGACTGGAACAAGGCAGGACAGTTTCTCATTAGAGGTAGGGAAAGTTGTGGGACGTATATCAAAGCAGCAGGAGATCCAAGAATGCATGATTAAACTGACCAGGTTGACAGGGAGGCATGGTGCTTCAGTAAGGATCATTAGGCATCGGAGCTCCAGGGACATGGATTATAAATCTCTCACACTAACACTAAGAATATAGTTTGTATGTTTTTCTGTGGGTTTCCCTGGGAGTTTGATTTTCTCATAAATGAACACATGGTATTCAAGTGAATTGGTAATTCTAAATTTCCTATCTGGAATGACTGTTTAGCTCACTGTGTGTGGGTGAGAGCTGTGATGCACTAACATCCTTTGGTGTTCCTGGTGTCTGTTTGGTGTCTCTCTTGAACTTTTACTGGGCAAATAATATTAGCAACTTGAATTTACCGAAAACTAATGGATGGCTTTGGTTCATAGGTGGCAGATTGCAATTCCAAATGCCTAGTATTTAATACAGGTATGGAGTTATTGGGGAAAAATGCTAAACTCACAACTTTTAAGACATCTGTAATGAATAATAAATAATTGCGTAAATAAGTAATAGACAGGTGAACTTTTATGCATGAATCTGACTTGCATCCCACTGCCCTCTGGTGGCCAGGTTGAGACAGCCCAAGAACGATTTCACGTACTGTATGTCACAATCGTTGTTAATTCATAAACATGTCAAGGGCCAAATTAAGTAACAACAAAAATATTTGCATTCTTTGTTAGTAGTGCTGAAAGTAGTAAGTTTGAGATTCGAAGTTGTGATTGGAGAATGCAGCTCAACCACAAGATGGCAGAGTTTCCTCTGTATTCTGTAAAGCTTTCAAGGGAAATATTACTGCAGAACCAACAAGGAATTCTGTTAACATCTCTTAAAGTAATATACTGCTGTTGAGGAGCTCTGTACAGATGTAAATGACCCTACATTTGCCATTTTAATATCCAGACATGTTTGTCTATTAAGCAGTTGCTGGTTTCTTTTGACTTGTTGCAACCTTTATGCATAATTATATAATTAAAAATTATACTTTTTTTTTTTTTTTTAGGAAAAAATCTTCTTTCTTCCTCTGGCAAGCTTAATGCCATTGGTAAGTCTCTAAAATTTCTGCTGGACAAGTAATGCGTCCTTGCTCGTGGGCACCCATTTTTTATTTCAGCCAAGCTTCTAATAAATTAGGCTCACTACTGAACATTTATTTAGGTACTGTGTCTGTTAACTGTTGAAGCTAAGTGCTTGTGCTGATTTAAAGTAATAGTGTTCCTTCTCTGAACTTCAGTCTCCTCTAAACAGAAAAAGTACATAATTGTTTTCAGTTTGAGCTGGATAAACAAGCCAAGGCCTAGAAGTAAGATTAAGGGCTGTGAACAGGATCGTCTCACAGTGGTCTGGAGTTTGTGGAGTAGATTGGCGTCTGTTGCATCATGGGAATGAGGGGAGTCAGCTGGTACTTTTTTTTTTTTTTTAAGGTGTGTCACTCATTGTATCTCTGCTTAAGCCATTCTACACAGTCCCTGTTGATTTTATGTGGGAATGGAGGATTTGAGTGCTTTACTTTTTGGGGGGACACTCATTCATATATTTCTACCTCTTGTTAGCTAGTAGTTGGAGCAGCAACCACACAGGCCTGGGTTTGTATGATTTTTCCCTTTACCATGGCATCAATCCCAGCCCCATTCAAGCATTAGCCTTTGATAACGAATCCCAGCTAGACATGGGCTGTTTGCTTTTGTATGGATAAACAGCCAAACGGGCAAGAGTTAGGGCTAAGGTCTCTGTGTACATTTGTTTTAGCTTTGCATGTTTTCTGTAATGCGTCTCTCCAGTTGACCTCTGTGGAGCCGATGAGGCCTGCAGTAAGAATGCTTCCTGCGATGCAGTGGTTTCTATGGCCACTGCTATTTGGTGTGCTGTTTCCTTTTAACAGTGATGGAGCTCAGTATCAGGGAAGGTCAGCTTTGTGTCAGTGTAGAATGCAGTGGTTTCTATGGCTACTGCTATTTGGTGTGCTGTTTCCTTTTAACAGTGATGGAGCTCAGTATCAGGGAAGGTCAGCTTTGTGTCAGTGTAGAATGCAGTGGTTTCTATGGCTACTGCTATTTGGTGTGCTGTTTCCTTTTAACAGTGATGGAGCTCAGTATCAGGGAAGGTCAGCTTTGTGTCAGTGTA
>JAODKC010000001.1:24019182-24044660 GCA_026777985.1 Mormyrops attenuatus
CCCCCCCCCCCCCCCCCCCCCCCCCCCCCCCCCCCCCCGGCCCAGTTGTTTTTCAGTGATGGTAATTGTCGTCTTTCTGATTTAGCTGGAGGAGTTTGACATCGCACCCAATGTTCTGAGGAACTTCAGCAGTTGCAGGTCTGCTGTGATCCAGACCTCCTCCATAGCTAATAATTGGTGCTACATACTGCCCAGGTACTTCTCCCAAAATCTGTAGTGTTTAGAATGAAAAACTAAAATGCATGCTTACAGTCCGCAGCGTGTGGAGGGTTTCTGTGGTTTTACAGCTTAGCAGATCTTCAGATGGAAATTCTTAGAAACAAATGCTCGTCTAACATGTCAAATGACTGTTAATCAAACTGATGATACCCGATGATCAGAATTATACTTTTAGAAATATAAATGAAAGTTATTAATTTACTACTTTTTAGATGAATTTCTGTGGAAGATATGGATCAATATATTGATCTTAAATTGTATTCTTAGTGCAGCTTTACACATTACGTAAAAATCACAGATTATTGTGTGCAGTGTGCAGCTCTTTTTGAATTTGCCACATTGGAGCTTTTCCTTTTCCACAGTATGAAGAAGGGTCAAATCATCAGCATCAGCCACCAGATGGCCCCTGAGTGCCCTTTCCAGACTTATTCTGACATCCAGAAGCACTGGAGTACTTTGGTATACTGTAGATGCAGCGGTGTATACACAGAACACTCTTTATTCAAAAAAAAAAAAAACTGAACACTCAAACCACATTATTACTGCTAAGTTTTTACCTCCTGTTATATATATGTATGTATAATTCAGACATATTTTTCTGAATTGTTAACCGCAGACCCTCCCCGTCCCTGGGTTTTGCGGTGAAATGGTCATTTTACATTTTAAATTGTTAGTATTTTTTGATTTTTTTCTTTTAAAATTTTGAACAACAGATGGTGCCATTTTTTATACATAAAAGACATTAGTTTATTCTTCTCCAAGAAAATGGCTTATTTGGAACCTGAGGTCCTACAGAACCTCATAGACAGCAAGTCACCTGTTTCTCTTCTTATGATTCAGTACGGATACGAACTCCCCCAGGAGGAGGAGGGCCTGGTCTACTGCAGTGTGTATTTCAAAATGGTGGGAGAAAAGCTCTTTACGTATCCTTTTCTCATATCCAGTATGTCACTCACAAGGCTGAGATACAGCACTCTTACCCTGTTTGATGTACTCAGGTTCTCCAGTTGTGTGGATGAAGAATTTCAGTAAGCTGAAAATGCCTATCTTCTGGTTCTTTTAATTTTAAATTGAGAACACTTGGTGCTACCTCTTACAGACCATTTTGAAGCGATACACAGATACTCGAGGAACTAGAATTAAAGAAATGCTCAGCATATAATTAAAACACATTCCACGTTTCCAACATCTTTTGTGTCTTTCACAAAATATAAGTACAGAAGTATAAAAATAATACAAATATGACTGCAATAAGCTATATATTATAATAGCTATATACATAATAATAGGTAGAAAAACTCAAAATAAAATTTTTTGAAGCTTGGTCCTGCTATGTTCATCTTTATGAGATGCCAAAACCACCTCAACTCATTCCTCTCAATCCAATGGAACAGCGGTTCTATTTTAATGTCCTTTTGAATCTGCACCTCCTCACCTTGACAAGGAGAGTAAGCTTGGCAAGGTTGCAAAGAAATCATATTTCAACCACTGGTACTCTGGACCATGTCATGATAGGGATGTAGATTGACTGATGACTTCAACTCTTTCGCTAAGGACAGGTCCTGAAAGGGACAATGTGGATTTGGATTTGGTGGTGCTGATTCTCATACCTGCTGCTTCACAATAAGTATCAAATGGCTTATGGGCATGCTGGAGTTCCTGGTTGGATTAGGTCAAAGGTCATCTGTAAATAGTAGGGATGTTACCTTTAGCCCTCTATGCTTGATGCCCTTCCAGCTGTGGCTGCACCTTGATATTCTAAATATCACAAACAGGAGTGGAGACAAAACCCATCTTTGCTGGAAGCTTACGTCAGCTCTGAACAACCTCATACTTGTGCCAAGCATGTGGATGCAACTCTTGATGCATTCATACTGGGATGTAACAGCATGCTGTAGCTATCCTGGTACCCCCAGAGTATGTGCCAGGGCACGCGGTCATATTCTTTCTCCAAATCCACGAAACGCATGTAGCCTATAGTAATATTTCCACAAAGCCTCACACAATTGTGTGAGGGAGAATAGTTGAGTGGTTAGACCAATGCTCTGTGGCCAAGCTAGAATCCACATTGTTTCCTCTAAATCCTAGTTTCCACCATTGGGTTGAGGCTCCTCTCGAGTACTGTGGCATAGATGTTCTCAGGGAAACTGGTATTTTCTGTATCCAGTTGGTGCAAACCCTCCGCTTCAGGTTTGTAAATATCTGGACCCCCATCACTGTTTTCCAGTCCAGGGGCACCTTACGCACCTGCCATGCAACATTGAAGAAGCAGGTCAAACACGTCACTTCAACAACATCTAGTGCCTTTAACATCTCGGATTTCATCTACTCCTGTAGTCTTTCCACCACTGTGACCTTTGACCACCATAGCAGCTTCAACTGCTGGGATAGACTGCATCATAAGTTTCCAACATTGCTTCCTGCTGAGCGGACATATGCACCAGGTTAAAGAGTTGAAATATCCCCAGTGTTGGTCAGCAGATCCTCAGTCTTGCTGAGCGTAGTCTGCAAGGTCTTGCCTCCCCCTCCTGGGGTGTTGAGCGGTTTGCCAAAACATCTGGGAAGGGTACTCTGGCATGTATTGGTACCTTTCATTGGAGTCTTTGTTGGACTGCAGTTTGTCTGCCTTCTCCCCACATATAAGTTTGCTGCTGCAGGCCCAAACAGGATCTCAGGCTCTAGATAACATAGCTATGAGGACAACTGAACCATGCAAACCCATCAACTATGCGAAGTTCTCAATCCTTGTGGGGGTAATCATTGTTAGAGTTCAGAATTACTTTTTAAAAGCTAAACGTTCTCAGCATAATGTAATTGGTTCCTTATCCAATGTTCAGATACCCTTTGAGCTGCATCAGGACTCAGCCTGTCCAAATCCTTCCCAGGGTTGACCTACAGGAGGCACTGAACTCCTTCTTGCCAGACCTTCGAGGGAAACTCCAAAGCATCTGTGGTTTTCCTGTCCAGATGACCACCAAGCCATTGTGCTACACCACCAGCTTGATTTCACCTGGTCTACAGGTACAACGCGTATTTACACAGCAAAAGTTGAATTTCATTAAGTACAAATCTTGATAATATGATGCTGACCTTTTCCAGCTTTAATAATGACTATGCACTGTCCTATGCTTCATTTAAATCACAATTTTAAAATTTGTTTACATTTTTTGATTTAGTGTTCAATTCTTTTTAACGATGGCTGTAGAAAATAAGGACAACTGTGATATTATGTGATGAAATGAGCCTCATATGGCTGTTGAGACGTTGAGTAAAAAAATTATGTGTAACCCTTGTATATAATGAATATTTTATTCAGTGAGAAATATTTGATATTTCACTCATTTGGCAATCTTGTAACACACCAGTTCTCCATTCAGCATTATATTATTTACAGTATATGTACTGATTGAGTTTGTGCCTGAAACATTTGGTCTGCAATTAAATTCATATCAGTAAAACAAGATCCCTAATATTTTCGATTTATCGTCATAATCTTATCATCACATTCAGAAAATTTCTGCTTTGTGTTGAATGAAGGATTGTAACTGGAAATTATGGATTGAGTTGTACTGCAGTGTTAGTTGATATTTTTAATTAGTCCTTATTATTCAGCAAAAGACAAAACAGACCAATAAAGAAATCTGTCAGCTTTCCACAGTACATGGGAAAATTTTACGGTGCGCGTAATCCCCCCTCAAGCTAAAACACACAACAGCGGTATGCTATTATAGACCTTTTTAGTATAACTGCTTACCTCTTATTCTTTGGACACTTTCAGATAGTGTGCAGTATATTTTTAGATAACATTAATATTATAAGTGCTAGCTTGTTTCTCTGACTAAAATCAGCAAATTGTAAAGAACCACTTCACAGTTCTTTCCTAGCTGTGCAGTATGAAAAAAACAGACTTTTTAGTTCTTAAATATGTCTGATGAATTTTCCCAGAAGAAAATACAAGTTGAAACTGTAGCAGATATTAGGTAATTTCCCTGAGGCTGTCAGTGATTACAGACCTTGTTGCCAAACTAAATAGTAATTATTTATATCATAGGTCTGGGAACCTCTAGAGCTGATATCTAATTACATGTGATATAATTAAATCATTTTGTTTATGTTTTTGTGTACAAGTTTTACTGAACAAATTTAACTATGACCTAAAATGCAGTATTAAAAGTGAAATTTGTTCTAATGTAAGTAAATTAAATGCACAACCATTATTAAAATGTGTAAAATTAATGGTATTAATGGTTAATGGTTATTAATGGAGTTCTTGTAATGGTTAAAAAAAAAAACTGTAAAAACAGTGTTCGTATATACTGAGCAGACCTCTGTAAACCATTCCTACAAATTCTGAATTTTCACGGAAAAAAATCAGGTGAATGGCCTTTAAAGTGTGCATTTATACTGTACGTTCTGTGTCGCTATTATAGTTCATTTGCAGAAAAAATGCCAGGTGTGTGTGTGTGTGTGTGTGCGTGTGTGTAATATAAAATGCAATATAAATACAACACAGGTTTTATTCCTCAGAATTTTTACACTAGGCCCCTCAATCTGGCTGCCAAGACCATCAGCCGACCAATCCCCGCACACGCTCATGGCAGTGACCCCCCAGGGGCCTCGTCTGAAAGAGGTCCATTAAAACCTTCTCCCCAAGCTCCCATTGTGCTGATGGGCAAGTGCAGCCTGTCCAGAAGAGAAGGAAAGGGGATTCAGGGAGACAGATTTTCCATGGGAGTTGCTGAGTTAAATGCAGCGGCGCAGTGCCAAGCCCTCTCCTCTAGCTCCACAGTCATCCCTGTGACCTCACAGCCCTCGCAGGACCTGCAGACTCTTCAGAACAGGGCTAGGATCATACCCGTCTTCAGAAAGGGGCACGCTGCCGGCTCTCAAGCAGGCAATGAGGAGGGGAGGAGAGGAGAGAGAGATGCGTCCTCTGGGAACCTGATTGCATCTGGGGCCTCATCTCTGTCGTCGCAGGGGCACACCGGGGTCAGGGTAGGAAGTGCCTGTGGGGAGCCTTCTGTGAGTAATGCATGTTCACTATGGGATGCTCTGAAAGCCCCCCTGCCCCCGTGTATTGCCATGCGGCATTTGTGTAGTTGTGCATGGGTGTGCATCAGTGCCTGTCTCATATTATGCACCTCTGTATCCTCAAATCTCTTCCATCCTTCCATCCACAATAGATTTTTAATTAAATACATGGACAATTGGGTGGAATTCTCCTTAAAAGTAGAACAGTACATATGTGTACCGTTATTTCTTGGTTTTCAGTGTGGCTGAGTCCCTTTTTATTCACCCACAGAATGGTGCAATTTGTTAATCTGAGAACTTTACAGTGCTTGGGACTTGACTGTTGTTGCTTTATGTTTCTTCCTTTATTGTCAGGGGAAGTTATTAAAGGATAGAATGTTCTTTACTTTAAAGGAAGCAGAATGGAATTCGTCTGTTGGGCTTTATTTCTATATTTCTGTTGTTTTTTTGGCCATTCTGACTTTTTTTTTGTCTTCTCACTGATATTAAGTTGTTTTATGATTCCATCCAGGAGGACTGGTTTGAATGTAAACCCAAGAAACCAAAGTCCAGCGTTCACGATATTGATGTGGAAAATTATGCGAGAAACAATCAGGTACGGAAGCACTGTTACCTTTGCATTGTATGTCCAATGCATGACTATGTCAGTATGGATCTTTGGACAAGGCAGTACCTTTAGCGCAGAGGTTGACTATAGTACAGAGATGTTAGGGCTTGAAATGAAAAGCAGCATCAAGAGGAGAACATATTTCACAAGCCCTGTACATGTGACCCCCATGGACGAGTGAATAATTGCAACAGTGAGGCAAACAAGCCAGACCTGTTTAAATTTTAGGGAAATGTGCAAGCAAAATATAACTCAGAGCAACCTAGAGTCAAATCAGATTAGTTCTATTAGTACTGTATTATATTTCAGAGAGTTTAGGGTTCACCTGGGTTGCACAAAGGGTTAAAGTGCACACTCTACATGCAGGCAGGTTGCTACAGGTTCGAGTTATAATGCGAGTCGCATCGTTTGCTGAATCTGACCCTGCAGCCCCCTCGATATTGTTTCACTGACGGGAAGATGGTTTTGTAGTAAATGGGGGTCTGTGAAGCAGCTTTGTTGACCTGTCAGGAACCCGTTGGTTGTGACTAGTGGGAATGTGCCTTGGAGGAGAATATGTCAACTGACGTATCAGCTGTCACCAAATTACCACTAGGAGATAGCCCCCCTCCCTCCTAGTTACTGGTTAATTCTTTTTTTTTGTAATGTAATTTTGTTAACCCGTGCATTGATATCTTTATGTGCTTGCAGCTATCGAAGGTCAACGCAACGACCCTGCAAGCCTGGCTGAAGAGCAGAGGGATAAGGGTGAGGTCAAGGGAGAAGAAGGAGGTGCTGATCGCCAAGGTTTCTTGCTGCCTGAGTGAATCGTAATGTGCAAGATGCTGGCCTGCTTCGCTGTGGCGCTGTTTATTAAAGTTCTACGCAGCGCGTATGCATGTGTCCTGGCTCTTCAGGCTTCGACCTTGTCGCCTGACTTGTTTGGCATTGACAGCCAAGCTAAACAAAGACGACACTACGGTTATTTTCTTTTTCTGGGTTGGGTACAGGCCTACAGATTTTCTTCTTTGTTCTTAAGTATCACTACTGCAGTATTCATATATTTAGAGTAGTAGCCTTAAGTCCTCTTTGTAGATAATTCTTTTAATGTTTTTTTTGAGATTGGCAAGTATTCTTGGATACTATAGTAGCTGTGTGCAACCCACTAATATAGCTGGAGTAACTTTATGTGTAAATGTTCCCTTGCCTATTGTTACCTCTAGTTAATACAGTAAAACAACTATTTGTGCTTTTTTTTGTGAAATGTTTTTCCCAGTATGAATCATCTGCAGGCTTAGCCGTAAGTTGCTTGGTTTCTGCACAGTTAATATCCTTCCAATGAAAACATTTGTTGTTCTAGTTTGGTCAAAGACTTGTTCAAAACTCGTGCATTGTGGTTTAATGTCTTATTTCTATGGAGCTATAAAACCAATATTGTAATCTCCATAAAGAAGTAAACCACTCCTAACATCTATACATTTTGGCAGATTAATGCTGGTAAATAAATTTTGGTTTTGTTTCTCCAGTAAAAGATGTAATGTAATACTGTCTCTCTGGGATTTTTGTAAAATGATGAATTAATGCTTTACAGATTATAGTTCAGTGTTAGAACTTCATTCCACAACCAACCGCGTAGCCTGGTCGGGGGGGCACATGCACACAATCATGGGTAATTTAGTGATGCCAGTTAGCCTGCAATGTTGACAATTTTTTAGACAATGGGTAGAAACTGGAGTAATAGACTTTTTTCTTTAATTCAGACTAAGGTCAACTTCAAATTTTCTTATTTGGCCCATTTAAAAAAATCAGCGCATCACTTACTCTAAAACAGTGTTTCTCACCCGCAGTCAGTCCACATTTTTGCTCCCGCCCAGCTCCCAGCGCGCCTAAACCAAACAATCAGCCAATCACGATCACCAAATACCTGGTTCAGGCACGATGGGAGCTGGGTGGGAGCAAAAATGTGGGCCGTCTGGGGTCCCTGAGGATTGGGTTAAGAAACACTGCTCTAAAAAATGTCAGACCATAAGATTTCATTTATTACATTTATTGTGTCAGATGCAAGTACTCTTCGCAAGCCTACTGTGTGAACTTCTGACACCTGTCTAAATTGTTACTAAATCTCAGGTGAAAGAAAATGAGAAACACACATTCTGATATCTAAATTTAATGATGTACTGGGACAAAACAAAGTTATTGCAGGCTACTGGGAGGCAAACGTAAATTAATTATGGCTTGTTTGTCCATGGGTCACAAAGCAAACTCCAGAAAATCTAGAAAAGCTGTTTTGCACACGGAGTAGTTGATGTCCCACAAGAATATGCAATGTAATTTTAGTTCAGGTTCATGCAGAGGTAAGAGTCTTATTCATTCATGGCGTTTAACATTGCTGAGGGGGAGATTCTCTATGGGTTTTTAATCTGAGCCAGACCCTGATTGTAGCTGTATCTTTCCTATTTTCCATTTCTGTTTATCTTGTCCTGAAAGTCACTGCTACCCCTGGGTCTTTGGTAGGTGACGTTGAGGCCAAGAGCAGTTACAGCCTGAATCCAATGCCTCCATTTTAACAGTTTAATTTATGTTTAACAGTTTCATTTGATTCATTGTTATGTTCTATCGATAGAGTGTTTCAGCAATGCCTGACGCCACATCTGTACAGGACATTTTTCTCTACCCTCAATTTGTTTCCCAAATTTAGACATACAAGTGGAACGATGGTTTCTCTGAAAGATTTTTGCCAACTCCCCCTCAAACACACACACACTGTCCACATTTTTGCAAACTGACCTTTCACCTCCTCCTCCCTCCTCCTACTTGTTGGTACTAAATTGTGGTTTGGAAAATACTAAAACTAAGACTGTAGATCTAGATTTAAAGGCTTACTTTTAAGAATATCTATGTGCCACTCTATGACAATTGTATTGATATATTGCTGTCTTAATATACTTACTTCATAATGTACTTATGATCCAGAAACAGAAAACTAATTTTACTTTGCCGCATTTTTGGTTAGTGTCTTTAACTTACCTAGTATGAGCAGGCAATTGATGCTCAGTGGTGTACTGTTCAGAGGTATAACCAATCAGATTGTAGAGTAGGTGGGACCAACCAATCAGATGACTTGGTCTCACCTTCTCTAGTTGCTTGGATTTACCTCCTCTACAATCTGAGTGGTTATCTCTCTGATCCAGTCATTTTTCCTTCTGCCCTTAGAAGATTTTTGTTAAAGTAAAACTCCCACGAGGTTATATGTTTTCAGAGTAACTACGCTTGAGGAAAGCTTGTTTAACCTTTTTTATTTTGTTTTATGCTTATTTTACTGAAATTTCTGAAGTTAACTGTTTGAGGCTATCCCTTGGGGCTCCATTTATAATCCTACACTTGCGTGGTCTACCAGTAGGGCTTTTTTGGATTCAAGAAAATTTCGCTTTAGATTTTGAAGTTTAGCTAGCTAGTAGCGTAGTGATGTCGTTCTTATGTGTTAAAGGTTCTTTATTTCTGTGTCTGAAAATCTTTTTTGTGTTTAATATTCTGCTATATTATACTACACGATGTAAAAGGGTTCTTACTAATCTGTTGCTGAAGAATGCTTGCTATAACATAGTTTAAAGCGTTGTGCAGTTTTATATCAAACTTTGGAAATTTTAAAACATCCTCCAGATTTTCTTTTGTGAAAATCAGGGATGAGTCATAGATCAGTATCAGAAGAACACTGGACGAATGTGAACTGCAATCTTGATTCGCAAAATAATGAAGGGAGAAACTGTATTCACATCACTTTCAGTCAGTTCATACGTACAAGCTTTTTGGTAAATGTTTATTTCAGTGAAAATATGTATTCAGTTTTCACCAGCATGTAACCCCATTAATTATAGGCACAAGGTTATTTTAAACATCCACTGAGCATTTTTTATACTGGTTCAGTGTTTGATCCAGAGGAATTGTTTCTGAAATATAGACATGTACTGAAGCCATATTTTTTATAATGAAACTAATACATCATTTTTGGCATTTTATTTACTCCTGAAGGGCTCCTCAGGTGAGATCCGGACTAACCTGCACTTCCCCTGTGTCCTGCCTCGCCTCATCAGTAACAGATATTTCCAGACAAACCCCTTTTCAAAACCCTGCGGGTGAATGTGGCCCAGATGCCAAGAGATTTTTCCCTAATCACACCAGTTCCCCACAATATGATATTCCTTCTGTCGTCCTGGGGAGGACAGTCCAGACTCAGACCCACACCATCATAATTCACATATTTCTTGGGAGGTGGCAGCGGGGAGAGTCAGCATACATTATAAAAGTGTGTCCAGCCTGAAGGTCCATGTTCAAAAAGAAGTAAGGAAATATTTGAGTTTATCCTTCACATGTCTTGGTTCCTCTTTGACACCCTTACCTTTCTAGAAAAAAAATAATGGTCTGTGACAGCCAGCTTGTTCTATGTTCCATCATGACTGTTAGCCTTATATATGTTAGCCCACAGACTGAATCTTATCAGCCAATATGATCTGTTCCCTCATCCACAAACCCTCCATTCAGCACCGGGTTTTGCTGGCTCCAATAGCTTTGATGGATGAAGTGTTCTCCTGATTCACTTTACATCTAAGAAAAGTGCATTCTTAGGTTTTTAGCAGGAAGAACCTATCCAGATACCCTGGAGGTGGGGATTACGATGTTGAAGCTAAGGTAAAAGCCTTATAAACTAATCACTAGTAGATAAGGTCAAAATCCATGTAAGAGTTATTTTGTGGATGCTGTTCTAAAATCAGCACATCAGCATATAGTTCTGGTGCCAAAACCTTTTGTTTCTGCTCTTTAGATTGCTGTAGTCTATACAAGTGAAACCACACAAAGTGAAAACAAAAGGAATTATTAACAAAAGTTAATACATCTAAAAGCAGCCCAGAAATCACTTAACGCACTTTAAGGTTATCAAAAACACCAAGCCACAGCCAGGGGTGCTGCTAGAGATTTGGGCCCAATGAATGCTTATCATATTGGGCCCCCAACCCAGACCAATCCAATCATGTTACAATTGTAGGGCCCCTGTCACTCAGGGGAACTTGGATTCATTATATCCCCCACCCCCGTGTACGGTGCCCCGATCGCAGCTCCAGCAGAGCTTCGGAGAGCTTATCCTTTATGAAGTATGATGTGAAGTATGATGGAAACTAGGGAATTTATTCTGGTAGGTTGGGAAACCGCAGAACATCCTTTTAAACTCAGAATTACTTGAACAACTTAGCAGTCTTTATACTCTGGGCATCAGAATAAATATTTAAAATGGAAACTCCATAGCGTCACCTGCTAGCATAAATGTGGCAAGTAGTGACTGCTTTGTGCAATTCATTATATAATCCCCCCGAGGCCCCCACAAAGGGGCAACTAGTTAGCATGTATGAGAAGGGGGGCAGGGTTGGAGAAAGGTTTTATGTCATAGACCAGTTGCCATGGAAGAGACATAGCTGCCTTTCATTCAAGATTTGAGGACAGTGTGTAAATATGTAGGAAGTTACTAGTCTGCATATATACCCAGTTCTCTCTAATTAAAATGTGGTTTACTAGTGTTTAAAATTAACAAAAACATAAGATGCCTTATTTAAATAAAATATCCATCAGAGGAATTCGAGAAGAAGTTGATTTTTATAGATGTAGAGAGTGCTGGCCATGCACGGAATGTTCTTCGTGAGTTTAGAAAGCCATGTGACATACTTATCGGAATGTCTGATTTCCATGGTTACCAGAAATGTGCATTTTAAAGCACTGAAAGCCTTGTTTAATCCATTAAGGCTCATTCACGAGGGCTTGGCTTGTCATTAATAACAACCACAAGTTCCATGTGTGTAATCTTGGGGTGAAGTCATACAATTGTTGATTGACTAATTGCATTGTGAACAATTTCAGCATCGCCAGTTATGAACAGAAACCATTTACCCAGTTTCTCAGGAAATGATACGTTTTTGTGTTTGTTTCTCTTTTGCACTTTTATGAATAAAATGAAACTGGAACAAGATCTTTTAGCAACTGAAAAATCTCTTCTTTTCCGTGTTTCAAAGCATCTTAATATCTATTAATATCTATTAGAATAGATGTTTATTGCTTTTTACTGAATTACAGTCTAAGTCATTCGGCAGTGCTCTATCTCAGGGCTGCTATATATTACACCATCATTTTTTGGCATGCAGCAAAAACATACTGGTCGGCTAACGTTACTAGCACCCCGGAATGACATTTATATCTTTAAAGTTTACTGTCATTTTTTTGCTGTGCCCTGCAATATATGCCCAGTGTACAGGCTGCCCCAGAAAGACAGCTGTTGTCCATTTTCCTGCAAACATTTTTGGGGAGTGACGTCCGCCAGCTACAGTTTGGAATGGCCGATTTATCACCATCTCTCTGCTAAGAGCGTAAAGGGAATAATGTTTCCTGCAGCTCTGTTTTTGTTGGATGTTCTGAATATTTGCTATATGCTGGCAGCATCAGCCAAAACACAGAGATAGATGAGATTTGTTGCTGTGGCAACTTGATTTATTTCAGGTAAAGTTAGTTATAATTGAAATATACTATACAAACATTTCATGTCTTAAGTTGTTTTGCCGAACACTGGTCTTACTTTGGGGCAGGTCAATCGAGTCCCCTTGTCTAAACATGAATATTTTGGGCCATGGAAACACTTATATATTCACCAGTTCTTTTCCTGAATCCGGGAAGAAAGAAACTGCAAAACCACAGGAAAAAAGTTTGGAAAAAAAACACTGACTTTGACCTTTAGCCTTGGAACCAGTCATCTAAATCCCATCATTCATGTAACACATGAATGTTCTAGGGGATTTTAATATTCTTTTAACAACTTTAATAGGACAGAGAATAGGAGCAGCATAGTTTTTACTATAAAGCCAGTCATTTCCCGTAAATAACATTAAATTGTCATTATGGATGTTATGCTGAGTATAGCAAGCCTGCTAGCTTATTTAGTATGCGATTCATTGTGCATTGTGCTTCAATACTCTCCAGTTACCCAGGAAATTGACTCAGACATTTTGCAAGGCATGTGAAGCATTATATCTGAATACATTTATTAGCATGTGACAATTCCTGCAGCTAAAAGAAATATGGTAGAGAATGTCCAGACCTTAGTTTTATAGTGATATTTTAAAATTTATTGAAATGGAATGGTTTTCTAAAAAGAATGCTACAGGATATTAAAACTTCTGGAGTGGGACATTGTGGGCCGCATTATAAAAAGTTTAGTCTTTAGGTAAAGTGTTTTTTTTAATAATATATTTAGTCTTTTGATGAGTCAATACAGTGTCATACCAAATCATTAAACTAGTCTGTGTTGTTCACCCATCCATCCATCCATCCATCCATCTTCTAACCCCTCTTATCCTGTTGTGTGTTACATAGTCGAGTTTCAAGATTATAGTTACTGTTTAAGAGAATAAATTAGAACTCTTTTTGTGACACGAACATCAAAGGCAGTGTGTGCTTCAGTGGATTAGGATGCTGTGTCTGTGAGTGACCATACGTCCTCTTTTTGCCAGACTTGTCCTCTTTTTGCCAGACTTGTCCTCTTTTTGCCAGACTGGTCCTCTTTTTGCCAGACTTGTCCTCTTTTTGCCAGACTTGTCCTCTTTTTGCCAGACTGGTCCTCTTTTTGGGACCTAACAATGCATGAAATGTCTGGCATTTTGCTTTGTTTGATGTTGACATTTGCTATACTTTCTGTGTGTGTATCTGTGTTGCTTTGACGCCTCTTTGCGTACTGCCTCGCTGTCCTCTTTCTTGCAAGGCAAACTATGCTCACTCCACACATAATATTCTGTAACACAGGTGTTCATTTGGTTGCTAAAGAGTGTTTATTCAACTCAGGAACTTAATTACAGCCTTTGGATAGCTTGCTATTCACGGATCAGTTGGGGTATTTCATCGGTAATGAGTGTGTTTGCAAATTTCAAAGGGAGAAATCGCTCAAGTGTTCTGGAAGGTTTCGAGCCGGATATTTAATCTTCAGTGTGACTAAAGGGTATTTGCCATGTTCTGGCATGACATCGCAGCATGACGTGCAACAGCAGGTGTGGAGTTGTGGTCTGTGACCTTATTAAACGTTTCAGAAAAGTCAATTTGCATTGAAAAAAGACCCAGGTTTCCACAAGGTCAATGTACAATTATTCCTCATTCTTATATGGACACGGTTCCTTTGTTTTGCTTTACTAAGGAACTCCTATGACCACCTGCAGCTGAGAGGTCAGCTGGGCAACGTTCAACCAGAACCTTCAGGCTGACATCCTCTCCAGTTAGGGACAGCTGGTTCCCGTTATCCTAATGAGGGATTGACAAGTTCAGTATAGGAACCAGCTGTGGCGTCAGGAAACACTGGGAAACTAAATATCCCTCTCAGTTTCATGTAGTCAGCTTTGATGTTTGTCACCTCCATGACTTTATGTCTTCCGATCCCCGAATTTTAGAATATAGCCTTTTTATCCTGTACTGTGAAGTTACAATACACTTCCATCCTCCATAACTCATCATCTAGTACAGGGATGCAGTGAGCCTGGGGTTTATCTCAGGAGGCCCAGGGTGGGAATGGACAGTCCATCACGGGGTAAACACTCACACGCTGTCGGAGCTTTTGGACTTGGGGGGATAATCGGAGTACCTGTCGGAAACCCATGTGGACACAAGGGCGTACCAATTTCACACTCATGGGGGTGAAGATGGGATTCAAACCCTGGAGGTATGAGCTTACAATGCTGCCCTCTGAGCCAGTGTGACCCCCCTGGATTCTGGATATATTACGCAAAAAAATATTAAGCAGACCACAATTGTTCCTTTACATTTTCCTGCTTTTCATTTTTTTTCATTCTTTAATTTAAAATGCTGATCACCGCCCATTTGAATTTTAATGGGTTCTACTGATTTACTACAATGAAAGCTTAGTGATTACATTTAAAAATGCCAAATTACGTATAATCTGTTTTATTTGAGCATTCAAAGATTAATGGGTGTAAATATCTGAGAACGTTTCACTTGATAAATTAGTGCCTTTGTATTCTCTTTGTTCTCTTTGCCAAATACCTTTTTAGAGACAGAAGCCTGAAATATTGTGCACTGTACTGAAATGGAATAGGGCTTAAATGCCAGTATAACCTTTCCCACATGTGTACTGTGCTTAGCTGTCTTTGTGCAAAGAAGCTACGGTTACAATAAACTGGCCTCCAAGAAAAAAAATTATGGAGTTTTGAAAAATTATAATGATTATAATTAAATAAACTACTCAGTCTCAATACCAAATCAAATAAGTTCCAAAAGCTGGTGCATATGCAGTTTTGAAGCTGATTCAGTCTGATTCTCTGCTCATGGGACCTGGATCTGGTAAAAAAAATAAAAAAACAAAACAGTGGAGATGCAAAATCAGATAATTGTGTTGTCTGTAAAGCCTTTTGCTTAAAATTATGAGTCTAGCAGGCTTGAACATTTCCATTGAAAAGCTATATGTGGAACAATACCTTGTTGGAACACATGGCAAGCTACCATCGATGGAAGTTCAGTCTTGGCAAGAATCTTGCTGTCTGGCCAGTTTGTAATTCTTTTATTGAAACATATTCGATGGTTGATTTATAATGGACCTTTAGTTTCGATTGTCCAGTCGTTGATGACAGTGACAAAAGTAGAATAAAATAGGATACCTGAAGAGTAAATTAATAAATGCTAGTTTTTGTAATTTAGTTATTCAGTTATTACCAGCTGCATGTTGTAAATGCAGTGTCGCACAAATATCGGAGAATGAATTTCATGAATCTGTATATCCAGTACAAGGTTGTCGTGAGCCAGAAGCTTAGAAACACGGGGCACAAAGCAGGGGAATCACCTTAGACAGGATGTCAGTCCATTGCAGACACACTCATGGTCGAGTATTATAGGAAATTTACAGATGCTAACTCATATAACCTCAAGGTTTTGGACTGCAGAAGGAAGTCAGAGTACCCAGAAGAAATGTACCCAATCTCAAGGAAAACAAGAGAGATTTGAACATCCAAGCCCAGACGTGAGGTGAGGGGTAGTTGCTTACCCAGTGAACAATAAGAATGAACTTGAGATTATAAAGCTTCAAATTAAAAGTTACATAGAATTCAAATGCATCTTCCTTTCCCATGATAGAGGGGTAAATTTGGTTCTGCAAATAACCATAAGGGTCCCAAAGTCTCCTAGAATGACCACAAGTCACTTTAGGCTTGCATGTGTATCAGCATCCCAAAGGAAATTATTATGGCAAAATGTTGTATTCTTGGGAGAAATACAGCACTTAATGTCTAATACTTGAGTTTCTGAATGACCTTCTATTGGAAACAGACGTGAGTAATGGAGGCCAGAGAAAGCATTAGTGATATTACAGACATATTTCAACTTTTGAAGTACTTGGAATAAAAAGATTTGGTCAAATGTTCTCTTGCTTTTATCTAAAATAAAACAGAAATAAGGTCTCGCTACAATTGTTTCAAAGAATCTTTCTGGAGGCATAAGCAGTGGAAACTTCCACTGAAATTGTTTTCAGAAATAGCAAGTTTTGAGTGCTCCTTGAAAGCTTTGATTGGGTAGTAATATACCTAATGAGAGAGAATAGACCTATGACCGAGCTAATGACCCTTGTAGTCCTAAATGAAACACACTGCACTTTAAGGAAAAATCCTACTAAAACGCCAGCCATCCTGCTGCCCCCAAGGCACAACAGAACGGGGGAATGTTGCTCTGACTACCCTGTGTGCAGTGACCTCCACAAATTGGAAGAAGCCTGGAAAGAACAGCATTAATTGCAAACAGCACAATGTTACAATTCTGACAGTCGTGTCGCACATCAACCTGCCTTGAACGTTTTTCTGTTTTCTTACATGTGCCGAGTGGACATTTCTGTGTAGTGTTTAGCCTTTCAGCTCCCAAACATCTCTCAGCCCTGGACTGTGAGGGAAAATCACAATACCTTGTGGTTTCTCTGAACTGTCACACGGAGAAGGTATCAGCGCCATTGCCACTGATCTCCTGATCAGTGCCATTGTGGTGCTACTGCATCACATGACACGGGATGACGTAGCTATATGGAGTATTCGTTTTTTTTGTGTTTTTTACAGGAAATATATGCAACAAAAGTACTCAGCCCTTCCATATCTCCACGGAGGAGCTAAATAAAAGCAGATGTCTCCTAGAAATGCCAGAAAATTGTGGTTTCAGTTCAGTAAACTTCTTTCTTTGTAAATACAGTAGCCCCCCCCCTTATCTGCGGGGGATATGTTCCAAGACCCCCAGCGGACGCTGGAAACTGTGTATAGTACCAAACCATATACAGTATATACTATGTTATTTATTATACATACATATCTATGATAAAGTTTAATATATAAATTTGGCACATTAAGATAACAATATGTAATATAATAGATCAGATTTAACATACTGTAATAAAAGTTACGTGAATGTGGTCTCTCTCTCTCTCTAATGGTCATGTAGCGTATACAGCGTGTAACCGCTGGACAAAGGGATGATTCATGTCCCAGGCGGGACGGCACGAGATTTCATCATGCTACTCAGGATGGCGCGCAATTTGAAACTTTTGAATTATCTCTGGAATTTTCCATTTAATATTTTTGGGCTGTGGTTGACCGCAGGAAACTGAAACCACAGAAATCAAAACCACGGATGGCGGGGGGGCTACATTACATATTACACCTGTCACAAATGTTTTATCCAAAGGATAAAAAATATAAATGTTTTTTTACAGTCTGATCCAATCTTCTGAATCTTTAGAATGTGCATCAGAAAAGTTGTTGTATGTTTCTCACATAAACAAGTATGAAGTGGAAAAATCAGCTGAGCCTGTTTGACCATAGAACCACAGCATTGCAGGATGTCATACGCACCAAATATTTACACAGTGGTATGCAAAAGTTTGGGCACCCCTGGTCACTGTTTCCGTTACTAAAGTTTTCAACATTTTAAGCAAGATTAATGTATTATTTTTGTTTCGTACAATTTTTGAGTGGGGAAAAAAAGGATCTCAGATATTTTACCAAGGTCTCAGGCCTCAGTTAGCTTATTAAAGCTGTGGTTGTTTTCATCATTAGGAAAGGGCAGGTGATGCAAATTTCAAAGCTTTATAAATACTCTGGCTCCTCAACCCTTGTCCCAACAATCGGCAGCCATAGGCTCCTCTAAGCAGCTGCCTGGCACTCAGAAGTTTAAAACAATTGATGCTTACAAAGCAAGCAAAGGCTATAAGAAGATAGCAGTGTTTTTAGCTAGCCATTTCCTCCGCAGGTCATAATGAAATTATGAAATTGCAGTTAACAGGAACAGTGGAGGTCAAGTTCTGAAAGACCGAGAAAACTTTCTGAGAGAATTGCTTGCTGGATTACTAGAAGTGCAAATCAAAACTGCAGACTGCAGAAGACCTTCTGGAACATTTAGGAGACTCTGAAGTGGTGGTTCACTGTTCTACAGTGTGTGCAGCGGCACCTACACAAATGTGACCTTCATGGAATAGTCATCAGAAAAAATCTTTCCTGTATCCTCACCACAAAATTCAGAATCAGAAGTTTGCAAATGAACATCTAAATAAGTCAGATGCGTTTTGGAAAGGGGTCCTGTGGACTGATGAAGTTAAAATATAACTTTTTGGACGCAATGTGAAAAGGTATGTTCGGAAAAAAATTTTATGGAAAAAAAACACCCATCTAATGGGGTTGATTGATAATGCTTTGGATTTGTGTTGCAGCCAGTGGCATGGGCATTTCACTGTAGAGGGAAGAATGGATTCAATTAAATACCAGCAAGTTCTGGAAGCAAACATCACACCATCTGTAAAAAATCTGAAGATGAAAAGATGATGATTTATACAATTGGATACTGATCCTAAACATCCCAAAATCCACATTGGGCTACCTCAAGGGCCGCAAGCTGAAGGTTTCGCCATGGCCCTCATGGTCATTGACCTAAAAGTTACCAAAAGTCTGTGGATAGACCTCAAAAGAGCAGTGCATGCAAGGCGGTCCAAGAATCTCACAGAACTAAAAGGCTTTTGCAAGGAAGAATGGGCAAAAATCCCCAAAACAGGACCTGAAAGACTTGGCTAGAAAAAAAACATTTACAGGCTGTGATGGTTGCCAAAGAGGGTGTTACTAAGTACTGATCATGCAGGGGGCCCAGACTTTCGCTTCAGGCCCTTCTCCTTTTTGTTATTCTGAAACTGCAAAAAAGTAATTTTGCAGATAATATAACAGAAATGTGTCATCGTTAACTTTATGCCTTTTTGAAATCAGGTCATCTTTTACTTGTTTAGTTATTCACGGTAAAGGAAATAATTTTGGCCAGGGGTGCATAAACTTTTGCATGACACTGTGTGTGTATGTATATATACACATTTAATTCATTCATCAGATATTTTATCTAAAGCAGTATCAATTTTTTTTATATAGTGGAGTCAGCCTGGAGTAACTGGGCCCCAGTGCTAGGCGCTTCTCCCCTACAGTGGCATCAATAAGCCGACTATGGGATTCAAACCGGCGACTTTCTGACTACTGGCACAGTCCTAACCCTCTGAACCACACACCACCCCCCTGCACTTGCGCAATGCCACACTTTTCAAGAATATATATATATATTAGACTTTTTGAAATATACTCCTCAGTGCTTGTGGTCAGCAGACTATTTTTGGGACTTTTATGTGACATTGAGACCTTTACAGTGTAAGGAATGGGGCCCAAGAACAGGCCAAATGTATCAGAGTTATTTCCCTTGAACTGCTTGGATCCTGCAGTTTGTTTGAAGCATTATTACATTGCGGAGGGTTAAGAATCAATTAATTAAAAAGGTAATAAAAAAACATGTTGACATTCGTCATATCCTGAAACGTTTGGGCCCAGACAGATGTTTTTATCTGCTCTGTTGTAATGGTTGTGATCATGATACACTGTTGACCTTTCTGTTACCTCATGCTCTGACAGTTAAAAAACATACTATTAAGTTGGAAACCAATGTAAGTAGGAACAAGTGCAAAAAAAGGTCTGCAAAGGCTATTGGCTAGTTGGAGAAAACAAGGTTCTTTAAATTTTGGCTTCTTTACCTGGGCAAAATCCTTACCCTTTGGTTTTCAAGAAAGTAGTACACAGTTTCTGAATTTTGGGTAACCGTCCAAGACAAGAAAATGCTGAAACTTTTCTCCATTAATTACTGAAAAAGTATATGTGACCTCTATGTGTCTTCTTGAGCATCGATAGTTACATAAAATTCTTACTGACACTGTAATCTTTTTTTAAATCTTAATTTCTTATTCTACATAATTACAAACCAGATGTTGCTGCGAAAATTGCATACTGTCAGTTTTGATGGCTCTGAGCAGTCTAATTAAACGTTTGTTAATGAAGTATTCATATTACTAGATTTCAGTAAAAAAAAAAAAAACCATGACTTAAGTGACATGAAAAGGTCAGTGTGGAATTAGTGGCTCCGTCTTTGTGTAGATCCATCGCGGAGGAGCCGGCTGAGCACGGAGGAGAGGCGGTGCATGACGGCCTGGCTCCGGGCTGCATCCTCTCCCCCCGCGGTCTCCACGCACTCCTGCACAGCATGCTGTAGTTCCACCTGTAGGGGGAGCCCTGCCCTGGCACCCAGCAGCGTCGGGGAGAACCAGCGCCTGAAGATCTTGTCACAGATCACCTGGGAAATGGGAAGCAGGCTGACTAATTGGATTTCTACTGCAGGAATTACTTTCTTATGCAATAAAAAATAAAAAAAACACTTATTATAGTGTAATTCCTATGATTTCATGTCACATGACTTTCAGACGGCACCCCCCCCCCACACACACACACTGATGGCTGCTTGGTAATGCCTCTGCTCACCTTCAATCACCGCCCTGTGGAAATCTTGGGCCTACCTATAAGATTTGTTGTGCTGACAGTGGCTACTAGTCTCATTATTAAATATGCTACCATTTATCTTTTAGTAGCAGAGTAACACCAGAGGAATACTGATCATTATGAAACATTCGAAAGGTGGGGCATGTGATTTATTTACATCATCATGATGGAGGACAGTTCTAGAAGTTCATTGCCTGACAGAATGCAAGATTGCATAGAGAAGGTATTAACGTTAAAATCAAAGGAATTCTCATCTCCTGGGGTAGAAGTGTTTCCTGGTGGCATCAGAAGGGAAGCCTTTTCTTTATAACAAAGCACAGCTCCTCTTCTAATGTACAATGTTCCCCATAAGGGAGTGAATATACATTATATATGAGACAGAGTTTCCTTTTGATATATAAGAAATTTCATGGTGATTGTTGGAGTAAAGTTTCTGGCAAGAAGAATTTCCCTTTATATGTGGGAATCTGAAGTTATTTATCCAGACAAAAAAATGCATCAAGGTACATGAATTTGCTGTTTGACTGTGACAAGGATGTTTTTTTCATTCTCCTCATGTCCGCGGTTGTCCAAAGATGCCGTTCAGCCAACTGCTCTTTCATTCCTTTGTTTTCTGTTTTTTCCTTTTCCTACCCTGAGGGTAACCGTGTGTCTGAGCTGTGGTGAACCGGGTCAATGGGGGTCACGCTAAGAATTCACAGGCATATCCGGACATCACCGCCGTGCGGGACATCCATAGATCTTATTATCTCCTGGATTATGTTCCATGTTATGTTAGTGAAACTGGCCCAAAATGGACCTCTGGGAACCTTGATGCAGTTTTCCCTGGCTGATCAGCCAATGGATCACCTCTTTGGAAACTTCTGTGATTAACTAAACCCAGCCAATCGGTGTGAGCTAGACCTGGAAGGGTGACTAACATTCAACATTAACAACATGTACGTACAGATAAAATGATGCCTCCAAATAGAGATTAATTGATTTGTTTTGAGACAGATCCACTTTAAATCTCGATTTAAACGACCAGCATTTGCTTAATTGTTCGGTCTCAGGCAACATTTTCCACTTTTTCTGCTCCAAAACTGCTCCTAACTTCGGCAGCGTCTCAGAGCTTTTCTCTCTTTCTTGTAAAGCCTGAAATTGTTTGTTTTCTTGTGGTGTCCTGCTCGATGTCCTGTCAAGGGAACTGCTTTTCTGTATGTTTCTGTGGATTTTTTTAGCCAACCAAAAGCACTGATTTCAGCCAACAACTACAATTGCATCATTGGTTTGGGCTAGAGCAAAACCTGCCCACTGTAAATCATTCAGCACCTGTCACTCACCGAACGTTTTGCAGTTTTTCAATGCTGTGGAAATCGATTGCGTAGTAGATTGCAGTCTTACCAGGGCTGCTGTTTTAAATATAAAACACATTGGAATACATCTATGCTTTCAACTCCTACCAGTTGTGGTGAGCCTAGAATCTAATCCAAGAAACATTCGTAAGCCACAAGGCAGAATGCCATCTCAGGGCACACTCACATACACAAACAATGTGCAATTTAGACATGCCAGTTTAGCTAGCTGAATTTTTTGGACCGCGTAAGGAGGCCAGAGTACCACAAGAAAAGCCTCAAAATGCACAAAAAAATCATGCAAACTCCACACAACTAGACTGGAGCTGGGATGCTAACCGCTAACAGTGCTACCCACTGAGCAAAGCCATGTCAAATTGAAATATAGTCTAGTTTATTCTTATGTCAGATTTTTTGCCCCATCATAAAAAACACAGCAGAATAGAGTACCTGTAGGTTGCTGTTTATGCGTTTTGATCCACATTTGTTTTGTCTGAGGTCACATTTGGAAATGCAGTCAAAGAAGTTGCAGTCATCGTCATGCGTGCAGTTCTGCTCCAGGATGTCCCGCATTTTAGGTTCGAAGAACGCCATGTCTACATCAATGGCTACAACCTATTTAAAGACAGGGAAGTGGGGTGATTAGCGCATCACTGGGATAGAGTAAAGCAGGCAAAAGAGCTTAAAATAGCTGCGACATGGTGGCTGATTAGCTTTAGCTTGTCAAACAGAATGCAATTAAAAGTGATGTTCTTGAATAAATTAATTAGTAAGCTTATCACGCTCATTGCACATAATTAGCAGGCAATGCTCAATTTGCCAGGAGAGGTGGATCCAAAGATTAATTTGTGAGATAAAATTATGATTTCCTGCAGGCTTTATTTTTGCTGTTTTTGACCACAGTATCTCCTGGATCATTGTAATAGTAGTGAGTTGCTTTGAAGGCATCCTAGGGTTATGATGCACACATCCCATCTTCCGACCACTTATCCATGAGGGTCAGGAAGGCGGCTTGGTGCCTCTTCTTGGCAGCACATGACTGGGACATGCTCTGGAGGGGGAGCCGATCCATCGTAGTGGGCATGCGCACACACACCGTCATACACTATGGCCGAATTTAGAGATGCCAGTTGCTTGCCTTTAGACTACGAAAGCTGAATGCCCTGAGGAACCCACAGCACATGGGGGAAACCCACACCCCACACACAACTGGAAGGTGGCATTTCCCAACCCTGGAGGTGTGAGACAGGCTTTATTACCCTATAAGTGATGCCTATTTAGGGGCCACATGTGGAGCCTCTTAATATGCATCGCATTACGACTCATTCTTTATAACCTAATTGAAGAGCTAATTTTTTGTTATTTTTGAGCATTTGCATTTTCGAGATGCCAGCGACCTAAAATCAGGCTTCCTCATCATATGTTACAGTACTGAGAATCAAAATTCACTCAGTTCTCATGTATTCCAATGAAGAACGCTTGTTAAATTTCAGGACATTATCTTGAATATGGATCCCTTGGACTGAGTGAGTTTTGGATATTTGCTCTTCAATTATACATTATTTTAGTAATCTCCATTAGACTATCATCACAATTATGCGTAAACCATAAAAATACTTACAGCAGCCTGCAGCAAATGGACTGTATGCTTTGGCCAGGATGCTGAGGCCTTTTAGTCCTACCGCCTACAAACTAACACTCAGCTAACACTTTGTAAGTAAATTAAAATGTCACTTTTTGAAATGATCCCCTACAGGTCTTTGTCCATCACGTGCCTCTTTCCACCACACTGGGCTCATTTTTAGCTACTTGCAATATTGTACCAAAAGTTTAAATCTATTTTTATATGAAGATTCCAACAAGTGAGCTTGGAAAATTCAAGTTAGCACAAGTGTCAGTGATTACTGCTGTCAGACGAAAAGTGAAGCAGACATTTTAATGGAGTTCTCTGTGTGTCAAATCATGTGGGCAGTTCTGCACGTACCCCCCCCCCCCCCCCCAACCTCATCTCGGCTGGTTTATGTGGATCTGTATTTATGATGTTGAATTTTAAGTCAAGGAACAGACATCATTGTTGAGTTATGCTGCCGACCCTTACTGCTCTATCGTCAGGAAAGGGTGTCCTGTGATGCTTAAAGCATTAAAGCTTCTTATCTGGAAAATCGTTCTCCCCAGTGTGATTTTGTGCTTTTCCTAAATCACCCCTTCCTCGGGGTTCATGTCATAAATTACAGACTGTGCAGTTCTTTGAGAACCCTTGGAGCGGTTTGTATTATATACACTGGCTGTACTTCAGTTAAAGCTGACTCACTAAACCTGATTATTTATTCCCTTTGACTTCTTAAATTCTCAAATGCAATGAGATCATTATAATTTCAGCCCATAGTCGTTAGTTACCTTTATCTTTCTTTCTTGTACTCCAGGTAGTGCTTGTGATTAACCCTCAAATACATACAGACATACAGATGGTTGGTACGCTATAAGCATGTAGGCATCTCTACGAATTAGAGGAATCATCTAATTAAGTCATCCTCAAGGCTGACACCGGTGTATGATTAAGCACACATTAGCAGCAGAACGGGTGGTTGTACGAAAGAGGTGAATGGTTTTCCACCGTCATGGGACACCATCGTTCCTACAGGTGAGTTTGCCACGTTTATGCCCTGCTAGAGTTATCCAAGTCAACTGCAAGGGAAGCGAATGTGAAGACAGAGCTGGGTTCAGGCTAGGGCAGCTGCCTAGGGCCCAAATAGCACAAGGAGGCCAAGACAAAATCATGAATATATATATAAAATGTGCTATTTATATATGGCCTATATATTTTTATTGGCTGGCTCCAATAGAATAGACAGTTGCCTAGGGCCCCCGATTTACCTGTGCTGTGGAAGAAGTGAAACGATCATTAGTTTTCTTGGTAGGGGGCCCTCCCAAGCAAAGCTTTGCCAAGGGCCCCTGTAAAAGCAGAGCCAGCCCTGTGTGAAGGCCAAAAAGTCTGGGAGCAAGTTCAGTTGCAAAGCGGTTGGCTACACAAGCTCACAGAAAGGGACCTAATCACCCAACATCAATAAGAAACTTGAATGGCAACAAATCCCACCAGCAATGTTACAACATCTACAGGAAGGCCTTCCCAGAAGAGTAGAAGGTAGTATAGCAAAAATGAACCAAGCAACTGCATATTAATACCTTTGGTTTTGGAATGAAATGTTAGACAAGCTGGTATCCATATACTTTTGCTCATATAGTGTAAGTAATATTGTTTAGCTTAGCCTTACTTGTAAGACACTCAGAGTTGGGTAATTCGGGTCCAGAAAATCAAAGTCCAGACTGGGATTTTGTTTCAACCAGCCAGTTGAGTATAAAGAGTCACAGAGTACTCAACTGGTTGGTTGAAACAAAATC
>JAODKC010000001.1:24053526-24063608 GCA_026777985.1 Mormyrops attenuatus
TACTGCCTCTTTTGTTACCTAGGTTCCCCTAACACCCGCCCGCCCTGGGCTGGACCCCATTGCCCCCCCCCCCCCCCCCGGGTGCCCTCAGGGGTCCTGTGAAGTGCTCTCGCGGGACTCCCCTCCCTCCTCCCCCACAGCGCCTCTCAAAGTGGCACCCTGGCAACCGAGCCGATCGCGTTGAGATTCAGCTCCCATTGACCGTGTCGATATAATCTCTCCTGGGGTCAGCGGCAAACTGTGCTGTATTAGTTCAATAGCGGGATAAAGCATAATACTCACTTGTTCTGCTGGAATATTTATTCTTCTGCTTCTTGCTTGTGCAGAATCCAGTAGAACAAGCTATATACATAATAAATTAGGTGCTGCGTAAATAGGGACCTTGGGTTTGAATCTCTCGCCACCCAGAGGAGCTCTTCTGCTCCTCAGAGGGATGTTTTGTGTTAGTGTGCATGTAAAAAGAAGCTCTCACTCGAATTTCTAATTACTTTCCAATAATGAAAGCAAGCTCTTGCCAAGCGATGTGAATATTTATGTGTTCAGAGTGCTTCCTCTTACTTTAATGGTTAGTTAAACATCCCTCACAAAACTCATGTGTAGCATGGCAGAATTCTTGGTCTTGTTCTTGCTTATCGTTACCCTCTGAGTTTATAAGAGATCCTGGAAGTTTTGATTGTCTTTGATGACTGAGGGTCACTGCCAAGTACCTGAATGTGCATTTCCCAAAATGCTATCTCAGTTAATGATATCAATGCATGATTTGCATCTACAATGCAATATATTATGCCCGTTATGCAGTGAACGTAGTGGATCTTAAAGAAGAAGCGTTTCAACAACTGGGTCAGAGCACAATCAGTACTTAGCAGTAGGATAAAATCTTGTAGCCTCATTACAAAATGCTATTTAAAGCACATTGCAGGATCTGTAAATGCTTTTTGAGATAAACAGTAGTCAGGTTTCCTACTTAAAGAGGTCTGATGATTCAGGAGTAGTAGTATGTGGTTATGTGCATGAATTTAACGTAATCTTGATGAATTGCTCCATCTAAGGGCACTTAACTGCAATTACACAGACTGCAAATAATGAAAACTTTACTTTGAGTCAAAGAAGCAGGAGGTGAACTTTTTTTAAAACTGAAGGCCTTAAGAGGAAGGGCCATGAATTATATCATCTATGTTATGGAGTCCCACTGATTTCCTGCAGGTCTAGCATCGTCTTTCCATTGGTCGAAGCTGTGCCGTGCAAGGACAGGATGTTTGTGAGTCTGCGGATGACGGGAACGGTTATTTCAGGTTGAGGAGGGCTGAACAGCTGTCACCCACAGTCCTGGTGAGCTCAGGGGCAGGCAGGACATTTTCTCAATAATTACCTCTTGGCAGGACTTCGTGAATGAAACCTGTCAGACTTAGCTTGACTTCTTAGCTCTGCTGTACTGTGTCCAGCAATAGGAAATCTATCTATTTGTCCATCTTCCAACCTTGTATTCTAGTCAGGGTTGCAGGCTGCAATATTCAGTTCAATTAATTTTTATATAGTGCCTTTCACAACACACTTGACATGGGCGTGCGATACTACACTTCTACACCATTTTTGCAGAATATACATGAGACAGGAGAAAAGGGATGAAAGAATTAAAGACAGAAGACAATACGGGGGGGGGGGGACCAAAAACTCTCAAGCAGGTAGAGGGTGCCAAACCGCTGATTATGATACAAATATGATTTGTATAATAGTGCAAAATTTCTTATATATACATGCTAAATGTTTTTCTTCATCACAAAACATTAACAAGGGAGGAGTTGTTGCAAGCCTACGTTTTTCTTTATTTAGAATTCATTCCTGCATCAGGCTCAGCTGGAGAGCATTTGGGCTAAAAACTTTACCCGTCAATGTGCTGTGGCACAAACCATTCCGCTGTCATTGGAAACGGACACACTCAGCAAAGGGTGTTGAGCAGAGTTCCATTGCCTTTGAAGTCCCCATCAGAATTAAGAGACTCAAACCTGAGCTCACGGACAGCATCTCTATTCAGGAACTCTGAGTTTCGTTACTGAGCCCCGTGGAAGCCTGCAACCTCTGATCTCTAATAATGCAAAAATCCTTCATGCACAGATTGTATTGACCACAGGATGAGCAAATGTTAGATCAAAGCAATCGTCTCCCAGAGAGAGGATCCAGTTGATGGAGTCAGACTTATATCAGGGTAAATCTCTTCCAATTAATGCCATAACCTATTAAAAGTCATGTTAAAGGAATGCTAACTTTTAATCCTACCTGTCTGCAGTAACATTGCTGCTAGCTAGAATGAAGTCATAGGTTACACCCATGTGCTTAGAATATTTTTATATCTACAGTGCATGTATTTATGTAAGTTAATGTGGCTGAATAAAATAATGTTGTGCTCCTGTTTTCAGTACAGCCTTTATTGCTAGACCGGGATGAGTTTGCATGCCATCTGATGCACTTTGCTTTTCTGCAACATCTGACCAAACATTAAGTCGAATTAACTTAGAATCATTGCTTCTATTACATGCAAAACACACTGTATACACTGCATAGAAAATCACAACAATATCGCTAGCAGAGGTTTAACTTAGTTTGCAATTTTCAATCTAATCTATATGCATTTTCCTAAAGCTATTTCTTTTGAGAAATTGTGGCTTTATCAATGCCCATATTCATGTATTATTTATTTGTCCTCTAGAGGGCAGCACAGCCAAAGGGACCACCTGTTGCACCAAGTATCTCCTCTGCTGAAATGAGTGGGCCAACCTTATAAGGCAATATTTTTATAACACTTGGCTGCTGCCGGCAGAGTCACATGCCATAATAGGCAGCAGGTCACAGTTTCACTCAAGCGCAAAATTCATAGCTTTGGTCCATGTTGAAAACTTAAGTTTGACATTTAATTCTCAGGCTAATCATGGGATATTTTGCTGGGTAAGAGAGGATATTTCACAGCTGAAGGGTTTCTTCCACCAAATTTACAGTGTATATACTGTAAAAGCATAATACCATGTTCCATATGTATATATAGTGTATAGAGTATATACCATATATACATAAGGTTAACCTTGTGATTTTCATCTCATTTACAATTTTAAAACTTTGTCATCCAACAAGCTTTTTTGAAGGAAGCAAAAGAAAATGTTAATGGATATAGATTTTCTGGTTCCCATGGTGACTGGGATATTTTATAGTGCATTTCATCATTTTATAGATCATAGGTACTTAAGTAGCATAGAGATTACTCAAGCTAGCCCAAATGCACACCTCGGAACCAACTTAGGAAATAAAACCATTTTTATACTCATGGTGTCCTGACAACAGTCTTATCTGGAAGGCCACTTTGCCGCACAACACTGCAGCAACTCCACAAAGGGGAAACGCATCGAGTGATAGAGTGATTTTGTTTTAAAAAGTAAGTACGTAAGAAATCTACTAACGAGAGGAGGCCATTCGGCCCATCAAGCTTGTTTGGGGAGAACTTAACTAATAGCTCAATACACCTTGAATTAGTGTCCATAATCTTTAATAGCATGATAGTTATTATTTGCTCCCTCCTTCCCCTGGTAATTGAAGCTTAGTCATTGTACAAGTATACCATCTTTTGCCAGAAAATCCTTTATTCTTGTTCGCTGTTTTCTGAGCAGATGGGAAATTTTTCTACTTTAATATTTGTTCAAACTCATTCAAGCTGTATACATATTTTTGGTCGGCTTCGCATGGTTTTATGATACCGAGGCACATAACGTTATTTAGAGAGCAGATAATCTCTGGATGTTAATTATGCAGAGGTCTGCGGTGAACATCTGGGTTTACCTCTGGAATTAGAATTTTTGAACATAACTCTGTTCTGCATTTAATTGCAAAGTTGCCAAAAAGTAAGAGATCAAAAAACCTTTACAATAAACTGGCTGGACGCAATATCATCTTGGGTCTACTTATGGTGTATTTTTAAGAACAGAAAACAGAACAGAAAGCCAACACTGTTGTTATAAGTTCAGTGGGTTACTGGGCAACAGTTTTAGGGAAGCCTTTTTTTCCCATGGTGAATCTTGGCTTAGTTTATTATGAGCACACGCTATGATTTTCAGAAACATTATCATGATATGTGACTCATAAACATTCTCCAGCAGATGAGAAATGCTAATGAATTTGGAGAGTCAACTGCATTTGTCACCAGTTCTCGTCATGGTATTGAAAGTCGGATAGATTTACGCAAGCCACAGACAAATAATGCTATGAAATCTCCAACTAATGGACCCTCAGATAACTTAAGGTCATTACTACTTAGACCAGGGGTGGCCAATCTTATCCTCAAAGGGCTGGTGTGTATGCAGGTTTTCACTGCAACTCCCTAATTAGGTCACTAATTAGAGGTCTGATTGGCTGAAGAGTCCTCACACCTGGGTTTGAACAGCTGACCTAAAGGTTACCCCAGAAACCTGCACACCGGCCCTTTGCAGATAAGATTGGCCACCCCTGACTTAGACCATTATTAGCTGTAGATGACGGCTCCTTAAAACTCTGACATTAAGAATTTGGTCTTTCTCTTTGACCATAGTCAGCCTTTTCCCATAAGAGCCAATCCTTTGAGTTATAGCCTCTTAATTAATGAGTAGGCTGAAGGAGTAGTATCTCATAGATACTACAGACCCAATCAGATAAGGTTCCTACTGGAAATGGCACATGCGCAGTATGAAATAACATGTTTAAAATGTGTCTACTTCATCGTGTCCCTGATCCTCTAGCCTTTAGGAATAACAACGCAGTCAGGAATAACGAAATATCCTGTTCGACCACATTCTTCCTTCGACAAACCATGTGATGCGAAGCAATCAAGATCTTGATTTGTTGAGTAGTCAGACACGATGGTGGCTGATTAGATGAATCGGAGTTTCGGGAACAACTTCTATGGAAAATATTTTGTTTAAAAATGTATTAAAAACTGCCGCAGCTGTAAGTATCTTCAAGTAAACAAGTGTGATCAAATGCTTAAACCTCAGTAACAAAACCTTTCATGTTAGGCCAAGAAAATAATCTTGGTGCAAAAGAAGAAGAATAGAAGTTCTTCTAGATGAAGACACAAATAGATATTCAATATTAAGTGTTTTCCTGTTTGACTTGTATGTTAAGGTTCTACACGGCCTGACTCAGAGACTGAAACAAGCTTTCCAACAGCTCACTCATGTAACCTTGCAACAAGACCCGAGGTTATAGCTGTATGTTCTGTATTTACAGAACTCTGCTCAATACACCTACCTCAAGAAAAGGTTGCAGGAGAAGCCAAATCTAATCAATGTGTATGCTGCCTTTAATACCAAAAACAGATGTGGTATTCATAGT
This sequence comes from Mormyrops attenuatus, assembly GCA_026777985.1. Classification (NCBI taxonomy): domain Eukaryota; kingdom Metazoa; phylum Chordata; class Actinopteri; order Osteoglossiformes; family Mormyridae; genus Mormyrops; species Mormyrops attenuatus. The sequence continues at coordinate 24,058,876 of JAODKC010000001.1, forward strand.
ATTAATATTTAATTTTGTTGCCACGGAACGTATTTTGTGCTAAATATTTGATGTGCTACACATTGGATGTCTGTTAAACATTTATGGATGTATATAAATTTCAAATACAAGTCAATAATTTAATTTATTCTATAAATGTTTTTGACTATTATGAAAGATTGAAGAAAAAATTGTAAATCTTCTGAGTAAGCTGTTTGAATTTATTTATTTTGTTGCATAACACAGAAGAAGCATTGTTAAGGATAATAACCTTGTTTTGGCAGGGAACAGTGTTGTCCGCTCTCTGCCAAACAGGAAGTCTTACGCAGCAGCTGCACTGATGGAGGATTGTGTCGCTTCTGTTAGAACGGTAATGATTTCCCTGAAGGCATTTGAGAAAGCCGAGGGCAATTGCATTTGCAAGCAGCAACAAGAAATGTCATTACAGTTAAAATGAGATTTAATTACAGAGAGCCTGTTTCAATGTAATGCATATTCCCACCTCTATAGCCTCTCCAGGTTCTCCAATTTGGACCTGCTAATAGCCCAGTTTGTGTATCGACACCAGTGACTGGTCAGGATGGCAGGAGGCTCATATCATACAGATAAAAACTGTGATGTGAGTATAAAATGTGTGTATTGCTTTTAAATGAGACTGTGTAACATTACGACTTGAAAAAGAAACCAGATCACATTTTGGGAGCCATTTACGCACATTCATTAAGTTTCATCTTCCATGCTGCTTGTCCTATATAAGGTTGTGGCAGTCCACAGAACATTCATACCCACAGACAATTCACCTTGGCGTGTTTTTGGACTGTGGGAGGAAACCGGAGAGCCAGACAATACAGATAATTCTTAATGATTCGTAAAATTATCCTCACAGCTGTGTACCTCCTCCAGTGACCTCCGCCCATGATCTCCGCCCATGTTTTCACTGTCAGCTGTAGGTATCTCTTCACCTTATGGGCTGCAGGCTCTAACGAGTGATGTGTCATGTTCAGAGGTATTCGCGCAATTGGATTAATAATGCATATTTTGACAAAAATTGACATTTCTCAGAGCAGAATGTCTTCCAAAGGGACTCATGATTAAAACTGGGGGATGTCAATGGATCGAGTAATTAAGTAAGGCTATTAGAATAAAAAATATGTGGTGTGCCAGTGATTCACTTTAGCTCCACTCTTAAAGCTCAGGGAATGTTTATTCACAATTCACATTTCTGTTTGCAGCATGTTGTGATGCAGAAAAAAAGAATAAATTAATTAGATGCAATTCACATGTATCTTATCTTATAAATGACTCTTTTGTAAGGACACAAATGAATAAAGTTATCCTGCTTACATTAATAAAAATCCATCTTAATGAATTCTAATGTGTATTTAAGAATTAAGCATATCAAAAATGCACCAATCAGTACCCTATTTATAATCATCCATTTTCTGTAACTGCTTGTCCTATTCAGGGTCAATTTGACTGGGTCAACGTCCATCCCAGAGGCTATGGGTGCAAGGCAGGGAACAACCCAGGATGGGGCACTTACCCACCACAGGGCACAATCACACACCATTCACACCCAACGGTAATTTGGTAACTCCAATTAACATCAGCACGTTTTTGGACTGTGGCGGGAAACCCCATGATGACACAGGGAGAACATGCAAACTCCACATACCATGGCAGAAACTCAACCCCAGATCCCACTACACCACCCCAATTTATAATCAAACATAAAGAAATTCAATAGTCATTAAGTTAAAGCTGGTAAAGCCTTTGATAAAATGTAAAATGTAGAGGAAAAAAAATTATACACGTTTTAAGAAATAAACTTGCTAATATTCCCAAAAATCTAAAATCATACATAAAATGAAACTGAGAGCACAGGAATGTTAAGTCTAGCATATTAAAAGCTTGAAAATGTGTTATTTTTTATTTCTGTTTTTCTGACTTAGGAGAAAAATCACAGGAAAGGATTTTGTGAAGAATTTTTATTGCAGTGGTTGCTCACATTGTTCAAAAGGCATTACAGCTCTCTGAAAATTTCACAGCTTTAAAAGGGCTGCTACCATTATATTTAAATATGTCAGTGCCTCACCGTAGTAAAAAAATCTGCACTTAAAAAATAATGGAACCATAATCATTTCATTCACTGGCCTCTTCTTCGTCATCCTCGAATAACTCATCGCCATCGTTGGCGGTGGCTTCCTGGTACTGCTGGTACTCTGAGACAAGGTCGTTCATGTTGCTTTCAGCCTCGGTGAACTCCATCTCATCCATGCCCTCGCCGGTGAACCAGTGCAGGAAGGCTTTGCGTCGGAACATGGCGGAGAACTGCTCGGAGATACGCTTGAAGAGCTCCTGGATGGCCGTGCTGTTGCCAATGAATGTTGAGGCCATCTTGAGGCCACGGGGCGGGATGTCGCACACGGCCACCTTGACATTGTTGGGGATCCACTCGACGAAGTAGCTGCTGTTCTTGTTCTGGATGGCCAGCATCTGCTCATCCACCTCCTTCATGGACATGGGTCCGCGGAAAACAGTAGCTACCGTCAAGTAGCGGCCATGCCGAGGATCGCAGGCAGCCATCATGTTCTTGGCGTCAAACATCTGCTGGGTGAGTTCTGGCACAGTGAGGGCACGGTACTGCTGGCTCCCCCTAGCGGTCAGTGGAGCAAAGCCGGGCATGAAGAAGTGCAGCCGAGGGAAGGGGACCATGTTAACAGCTAACTTGCGGAGGTCAGCATTCAATTGGCCAGGGAAGCGCAAGGAGGTCGTTACTCCGCTCATGGTGGCTGACACCAAGTGATTGAGATCCCCATATGTGGGCGTGGTCAACTTGAGAGTCCGGAAGCAGATATCGTAGAGTGCCTCATTGTCAATGCAGTAGCTCTCGTCTGTGTTCTCCACCAGCTGGTGCACGGAGAGTGTGGCGTTGTAGGGCTCCACCACTGTGTCTGACACTTTGGGCGAGGGCATGACGCTGAAGGTGTTCATGATGCGGTCGGGGTACTCCTCACGGATCTTGCTGATCAGCAGGGTGCCCATGCCCGAGCCGGTGCCGCCCCCGAGGGAGTGGGTGAGCTGGAAACCCTGCAGGCAGTCACAGTGCTCGCATTCCTTCCTCACCACGTCTAGGATCGAGTCCACAAGTTCAGCACCTTCCGTGTAGTGGCCCTTGGCCCAGTTGTTGCCTGCACCTGTCTGTCCTGCAAGGCAACAGCAGTCAGGAACTGACTATCTGCCCAAGACAGTCTCATTGGCAGGAAGCAATAGGCTTAATCTGTCATGAAATGTCACATGAATCAACACCCCGCTTAGCTTCTGGTTGACCATCTCAAGTCTTATGAATGCACTGAGAAATCTGTCACAAGTCTCAATGGTATGTAAGCCTGGTAGGCATGAAATAAGTGTGTTAAGTGTTTATAGACAGTTGCAGGAACATTAAAATAGGAGCAAGATAGCGATGGAACCAGGAGATAAACATGTTTATCCTCTGAGCTCACCAAAGATGAAGTTGTCAGGTCTGAAGAGCTGTCCAAAAGGCCCTGACCGAACACTGTCCATGGTTCCAGGTTCCAGGTCCACCAGGATCGCCCGGGGAACATACTTGTGAGCTTAAAATTATTAGTATACAAACACAGTATCAGCTTCTGGAAGACTGAACTACAGTAGTACAGTGCAGTAGTAGTAGAGCCTCCATATGATGTCATTTTTTGAGGATGTGTAGTTAGAGACATGAATTTTTACCAAAATGGTGACAATGAAAATTATGTAAATGCTTAAATGTTGTACGTTCTGTGGCTGGCAAAGTGGATCAGTGGGTAGGACTGGCATCTCGTACCACTTAAATTATGGGTACAAACTGCCCCAGTTCTCCCCGTGTGTATAGTGTTGCATGTTCTCATTGTGCCATCGTGTGCTTCTTCCTATAGTCCAATGCCATGTAGTTCAGGAGAATATATGGACCCTAATGTGTGTTGGAATGCCCACTGATGAAATGGCATCCTGAGTTTTGTATCCTGCTTTACTTTCTGCTTGCTCTGAATTGATGCAACTAACTGGTAAAATTGTTACTGAAAATGGGCGGTAAAATGTGCAGTTCATATAAGGGCGAGAAAAACGTTATTTTTTCTTTACCTAGGAGTTTCGCTTTAAGAGCATATTTAACAAACACGTGCGAGCAGGGTTGCCAACTTTGGTCAACTGGTTGGCGTAAGATTTTCAAATCGAGACAAGATTGCACACGTATGCACACCTATTTACGTGTATGTGACGGTTTTATTGTCTTGTTAACAGTCTGCAGGGTTTGCAAACTACCCCAACGATTTTGATGTAGCTAATTTTATGATTATAATGTAATTATATAGGTTTGCCGTAAGATTTCTTGCATGAGCGTCACGCCAGATGCGTGAGAGCTGGGAGCCCTGTGGGAGGGGGATTAAAAAGGCGTTGATTCATATACCCCCACAGGCAGACTCACAGGATGCCTCGTTGTAGTAGACGTTAATTCTCTCAAGTTGAAGCGCTGAGTCACCCACATAGTTTCCTGCTGGATCGATGCCGTGCTCGTCGCTGATGACTTCCCAAAACTACTCCGGAGGTCAAACCAAAAGAACATCGCATATTTTCGTTTATGGAGGGAAAAAGTATTATTGAGTTTCTATAAATGAAACAAACTGCCAGGACCCCTTGTGCTGTTTTTTTACGCTCATAATCTGTTCCCTAGACCACTGACCCAAACACACACAACACTG
>JAODKC010000001.1:24069290-24088976 GCA_026777985.1 Mormyrops attenuatus
AAAGGGACACAGGAAAGTATTCTACCAATATCATAAGTATCAAAGTAGCAATATCCCAATTAGACTACTGGTTGGATGGGAGAGCATATTTAGTGATAATATTCAACAGCATAATGAAACAAACGTGGTAACTATTTGACATTTGAAATAATTAAATGTGAGTTGTAGGCCTAAGCAAACGTGCATTGGAGGACCATGATTCATTGCTGCAATAAAAAACAATGTGAAGCAACTAATGGCATGCCAAAGGAGTTTCAGGACCACAAAAATCCCAACCACTACCACGCATTACAAAGTAATTCTGTGGGAGGGTCTTACTTTGCTTGCTAGATCATCCAGGGACGCGGCCACCACGCCTCTCCGTCGGCAGCGGTTATACGTGCAGATCCGGAAGGGACGGGGCTTGGGTGGGGGAAGGACTTGACCGGTGAAAGAGGTGCCTACCGAGGTCACAGACCTGCAAAGGTGTGAATACGGTTGCTGTAAAGGTGCAAATGTATTTCTCATGTGAGAGCGGAACCGCTCCCTCCTGATTCATAAATATCATATATCTTTCAACACCAACTACTGTAATTTCGAACACGTGAAGCCCTCACCTAGTAGCCTAGTGAAATACTAATAATACTAACAAACAATAGCAAAACAATAAGTAACAACAATGCAATTATGGAAACTGCGACTTCCGAAATCAAGACAATAAAACTGGTATGCAATGTCTATCTTCATATTAAGCAAATACACTGGAACACGGCTTAGCTGTTGCCTCACGTTCAAGACAGCAATTTCTGATCTTCTGATCTATTTCGATATGTTGCACTATAGAACCATGTCGTCTAGGTGGCCCATGTTTCAAGCCACGACCCCAAAACCCGCTGCCTGTGTGGGGCTGAAAGCAGCCGACGTCCCATCCACCGCGCACCATGATTTCCGAGGTCGCCTCTAGATTACCTACTTGATACCTAATACTTAAACTTCCACAAAAAAACTGTATACCTCATTTTTGCGGCAACAGGCACTTTTCACTGAGTTTATGTACTCCGTGAATACCATTACAGTCGATCCTTATCCAACCGGTTGAAGACCGCGGTTCAGTAGAAATGCTAAAATAATCAAAGAGTAACGTCTGCTGCAATCAAAAATATTCACGGGACACGACGCATTTAACTTTAAAAACTATACAGTTTCTGTCCAATAAGCCATAGCCAGGACAGTCAAAAGGAGTCGCTGATTTATCCTAATTAGCAAAACGCACCAGCAGTTCTGGGGATCGTCCGCAGTATAATCGGTGAGTTTTATGAGTCTTAAGATTTGCTTGTTTACAGCAAGAAATTCCCATTCCATTGTTGTAATTTATATACTCTCTATATAGCGAATATATTGAATGTATACACTCCGCAGTCAGAATTAAGGCACCGAAAGGCGAGCAAACGATTAATCCCATATACTGCGTTTCACTGTGCAGTTAATCGGTTTTCCGTCGCGTGTATCGCAAACATCACAAGAACAAACAATTTAAGTTAAAACGGTAAAATATCTACTCATTAACTCACCGCACTAGAGACCCCGGGACTAGCGTTTTCACATACTCCATGCTGGATCTAATGTGCAAAAAGTGCCAAAAAGACAGAAATTAGTTTGTTTCAGCAATCGAGAACTTTCTCCCTAAAACGATTAGGGTCAGAAGTAACAATGGGCGAGTAAAATGTTTTCTGAATAACATTAATGATACACGATTGGTTGTTTGACGGTGACGAGAAATATGAAGTCAGGCCAAAAATCAAGTGCTTCAGAATATCGTTTTTTTTTTTTATTTAAAAGAAGTTAATGTGCAAAAATTGCAGCTGGCAATATGTAATTGGCACATGAATGAATCATATCCGCTAAACTAAACTTGTGGAGCAAGTCAGAGACCTACGTTTCGCTTGAAAAAACTGTGTGAGAATCCTACTATAAATGAATTTTATGTAAAGACAAATGGATAGCATAGTCTGGTTTTGTACCATGATTATTGTTTTGAATGGCGACTGTCAATTGTACTCAGTGTTTATTCATTGTATTTCATCTATTGCGTTTATTGTATTCAGGCAGTGGGCGCGACTCTACAGACAGTAAACATTATACGCCCACATCTGACGCGGTTTCTGCACAAACTGTCCAAAGGATGGACCTTTTAGTATATTTATTGTAGTTGCTTTTGTCGTAATGGGCATTAAAAGACAATACCATTAATGCAAATTGTTTGAATTTTCTAATAACGAGCCTATGAGCATATTAATTAACGTTACAAAACTTTGGCTTGGTTATTTGTTTTCCTCCTTTGGTCAATGACCTATAAAACGCTTTCAGCTGCACTGATTTCTGCTTAGCACGGCAAACGTAAATTATACTACCAGGGTTGCCAACTTTGGTCAGCAGGCTTGCGTGAGATTTTCAATTCGAGACAAGTCGGCACACACGTTTACATGTATGTAAGTTTTTTTTTGTTTTTTTTTTTAACATTTTAAATAGTCTAAAGGGTTTTGAGACTGCCCTACGCTTTCGATGTAGGTAATTATAGGTTTATAATGTAATAATATAGATTTGCCGCAAGATTTCTTGAGTCTGAAATGCGTGGGAGTTGGCAATTTTGGATTATTCGTTTGGATCATTTGTCTTGACCTGTGTTGCTTTCGTTGTAAAAGTACGTCTTTAAAATGGATATCAATTAACAGTTTGGCGACAGGCTACCAACGTACTGTTACATTAGTTATTTTGGGATCTGAAAATACAATTTTATACAATCCAGTGTTATTGTATATTACTAAATTACTGTAACTAAATAGCCAAATGAATTATAGGTCCATAATTTCTCCAGTAACTCATGGTACAGTAGTGAACGTTATTGTTAAAACACGTATATGCCATGTAGTGTGAGTATCCGCCAGAAAGTAGGTGGCAGTATAACTTTTAAAACTTCTGTAACATAAAATACCGGGAGTAGAAGAAGATCAGATGACCGTATCTACCAATCGGGTAGCGGCTGAGGCGGGAAATGGGCGGGACCGGGAACCGGTCAGAGGCAGTACTATGCGTTATTCTGGAGTCTCTAGCTCGTCGTACCTTTGACCCAGTTGAGATGGCTATTGCTTTTTCCTTGTTCAGTCCGTGGCGTTTCGTCAGATCTGCCAGGTGATATGCAATTAATTTGCTTGCTTAATACCGGAATGTTTTAACCGTGCCCGTTAATCCTTTAGAAATACGCTGAATTTGTCATAATACGTCTATATAATCTGGTGACTGACAGAGTTTTCTTTTTCACGAATGTCATTTTTGTTCACCTAAAGTAACTTTAAGACTCAAATTAAACTGCTACTGGTGAGTTAGCCGTCCTCTGCATGGGGTATTTTTTTGTTGTGTTAATATTTTATACCTCCTAAAAATGCAGATTTGGATTCATTCCGAATGTAATTCAACACTGTGGATACACCTATGAGTTGGATTAGATCTGTATACTTATAGCAATTATTTGTAAGTATTAATAATTATAATTTATGAGTGGTAATAATTCCTCCATGGCTGAATTGGCTTGTCATACAATGGTGATATTGGCACAGTTGTAATGTCTTTGACTTTCAGTTGGTCTGTAGTTTAAAACCATTGGCTGGGTGAGTTTTCGAAGTTTAGAGGTGGACTTTGTTACAGATATCAAAATACTGATGACCAGTATCTCTGCTCATACAATATATGAGACCCTGAGAGTTCCCTCACATTGGGTTATTTTGGTGTGGCCTGAAAGTGTGTCTTTATTAATTAATTTGGTGTGTATTATTTTTGAGCATGTTGAGATTTCCTGTTTTGCCCAATTTCAGGAATGAATTAGTCTGTTAATGAGCATGGTACTTGCCTTAGTTGACTTTTCTGAACAATTTGGTTCAGAAAACTTAAGTCATCTTGGTAAAATTAATAACCTCACCTTAACCTTGAGTCATCTTGTGAGCTGTCCCGAAGCTTAAAACCTCAGGATTAATAGTGTGAGAAAATACAGTCCTAAGCGTTGTTATAGTTGATCTTTTTTATTATTATTATTATTATTATTATTATTTATTGGGCTTTAGTCACGGTGTTTGACATCATGGTTTCTAAATATGTTTTGTTTCCCTAACCGTTTTCAATTTGTAATTGATTTGGCTAACACTCATTGACAGTTTCAATTTTGTGTTTGGTTTTGTGAATTAACGTTTGTAGAGTTGGACAAGTGTGGCGGGTTCCTGTACTCCAGTTACATACGACACGATCAGTGATGAAAGCAACGCTGGAGGATTTCAGTCAGGCCAAGAGCCAGCTTGGCATGCTGAAGAATGACCCTGGCAATCAGATCAAGCTGAAGATCTACGCTCTCTTCAAGCAGGTCAGTCAGTAGGCCCACATTCATGCTCCTGCCATTGGCTGTTGTGCAGATCAAGAACAAGGATGGAGATATCGCCATCTTTGGCACATGCACTTTTGAAGTTTCAGTCAGATTAGGAATATTTATGGCCCATCTGTGAGATCTGATCTTTTTTTAATGCAGGCAATGAAATAGACTGAAGCTGGAGTAGTGCTAGTATTTTTAATGCAGAATTATTTTAAATATTTCCTATATTAATTTATGTATAAAAAATGCAAATAACAGATTTGAATCTTAAAGCATTGAATAGGGCAAATATATCAGCCCTAGGGGGCCCTGTTAAAAAAATGTAAATAGCACTGACTTGGAGTGAAGCTGCCGTTTACACTGTATATACTACTTGTTTCTGTTTTCCCTTCTGTGTCTCTTGGTCTGCTTTGGGCTTGCAGGCGACTCAAGGTGCCTGTAACACGCCGAAGCCAGGCATGTTGGACTTTGTCAACAAGGCCAAGTGGGACGCCTGGAACTCCCTCGGCAGTCTGCCTCCGGCAAGTTCCCCGCCATTGAGCCCTGGGCTTGTACGTCAGTGGATTTGTTTAGGAAGCATACTGTTCTCACTTTGAGTTCAGACTTTTAAACAAATAGTGGGTTCTGGGTGGGTGAGTTTCCTAAGTTTAGAGATGGACTTTGTTACAGATGTCGGCAAAATACTGATGACCGGTATCTCTGCTCATGCAATATATGTGACCCTCAGAGTTCCCTCACATTGGGTTATTTTGTCATGGCCTGTCAGACATGTCCGTGTCTTTATTAATTAATTAATTTGGTGTGTATTATTTTTGAACATGCTGAGATTTCCTGTTTCCCTCCATTTCAGAAATGTTTATTATCATATATTGTTTGTTATTAATGTATATTAAAGCTGGTAAAGTCCGTTAGGATGTTATGGTATACTTACATGCTGCTTGTGAATGTTCTATGAATGTCTCATGAAGGCATTTTGAAGGTGCAGTTAATGTAAAGCGTTACCAGGCATTCTATGGTAGACCTGTCTCTAACTTTTAATGTCTGGTTAAATATCCGTGTCTGCAGGGACCCTGGAACGCGGGGCGGGGGGTGACATATATTCCCCAGTATTTAATTTGGCTTTATTTATGCACCCAATAAGTAGACCTTTGATATGGGGGGACACAACTTAATAATTCAAATACAAACACTCTCCTACAACAGTGTGTGTCTGTTTAAAAAAATTTACCCCCTGTCCAGGGTCCTGGTGTGTTGACGCCTTGTCCATCCTCCACAAAAGGGGGGAGGCATTTTCAGGGTCTCTGTATCTGCAGGAGGAGGCCAGACAGCAGTATGTGGACCTAATCAGCAGCCTGGTGGCCTCTGAGAAGTCCATCCAGGCCGCCCCGACCGCCGCTGGGGGCACCCCTGCTTTCGAGACTGTCGTCTTCTCCACCAAGGACAACATCACCACCATTCGCCTCAACAGGCCCGAGAAGAAAAACGCCATCACCATGCAGGTAGGCTGGCTTGTCCTAAAATCAGCTGACGGTGAGCTCTTTGACTCCCACCATCGACCTGGTCAATGAGGTTAAGGCTTATGAAGAGCTATGGCTGGATGTGTGAAGATGCACGTTACACTTTCTTTTATGTACACGTGTAAGAAATGTCTTGTGAAAATATTGCAATCAGGGGCAAAAATTGCAGATGTTATCAGATCTTCATCTAAATGATAAAAATAAAGTATGCAAACTTCTATGACAAGGGGACCTCACTTTCATTTACACGCCATTAATTGTTGGATTTTGCTGTCAGTATGGTGACCAGATAATCCATGTCAGAACGGTCACTTTGAGCTACTTAAAAGTGACAGGTTCCAGTACTTGGTTAAACAATCCAGGTCTTCTTGTGCTTTGACTAGCTTGTTTCCTTGAAAAATTCATCACATCAATATTAGTGACACATGCATGATTTTAGGAGACCTATCAGCACACAGCAAGAAGTCAGTACTTAAGTGAAATCCAGGTCCTTTTTAACGAGAATGGTAGTTTACAAATCCCGTCCTAGCTTAACATGTCCTCTCTGACAGATTATCTGGTCACCAGCTGTCAGTATTCTGAAAAGCTTATTTTGGTACCTAGTTTACTGGAATTTTTTTGTAGGATTCTCTGAGGAATATGAGGGTGAAATTCATCTATATTTTTACTGAAGAAGGCTAAAAAAATCATTGCTATTCAGTGTATAATTTCAGTGCAGTTTTTGAAAGAGCTAATGACAAGAAAAAGTATCAGAAATATGATGGCAGGTTACCACAATGGAAATTTCTGCATTGCAAAACAAGAACCTGGTTTAGGGGCCATTCCTACCCATTTTCAGAGAAATCCAATGAGTTCACATGTTTTCTTACAACCATATGTACACAAATGAAGACAAAGAGACAAAGCAACTTTATTGACTGACTCATCAAGGCCCGAGTCATCTGCTACCTCCCAGCTGAAATGAATGTGCTATATGTAGGTGTGTTGAGATCAGGTCTTTGCTCATTGGTTGTGCTCCGGTTCTGTTTCCACCAGATGTACAATGAGATCATCAAGGCTCTAGAGCTCGCTGGCAAAGATGACTCCGTCCTAACCGTTTTCACAGGTAAAGGGGTCACGATTGACCATCTTGTCGGTAGTGTCAATTGAGCCTCTTGGTAATTTTGGCAAAGTTGTGGTCAATTAGGAAGGTAGTACCTATCATATGAAGCCTGAAGATTTTTGCAAGTTTTTGTGAATTAGGTGCACATCTTCAGGTGTTAGTTCAGGATCAGCTCTACTTGATTTCACTGTCCATGGATCGCTGATGCTTTTCTGCTTACACATGTTTCTCCTACAGCTTGCCAAGGAATTTTAGTAATCAGTCAGTGCATCTGGAGAGTTTGCAAGCTAACACTTGTTTTCAAAGTGAAACTGTGCACGTTTACATAGCACAAGTCAACAAATACTGTGTAGACTTATTGTCCATGGCGTCTTAATGACTGGACAGATGAGGGATTTCTTGTGACCCTTGTATTTTTTTATTTCATTTTTGTTGCTCTGTTTGATTAGGGAATGGAAGTACTGCTGAACTCTATAGTTCAGCTGTTTCAATCATTCCTGCATAGAACACTGTGTCCATTTTGATATGTTCTACCACTAGAATCTCAATCTTATTTCAGTTAAAATCCATTGCTTGTTGGCATGGTTACTGTCCTCCAACATCCAGGATTGAGGGTTAAAATCTCGCCCCTCCTCTGTAATGTGGAGTTTGTATGTCATCACCAAATTGCACAGGTTTTGTCTGGACTCCTGTTTCATCCTACAGTCCAGAGACATGCAGTTAGGAAGCTCACAAATATATGTTCTCTGCAATTGAGTGGTGACCCCACTAGGGGGTGCTGTCCATAGACTTGCAGCCTGTGCATACAAGGATAGGCTCCAAGCTCAGTGTGACCTAGTAATGGATAAGCAGTTATGACAGAGAATAGGCAGAATGATTGAAGATCGCTATCATAAATAGTTTGTTTGTGTGGGTGTGATTTAGCCACCTGATCTAACTGCTTTTATAAACTGTTTCATGGAACACAAAGGCACTGGAGACTATTACTGCAGTGGAAACGACCTGAACAACTTCACACACATCCCCAAAGATGGAATCGAGCAAATGGCTAAGGATGCCGGCAAGTTGCTCAAGTAAGGGTAGTTTTTCAGTGGAGACTTCTGCTGTTTACTGGGTTTTTTTCAACCTGCTGGCTGCAGGGCAGTAGGACGCGGTTGCAACAAGTGCAAGATAACTGCCTTTTATGTATTTTTTTGTTTAATGTTTGACTGCCTATGCCCCTGACACCACGCTCCCATGTTTACAACAATATGCCTTAAATTTATGCCCATATAAGTTTCCATGTGCAGCTGTGTAAATTACATACAAATTACGTTCACGTTTAATTGCTTTATCTGACACTTTTATCCAAAGTGACTTACTGTATGGGGAAGGGTTGAAATTTTATGTCTGCTCCCTGGGAATTTCCTTCCTGGGAATTTAGCTGCAAAATAAATATCAGTGCAAAGGTAAATGTGTGAGTGAGAGGTGTCCCACTTGGGATGCACCCCAGCTTATGCCATCTGCTTCTGGGGACAGGTTTCAGGCTTGCATCACCCCTGCCATGGATGCATGGATGTGTTGCATGGCCATCTTGCATGCTCTTTGTTTTTTGGCTGCCCCTGCGTGTCGTTCCTGGTTGATGACCTGCTTCTTTCCCATAGGGCGTTCGTCAGTGCCTTCATCGACTTCCCCAAGCCTCTTATTGCTGTGGTGAACGGCCCGGCTGTCGGGGTCTCCGTCACAGTGCTAAGTCTCTTTGACCTCGTCTATGCCACTGAAAGGGTTAGTTCTCCTCTGAGATGCCTGATTCAATTATAGAGCAGCTGGTCAACTCTGCATTAACTTCGTAATAATATGGAAAGGTATAGAAGGGAAATTCCTTGTATAACACACTGCTGATATATTAATATTTAATCCCTTTATGGTCATTGTTTCAATATTGATCCTAACTGCTTATATATGACTAACATCTGTCTCTCTGGCTGCAGTTGTTTTCAATAAAAAAATACTTTTTATTTTGGGTAAGAGATATTTCCAAGCAGTAAAACAGCAAGAAATGGATGTCAGTGTTCACCCTCGTTTGCAGTGTCCTCAGTGCACCACTAGGGGGTGTATAACCATGCATGTCTCCAGGCTGGCAGGGGTTAGATGGTGAGTTGGACAGGCCTCTTTCTGTAGGGTTCCGTGTTTCACCGTGTGCACATGTCTTGTGCAGGCGACGTTTCACACCCCTTTCAGCCAGCTGGGACAGAGCCCAGAAGGGTGTTCCTCCTACACCTTCCCTAGACTCATGGGACCTGCCAAGGTGAGATCAGGGAATCCAGTCCCTCTCTGCTAGCCTTCCAATCAGGATCCTGCAGTTTATCTTTATAGATGCAAATGTTGGGTAAATGGGAGTCGTATTTCGTTATCGGGCAGTAAAATATCATGTTGAAAATCAGGGGACCCCCACACAGTTCACATTTTTGCTCCCTTCCTGCACACCTGTACCAGATGTTATTCATTGGCTGGGAGCTGGGCGGAAGCAAAAATGTGAACTGTGTGGGGGTCCCTGAGGACTGGCGTGAGAAACCCTGTTATGACATGCTCATAGTAAAACCAACCCTGTACTCAAGGCCTGATTTGTTTCACATAGAGTCTAGATATCCATTACTTATACACTGAATAGGAGATAATTTTTTTTATTATATATCTTGAGGATATAAGTTAAAGGTTTTATTTGCTCATTTGCCTGAGAGCGAATCTGAGTATAAAGGGCGTGGTGGTAATTTTTCAGTCTCGTGCCAAACCGAAACACGCTGCCTGCTAATGGGATAATTGCTCCAGAGCTGCGTCTGGAAAAGAGAACTCCTGATGCGTGACCCTTTGAAGTTGCGTGGCACGCTGCTGTCGTGCATGTCTTTCCTCATCATTAATGGCCCGTCTGGGATGTGCCAGAACATGCAGCTATGAGAAGACGCTGTATCGTTACCCCCGCCCCAATCTAAAGGGACGCCCCATTTCTCCCGCCTCAGGCCAGCGAGGTCCTGCTGTTCAACAAGAAGCTGACAGCCACGGAGGCGTGCCAACTGGGCCTGGTGACGGAGGTGTTCCCCGATGGCTCCTTCCAGGCAGAGGTGTGGGCCCGGCTACGGACCTACGCCAAGCTGCCCCGCAATGTAGGTGTCGGCCCCTGCTAGCCCGCAGGCGCTCGTCACGTGGCGCCTAATTACTGCCGACGCCTTCCAGAGCTCGGGCTCTGAGGTTCTGTTACTGCCAAGTAAAAAAATGTTGGGTTTGAAAACCTGAATTGCCTTATTTGTTTTCATGGGGTGACGGGTTCCATAAATATTAATAATCGGTGTGCAGAGGAAATGACAGCATGCAGTCAACTTAATGGCTTTATTGCACCTGAGGTTTCAGGATCCCCGGGGAGGGGGCAAACACGTCTAATAGGCACTTCTTATTTATAATAATTCTTTGTCTTTCCATACATGAAATGCAGACGACGGTGCTTTACATTTTGAGATTGTACTTACAATATAAATGTCCTATACTTGTATACTTCTAAAAGCTCTAAATTCTGAATAAATTTAAGAAAAAAATATTATCCATATATCCAATAGAAATAGCATTATAGTAATGTGAATTATGTAGAATTATTTTCAGTCAGTTATTTTTTGTTTACTAAATCCACTTCAAGCAGTCTGATTTAGACATTTTCTTTGCTACTTTGACGAGGCAATTTTCCCTCTAATATGAAAGAATAATCGTTTAGTCATTAATCAATCTTATACCCTGTTGGTGTGCCTGATGTTTGCCCTCATTCCCTGTCTTTGCCCTCCCCCCAGTCCCTAGCCCTGTCCATTCAGCATTGTGTATCTGATATAAGCATATATTATCCGCTTTGTCCTCATTTGCTGATTTGTCTTGGCCCCACCCCCAGACTCTGTCCCAAAACCAATCATTTTTGTGTGTGTGATATAAGGGTGTGTGCCCTTTGCCCTCATTCGCTGTCTCTGTCCCCCCCCACCCCCCAGTCCCTGGCCCTGTCCAGGCAGCTGATCCGACATGTGGACAAGGAGCGGCTGCACCAGGTCAACGCCAGCGAGGTGGCCCGGCTGGAGGAACGCTGGCAGTCGGACGAGTGCATGAACGCCATCATGAGCTTCTTCCAGGCCAAGTCCAAACTGTGAGGCTGGTCCTTCTCTCCGGGAGGGGGAGGGGTCTCAGTGGCCTCCCTCGTCTGCTGCTTTGGGGTCACTGTGGTGGCTTTACCTGTGTGAAAACGTAACCCAGGGGATGGGACAGCTAATCGCAGCTGCTTCTCTAGGCTAGAAGAGCTGAGACTCAGGTTTCATTTACCTTCCCTCCAGTAGTTTGTGTATATCATTAACAATGAACCATCTGGGACATTACCTGGTGACATTTAATGCTACTGCTAACGAATAATAAATCTGATACAGTAGGACCTAATTCTTTATAACACTAGTATCGAGTTTGTGTTTTTTTTTTTTAGTAATGACAGTATTATGCTAATTTTAAGGCTGTGGAGTTTCCAGCAAATTTGGACATGTCAGTACAGTTTTGTGAAATTTGGGGGGGGGGGGGTAGTGCCTAAACTTTCCAACCTTTGCATGCTCTTTTCCTGATTATGCGATCCGGAGGTAGAAAAGCTGCTGTGGTTTTCAGGAGCAGCTCCCCTGATGACACTTCAGTGGCGTCTTTCTTGGTTTGTTGGCGGATCAAAATACTAATACTGTGACCTAACTGGGGGTCCGGGCCAGTGTGCTTAATGCTGGGATCTTAGTACATGACAAATTAGTTATGAATAAATAGCCCAAATTAAACGTAAATGTCAGTACAGTAGTACTAATTGTGCTTCAAAAACATCATGAGATGTGCAAAAGAGCCAACCTGTGCCTTTTCTTTTTTTATTCAATATACAGTGTGAGCTGTTCCAAGGGTCAGACTAGTAAGCTCTTCTTTTATGGAAGGTCTTCTGACTATTTTGGTCCATGCTGGTTTCTAAATAGAGTCCTTCAGGATTAATAAATGATTGATTAATTTGGGTAAGTCTTACTGATTTTTTTAAGCTAATGTCTCCACTAGAAAATGTGACATTGAGGTGCTTGACTTCAGATGGTTTTATTTGAAATTGTTTTAATTTACACTGGTGTCACACAGCAGCTTCCAAACGTTTAAATGAATTTAAGTATTTCTAAAATATAAAAGGTAATAAACACATTCATCAAAACCCTATTATGACTGAAGTACCCTGATTATTTATATTGTAAGGAGTCGTCTGGTGACAGGAATCATTTTTTTAAACCAGTTCCTTCCCATCAGTTGCCAGACTGTTGCCAGTTTTGTTGTATTTTCAGTTATTTCCAGTAGAGGGCAGGGTATACCAAATTTACTCACGTGGCTCTAGTCTTTTGATGCTCATGTGTGATACACAGTGGGTATGCTATCAAATTTGGAATATATTTAATTTTTCCCATGTGTTATACAACAGGAGGTAACACAAAAACATTTGTGAAACAGAACTTGTGACTTGACACAGGGCTTTAGCTTTTAATCCTTAAGCATTGAGGAGCATCTTCTGATCTAACACAGTCCTAGATGTTGTAACTTTCTGAGATGCACTTATCTGCCCAGCTCACAAAAAGTAACTATGACTATGAATCAGCTAGTTAGCGTTTAGCTTTAAAAGTGTGTGTTAAGCAACTGGACCATTTATGTGAAAACTGGTACAAATTATGTGGATTAACTGTCTGAGAGGAAGTGCTCATGTAAGCAACCTTTTATTGACTAATCCAATAAGATCATGAAACAATTTTCTTTCTTTATGAGCTGTAATCGCAGTGTGTTTTGGTTTATTCCACTAATTTATCTTATGGGTAAACATTGACATTTACTACCTGTATTTAGCTGTGAATGTAATTTGTGTAGTACCTGGGAATGTGGCTACATGAAGAAAATGGACTATAAACACTTTTCCTTATTTGTGTATACTTGATTGAAAATAGTGCCCCCACAAGTAGGGTTATGGAATACATTGCATCAGGGCATTTACTGGTGTAAAGAAAGATAGTTAGCAAAATTGTTGATGTCTTGTCTATCTTGATGAGTGGCCATTATTGTAGTGTCTCCACTGATCCTTTTAGTACATCTTTGAGAATACTGAGCTAAAGGTGTTTTCAGTGTTACTGCGATGTGGGGAAAAAAGTGTTTTATTGGTTCCAGAAGAGCTACAGTTGTTGCATTACACAGTTGTTATATTATGTTGCATGTATTCAAAGTAACACCAAGGAAAAATCCATTAGTTCTAAGTAAAACCAGGGTTCCTCACATCACAATACTCTGCTTTTAAAATGGTGGGGGGGTGTGTTTCGCTGTTTGACATTTTCTCACTTGCACATGTGAAATGCCTGCGGTAAGCTTGAGCATGACTGACGTTCGGGTTTTTACGGCTGCCTGCTCAGCAAGGTCACTGAGAGAGACCTGAATGAAAAGGACAGATATTGTATGAGAAGAGATGACTAGTAGGTATCTGCACCTCTATTGTCTGCATGCTATAGGGAGTGTGTTTGGGTGTCAGGCCACAAACAAAGGCTGTATTGATGCTCCCAGCTGAGAACATAAATATTGATGTTATTTGTGATTCTGTGTTTAAAATCACAACAATGTCATCATTTCTACTCGTATAAACAATTCTTGGTTTCTATGCTTTTATTTTCCCCCACAGACTAGTTTCTTATACCTCTGACAAATATCACATTAAGTTCATTAGTAGTAATCGGAGATCTTGTTGGGATAATCATCTTCTTATGGCCTTTCATGCATGACCAAGCAAATAGCAGTAGGATTTCCGCTTCTCTCTGTAGATATCATTCAGCAAAATCCAAACCATAGGACGTCTTTTGAAGTAGTGTCGATTTTAATTAATTTACCTTTTCATTTGTAGCCTGGTGCATCAGGTCTGTGTAATGATAAAAGGCAAGAAAAATCCATCCATCTATTTATCCATCTTCTAACCGTATATCCCATGTATAAATGCGGGGGGGACTGGGGACCGGGCACAAATTATGGGATCCTCCCACCCCCAGATGGGGTGCTGGTGCTGGTGCTAAAACAAAAAATTAATTACTTGTATCCTGAAGGTCTGTGTGATCAGATCAAATTGTTGTTTTGATAAATGAAATGAACTCTCCTTACTGTTCCAATATGTGAGATAGATATCCATGTACTGTATATATTATATGTTTGTGTAAAAGGAATGGTTTACACTACACCACTTAAAGGAAGAATAATCGTATTTATCTTTGAGAGAAGCGGAGCCTTCAATATCAACAATTTAAAGTGCAGCAGTTTTCAGTCTACGCAGAGAGAAACTTTTGTTTTCTGTAAGACGGTTCCTTTTGATCCAGCGTCATGATGTGAATGTGTTCGTGATTTCCCTGTGAGACTAATGGGTATGTCAGTGCATCATCTCCGAGTGGCGTCTAATTCATCTAAAGCTGTGTTCCTGTTAGCTGGTGTTAGCCGATTCATGGCCACTATCTTACGGTCAGAAATAACATTTGGAGAGAAAGGAGGAATGTTTTCCAGAAACCGAAAAGTCGAGTCTGCTTTGGGGCCAAGCTGAAAGACGTTTGCCAGCCTCTCAATTCATTTATGTACATTTATTTAATATATATTAAAGCATTTAATGTAGCTTCATGGAGCTACGTGAGACCCTTGATATGTTGCAGTGCTGATGACTCATGGAGTTCTTTGGGGGGGAGGGGATTTCCCTACAGGTTTAATTAAGAAGCATGAAAGAGCTCACGTCATTGGATTAGCATTTTTCCGTGCGGGGGGTGGGTTGAGAGGGCCTTTAGATGGCTGTAGAAAACACTTGCGTTTGCATGCCATTTGGAGATTCACTACACGTATCTGAGATAAGAAAATGGCTTCACTGATTCCCATACCCTTCTGGCTGTGAACACTCCAGAGATGCCCCCCCGGAAAGGTGTGTCTCACACCACGTCGTCAACTCAAAGGGGGAAGACCCTTTGCATATCGCACTTGTTTGCAACCTTTCTCCAGACTCATAACAGAGCTGACAGTGAGGTAAGTGTCCACAAAGATAATCCAGACCGGAAAGGTTATGGCTGTGTTATCTTCCTGTGTGTACTGCTGCTACATCGGTTTAAATGTTATGGCTTTTCCCACAGAAAGGCTGACCGACACTAGTCAGCGAGTGTTACTGCTTGCAAAAATGTGGATTGGTTGGGGGTGGGGGCGCCACCCAGACCAATCTAATTATGTGCCAAATTTTTTAGGGCCCCAGCAGGGGCCCTTGGAACCGTCCTAACTTGCCTGCATTTACCACACCCCTGGTTCAGGGCACCCAGTCTAACTGAACTTGACAAAATCCAGACCCTAACTCAACTTGACTTAACAGAATCATTAATCCACATTCATCATGGGGGTAATATCAATGGAAATCCCCACAGTATTATCATCTACCTGTTTAAGCTACTTGTTTTAAAAAACAGTGGTGTCTGACATAAGAAATGCCATTCAACACCCTTGGACCCGATAGGTTGAACGAGTACAGTTTCGGTTCACCTGCTGCCCCCGAAATGCCAGGGTTTTCCGGAGATGGTGGGTAAGCACGATAAGCGCTCGGGGTGGCTCGTCCACTCGATTTTGCATAAGTTCTGAAGTGTGGTCCTACAGGAGACATTTTCATTAATGAATGTTGGCCTTGAAAGCCGGAGAACTGGTCCCCCGGGGACGGAATCGCCTGTAGCCTTGCGGCAGGCCGTCTTGTAAATGCCTGCAGAATATAGTGTCATCATGAGATTTTTCATTGTTATATGTTCCTTTTCTTAATCAAAGGGTTTTTTAAAATAAGAAGCCGTGTTGTAGTTTTGTTACAAGTAGTGTTCTTAAGACTACTCCTAGGATGTCAGGGTGAGATTTACTTCTTACTGTACTGCTTATTCAGTACAGACAGTGCTGATCAATCCATTGGCTGACATAGGCGGCTGCCTAGGGCGCCATCTTCTGGTGGTGGGCGGTGTGTGGTTTAGTGAGTTAGGTGGTTGGTTCAAATCCCAGACTGGCATAGTGGCAAACCATTGGACCCCCCCAAAGTTCTTAATCCCTACTTCAAAAATTTTCTGATGCTGCTCTCTCAATTGTATGTCACTTTGGATAGAAAAATGTCAGCTGCAGAAATGTCTTCTGAGGGGGCGGCGACTTAGCCAGCCAGTTTCATTTAGTTTCAGACAGGGGGCGCTGGCAGTGAAGCCTGCCTAGGGTGCCACATGGGACTCGACTAGTACTGAGTACACGGTTGAGACCTTTATATCGAAGACAAAAAAAATAGATGACTGTCAGAAGGCAATGAAGCTCAATTAAAGTAATGTATCATTTCCTGTATCGCTGAGGTTGGTTAATTAAAGAGGCTCTGTGCATTATGTTTTTAAGCAGGGTAATTGGAGTCTCAAAACGGCAACCCGGTACTCTAAATTATCCATGGGTTAACAGTGATGTGGGTAACAGTGTTGATGGTTAGGGAGCAGAGGAGGAAAGTAATTACTTTTTTTATATATATAATTTGATGTAGACCATGTTGTCCCAACATTTGGATTTTTTCCAGTGACATGCCGCTCCAGGAAATTTGTGGAGTGGGCAGGATTGTGTCGTTTGCCAGCATCCCACCCCCACCACCCACACACAATTAGGAACGAAGGAATGGGGAGAAATGGAACCAGATGTAATGGAGCAGAGGTTCCCAGTTTCCCCCGACTTGCTGCTGCAAAGACCACAAAGTGATCGGAGTAGGAACTTTTCACCAAACGAACCATCCATGTTTTCATGACTATGAATTTTTGGCCATATTAGTCATTATCTAAATTGTCTGATAGCAATAAAACACACTGATACTGTACACTGATACTAACCCATCAATCTATTCATCTTCTAAGCCAGTATCACCATGGTCATCATAATTTTCAATAAATTATCAATAAAAATAGGTTATTAATGCAATACATGTAGGAAGTTTTTTCCTTAATGTTATGATGAAATAAAGATATATAATATATATAAATATAAAAACTGAATTTACACACAAGTTGACGTATTAATTCTATTTATAAAATCTATCAAGTCACTAAGAGTTTAGTTGATGCAAAAAACCAACACAGACTTTGGGTCATGTGTATATATAGACAAATAGTAATGAGTTTTCAGTGAATGGTTATCTCTCCATGAATGATCAGGGTTCATCTTATGAAGTACAGAGAGTGCAGCAGACTGCATGCAGTCCGAGACAAAGGCTGATCTGAGGAGCAGGGCTTTGGAATGTGAGAGGAGGTGGAACAGGGTGTGAAGCTGCCACTGCAGAATCTGAGCTCCCAGAAGCAACCTCAACACCCAGCCCTGCAGCTGAAAGGTGACGATGCTGCAGGCCACCGTGCCGCAGTAAAAAAAATACATAATGACAGTGGAAATGCGTCATAGCGCAATGACTCTAGAAACTCTGTCAATAGGATATATTTAAAGCAATTGGAGTCAACTCAGCATTCAAGTTTTTTAAGCCAAATTTATCATTCTGATAAATAATTATCCTGTCCTCATCATCCTATTATTCTTATTAATCAATATCAACTCCATTAAGCAAAGCCTCATGTCACAAAAAAGGGAGCTGTACTCTAGATTTATTCCCTACAATGCATATCCCGGTTTTAAATCCTACCCGTAAAATCCAACCCATGTTTTATTATTATTTATATTTTCAGTCGTATTGGTATTGATTAATGATCAGTAATAAAAGTTATATATCCATCACCTGGTAGACAGAAGAGTGGAGATATAGAGTTGCAATAAGACATCATTGTCAGATTCATGTTACTTATAAGGCTTTTTGACTAAGTATGACAAGAGGTTACAATAAAAATACCTTCAAGGAGCTGACTCAGAAATAAGTACAAAGCGGAGCCCAGAAATAAAAAAATAAAGTACAATTTAGAATTAAGAATGTTGAATTGTTTTTCTTTGCTAAGCTTAAGCTAAGCTTTTTATAACGTACTGAACACTTTATCGTTTAGATCTCTGACCAAGAGGAAGTCAGTGGGTGAGCTTTGCATGTGGAAACCCTTTTTACACTTCTGTGAAGTGTAATTATGAAAATATAAAAACTGAATACATTTGTACTGTTAAGTTTTGTTGTTTATGCCATTTGTTTGGCTTAGCCATCAATAATTGATTCAACATGTGGCTGCTAAGGTCAGGCCTACTTAATTTCCAGTTTGTTTTAATCTGTAGCAAGTTATCAAGCAAACTACACACCTGACAATACAAGCTGGTTACACAGCTTACCTTTTTTTTTTTTTTACATTTCTGGCAAATTTTGTTCTATAGAATTATGCCACCTGCTTAACATTTTAAACTATGTTATTATATTTTACATATTTTATTTTTAGAAATATTATAGAGTTATCAAATTGCCCTGTAGGTGGGCATGTGACCCTGAAAATGACAAGTGGGTACAGAAGATGGATGGATGGATGGGCAGACTTGGGAGCAAAAAAGATCAAATGACATTAGGAGGAAAATGAGAGGTATTTGTGTCTTTTACAGTCACTTTTATAAAGTGTGAAGGTTTACAAAAGAAAAACTATTCAGTCACAAATAACAGCTCAACAGCTCAAATCAGCTGCGCTCAATAAGTCAGAACAAACACACACTCTCGGCTTCTGGTCGGCCTATTTCAAATCCAGGGTAATTTCAAAGACAGAGCCAATATGTCTACACAATATTTCTTTCTAAAATGATGCCAGCTACCTATTCTCTTCTTAGTTACATCTGCTGTGACATCTGCCTGACAATGTCGGTCAGTAAATCCTTTGTCTGCGGGACCTCCCAGTTCAGATTCCAGAAACGTCCGAAGGCCACACAAACCTTTTGTTTAAAGCGGACACGGACATGAAAAGACACCAATTATTACTTTAATGAGCCACATTCCTCATCTTTGACACAGTGCCGGAGAGCCTCTCAGAATCCCCCTCTGAGCGTCTGCTTCCAATAAGCTGAGATTTCGCTTTGTGCCACAGGAACAAAAGTTGGCACACTCTTTACTATAATATTAGGTCCTGGAGCAGTTACTTCAACCAGCTCTCGCCTGTCATGCAGTACGAAGGAGACAAATAGGTCTGGGATCCTTTCAAGGTACAGGGTGCCACCAAAGGCCCTCCAATTGTCTTTCATGGGTGAAACACTCCCCGAGACCATATGGCAATGCCCATTCACCGCCCCCTGATCCTGACGGGAAGAGGCATGTGTTATTGATGTATTAAACTGCTATTATAGATACTAAACACTACAACAAACCAACTTCCATACAGTATTAAAACCCGTCCATTCCCCATAACTGTTTATCCAGTACAAGGTTGAGATGACAAGGCAGTGGGTGCAAATAATACGTTAAAATGCAATAGACAGTTAAAATTGAGAATATATATGTATTCTCAAGTATATAGATTAATATTATATATCATCATCTGGTAGGTCATATATATATATATATATATGTATGTATACACACACACACACACACACACACACACACTCTCTCTCACCTAAAGGATTATTAGGAACACCTGTTCAATTTCTCATTAATGCAATTATCTAAGCAACCAATCACATGGCAG
>JAODKC010000001.1:24117527-24127828 GCA_026777985.1 Mormyrops attenuatus
CCCCCCCCCCCCCCCCCCCCCCCCCCCCCCCCCCCCCCCCCCCCCCCCCCCCAGCGCGCGGGACACCTCAATTTTTAATTTGGTTTCATTCATCCCCCCTATAATAATATATTATATATTAATAAGTATTATTAAGCTGTATCCCCCAATATAACTGTTACTGTGCATAGGCCGAGCAGGTATGGAACATGGATGGATGGAATATAAAAACAGCTGTAATTAAAATAATGTGACCCTCATTAAGAATAAGTTGTCTTCATGTCTGTGTTTCTACACACAGATTACCCTACAGAACACAGGACCTCAGCATATCGTCGAATTTTTATTACAGTTTAGCTATCCAGTGTCATTCATAAATAAATTATAGCGTAGCACTGTATATTTAATGAAAACTGTGGCATTTTAATAAATAAAAAAAATAGATTGTTTTTATGGCTGCCAGATTTTGTTAAACACATGAAAGTGTCAGAGGATTTCTCCCAGCAACCTAAGGATTCCTGAGATTGTTAGAACACTGACATCACCGCTACCGAAAGAGGTTCAGCCTGTCCGTGTGTTTTCCTAGAAAGCTCACAGTCAACTCGATTCTCAGACTCCAGCAAAAGCATCTGGGTGGAGTCTTTGAGTTCACCAGGTGCATAAACAAGCCTAGAGGCGAGAATTATTTAGAAGTCGGACAGGAAAATTTGGATTGATGCAATGCTGATGGAGATCATGAGAATGAGTACTGACTGCATGCTGAAGCATAAGCAGATGAGGGGGACGGAAAGCCACCCGAGATTATGACCATGCAGTTGTGCCGCTGAGGGGGAGACTGAGATTTGCAGCACCATCAATGGAGTGAGAAAGGCGGAGAACATTCCATTCCTGGAGAGCTGATAGAGCATCCTACTAAGCCACAGGAAATCCAGCTCGCAACAGTGCTTAAGATATGCAGCTTAAATTAGGGTGAGTGGAAGATGCCCAGTAAATGGAGTTCATTCAGTCTGTCTAACAGTGAGTCAGATTAGCGACTCCCTTATCAACACACAGATAATAACAAAGGGAAACAACAATAACAAAACACAATTAAAGTATTGGGTGCTGAATAAGACAAAGGGCCTGAGATCATATACCACTTAGACAATAATCAATTCCATACAGAAGTTAGTTTACAATGTACATCATGCTTTTAACGAGATTTCTGATGTAACCATTGATGTAGCTGAACATTTAGTGAATGCTGATTGCTGCATTTCAAACTCAATATCAAAGCTCCGACTATTAAAAATTTGTTTTCATTAAAATGTAGGTTAAATGCATTAAAATAGGTAAAACAATTATTTATTATATTGAATGTGTACCATTCAAATTAAAATATAAATCATTTATAGCAATATCACTAATAACACCTCAATACAGCTATATTAAAAACCTTACGTTGACAAAACTAATAATTTATGTAGTTAATTTTAAATGGTACTATGTTAGCCTGCTTACAGGTGTTCTCACTTCAGTGGACAAGTATATAAGCAAAGAACCCCATAAATTTACTGACACATAATTATAATGCATCACAGATGTACACACTCTTACCTTTTACAAGGTGACCCTGTTTGGGCAAATTATGAAAAACTCTCCATCAATTTTTGGAAACTCCTATTCAGGGTTGCAGAGTCTATGGGCACAAAGCAGGGAACAATGCAGGATGGGGTGCTGACCCATCACAGGGCACACACCATTCACAATTTAGTAATGGCAATCAACCACAGCATGTTTTTGGGCTGTGGGGGGAAACTGGAGCCCCTGAGGGAACCCCACAGTGACAACATGCACAAGAGTCTCCAGAGCGGAGACTCAAATCCAGGTTCCAGAGGGGTGAAGCAACAGCACTAAACACTGCACCACCATGGCAGTCCCTTGAAGGACTAAATAAGTGCATACACATCAGGTCACAACTTCAGTGCTTTTATTAGTTAAAAAATCACTGGATCCAATCATCTAATAATAAACAGTTTTGTTACTTGCCACAAGTACATATAAATATTTCAATTGTTGAAATAATTATAGTTTATAAAATGTTAAATGTTAATATAATAACAGCAACAACAATAAATTAATTATTATTATTATTATTATTACTGTTGTAATGTTCTAGATGACAAATGCAAGTGACGTTTAAGATTAGCAAAGGCATTGCAATACAGAAGCTTTTTAGTTATAATATACACAGCTCATTGACTGTGTTTTGGTTCTGAATTTGTGTTTTGGAACATTAAAGTGGTTTGATTCTCCTAATGATTTATTTTTATCCTTGTTCATACCTACAATTAAGGCACCTTTACTAGACACTACAACACATTTATGCTGTTCATGTATGGAAACCTGTTAAAGACCAGGAATCATTCTTGTTGCTCTTTGTAGAACCTCTTCTACTGTGCTTTAAATGGCCACGACAGGAAAACGCCATCAAAATAATGTACAAATGCTCCACAATACAAGAAGTAATTGCTCACTAGAGTGTCTCTATGGAAACTTTAAACAGTAAACAGTTTGTTAGGTGAGGTCTTACTACTGAAGTATGTTCAGAAACTTCAGATGATTGTAGGTTAGAAAGCATAAAAAACACATGTTGGGCCTTGCACTGTTTGTTCATAGATTACTAGAGGTTGTGCCTCTTAAAACAGCCTGTTGCCTCTGTGTCGCTAGCTAATTCTGTCCCCATGTGAGTACACTATCTTGGATTACAGGGATCCTTGGATCACTATTTCATGTGGAACTTGAAAAGCCTTTTTCATAAATCACATCATTAGGCTCCTTACTGTTGTTCGCCTTTGTTGCACGTTCAAAGAAATCCACTGAGACACATCTGTCATCCTCGCCTTGCTGGCTGTCCCCTGTACGTGTTATTTTTATGCTTGTTTAGGGGTGAAGCCTCCATAGCTTTCTATCTGTAATAGAATTGAGGCTGTCAAACTGTAGGTTTTATATTCCCATTTCTAGTGGAAGTAAAGAGTAACTAGATGGATGTCGATTATTAATTTCAAGTAGCTGGAACAGACAAGACCATGTCACATTAAATTTTTTCTTTAAGATGAGTTACTTCATGGTAGACAGGATATACTAATATTAAAAAGCAAACATATTATATAAAATAAGTTAATAAAATTATTAAATGAAATAATATACTTATTTTAATTATCATAATCAGGTATTAACCACATACTGAGCTGAGTTGGTGTCCCATCTTGGGTCAGTCCCTGCCTTGTGCCTGTAGCTTCTGGGATGGGTTCCGGACCCCTGTGACCCCGACTAGGACAAGAGGGTAAATTGATAGATGGACGTAATTATTAACAGTATAACATTTCATGACCCAAAAAAACAGAATAAAAAAATATTTCAGTAAAAAGTGTAGTGCTGTGAACACAGTGATACGGTAATCTCTGAGGAAAGCCAAAGTGTTACCTGTGTAGTTTTACACATAGCTATTGTTGTACATTTGTAAATGGAAATATTATCATAGTACATTACAAACCATTCCAAATCCAGTTCTACAGCATCTCATATAAGGGTCAAAGGAATTTTCAGTCATGTAAGGATTTTTTGCAAAATAATTTTCATGAACCGCAGAATGTTAATTTTGATCTGCCATCTAGTACTTTTAAATACGTGTAACAGAATTTAATAATTATCATAAATTCTCCCTGTGGCTTCTGTGCATCAAAGAAACTAAGAGCTAATCTGCCTGCCAAGCAGGTCTTAGCAGACGAGTCAGACATAACTAACCAATTACACTGGGCAGCACCTATGTAGGAAAGCTTTGGCAGCAGATGATCACTGTGGTGATGATGGCAAGGACACTCGTTCAAACAGTGTGGAAGAAGACAATGCTTAACTACTTCCTTTTCTTGCCAAGAAACTGGTGCTCCCTCACCAGTAATATCCTTCATTTGGAACTCTTGAGTAACCATTCAGTCAACAAAAAGTCAAATCAACAGTACCCAAGGATTCTCTGAAGAGACACAGTACCAAAGGAGTCCAATCTATTTCTCAGGTCACTGGATAGCATCTATGTCTCACCACCATCCAGCAAAACGGGGATTGGTTATCTCTCTGAGCCAATCATTTTTTGTTTTGCCCTCAAAACATTTTTGTGTAAGTAAAACTCCCATGAGCCCCCTTTCCAGCAACCTCATGACTCCCCATGCTCTCCCAATATTTCTACTGACTTCATAGGAAGAGTCACCAGAGACATGAACGTCGCTACTGAGGTAAGTGAACCTCTCCATGTGGTCGACATTCCCTCTGCAAACAGACACATTACTGACGGCTGGGCCCAAGAGGTCATTAAAGGCCTGGATCTTGGTTTTTATCCGGGACACTCGCAAGCCAAGACACTGAGACTCCTTGCTGAGTCTCTCAAGAGCCCTGATCAGAGACTCCATTGACTCTGCGAAGTTCACAGCATTGTCAGCAAGGTCAAGATCAATGAATCTTTCTTCACCAACAGATACCCCACAGCGGTTGGAACCCATGACCTTGTCCAACACCCAGTCCATACAAGTACTGAAGAGAGTAGGAGCCTGAACACACCCCTGATAAATCCCAGAATCCACTGGGAAGGACACAGAGGTTCTGCCTCTACTCTGCACATGCTTATCAAGACTTAGGTGTCTTTGATGGACTCCCTTTGGTCAGCAAACCAATGCCACTTGGAACACGAACCACCATGTAAGAAGTGTCACTACTGATGGTTCACTTGTGTGTTTCCCTGATGGTGGAATGAGATGCTAAAAAACATTCAGTCATCAGATTCCCTTTTCACCTTCAAGAATTACCTGAAGACCCATCTGTTCCATGAATTCCACTAGCCTAATTCCTCTTTTTGTTCCCTGAATGTTCTTATGTGACACTTCTGATCCTTGAATAGTTTTATTAGGTTCTTGCCTTGCCAGAAGTTTTTGTGTAGTTCTTGCTTCATTACTGCTAACACGTGTACCTGGGCATTCATTGGAAGATCAGCTTAGCTGCAGAACAAGAGATATTAATGCTGATGCATGAGGAATGTTCAAAAAGAACTAAGGAACACCAGAATCAGAGTCCAGCTCATTGTCCTTCTCCATCTCATTGTCCTTATACTCTACACTGAACAAGAAGTTACAGCCATGAAAGAATATGGAGAAAGACACTAATTCAGCACTTCTATTGTGATGTATTCCTCACCACATCCAGCCTGAAAATTTAGCCAAAGCTCTATTGATTAGAGCTTGTTGTTGTACCGAAGAACCCAAGTTCAAGCCTCTGTCTTTTCTAGGGGATGCTGTGTCTCAGTGGGTTAGGACACTGTGATTGTGACCAGGTCACAGGTTGAAATCGTAGACTCAGCAGATTGAGTTCACCATTGAGTCCTTGACCAAGGCCCTTACCCCCCAATTGCTCCTGGGATTGACCCTGCTTTCTTGTAAGAAAGGTATGTCACTTTGGATGAAAGAGTCTGTTTCACAGAAAAAATGTAAAATGGAATTAAAACAAACAAGGGGATTCTGGCTCAAATCAATCCCAAACTTTTGCATGAAGCACAAATGATCAGATTAAAGTTATTCTTCTGGGAATATTATGAGAAGATCCCATGTATTGGCAAATACCATTATAATGAAGTTGAACAGCATTGATTACTATAGCATAAACATGCCTTTGGAAAATCCGAAGATCCGGACAGAAAACAGGATCTTCTAGAGTAACATTATTTATATGGTCACCAGGAGCCAACACTACCTTCAAGGCACCTTATAATAATTAAAAATAACAACAAACAGCAAATCGATGACATTTTTGATCAGTATGTACTGAACAGTAGCAACAAGCATTACAATTTGTGCAGATTCTGTCAAATGGTTGTGTTGCATTGTGATGGACTTACTGATGAGTTCTGCATTGCACGTGACATCTCATGAATAGATGGAAAAATAGAGATTTGTTTCTGAGAAACGGGGAGATATTTCTTTGAAATCATGTGCTGCATCTGCAAAAACAGCCAAGACTTCTAAGCTTCATAAGTCGCTGTAAGCTCACAATATTGCAGATGCATCTAAATTTCCGTAGGATAAATAGTCCACAAAAAAAATCTGTGCTATTAAATAACTTATTTACTTTTAAAGTTTTAAAAGAGGGATAAAAATTGAAAGCAATAATCCCTAAAAAGATATGCTGTAGCATCATAAAACAACCAAAGTATTTAAAAAGGAACATATATGGCCATTAAAATGTACCTTATACCACAAGTTTCAGTAAAAAACATAAATGCGCATCAAAAATGATTTGACACCAAAAGAGCAGCATAGGTATAGGGATTGATGGAGGATGATGATCAAAGGAGGTATGGAGTCAGATTGTGATGATAACTGCAAGGAAAGGCTATCTCAGAACCTCAAAAAAAAAAAAAAGATTGAATCTGAAGGTCAGGTCGCCACTCAGGAAGACCAAAGTAGCATCCAGTGTAATTCATCGGTAAGTGGCACTGACTCAACCACAGGTCTCGCGATGGGAAAACATGAGATCATTCTGCTTCCAAAATGACTGGCTAAAAAAGGGTCCCTGATACCCTGGAAAAGATAGTGACAGGCTAAGAGTTTCCTAGAGGTTCAGAAGCCCTCCTCCCACATGCTGAAGAGGTTAGAAGCCTTTGGAGCAGCCAAAGATATCATGCTCACTCATGCATGCATGTCTAGATTCTCTTATGTACTGTGCCAATAATAGACTGTGATGTTTGGTGTTATTTGTTGCTTATTTGATAGTTTGATGTTTATTATTTAATATTTCTGTGTTTATCATTTAAAGGGTCCGAGTAATAACATTTTTAAACTTAAATTTCACCTTTTTCCACCTTTTCTATTGACTGTCCAATAAATTAATCAGATTAATAGATGAGTCTGAATTGCCGATATGGTTTTCGATAAATTAATGCCCTGTGACAAACTGACATCCTGTCAGGCTGTACCCTGCTTTGTGCCCTATAATTTTTTAGGATTTTTAAGATTGATTTTCTTTTTCATGGCCCTACCTGAGCAGATGTTGCGGAAACTAGATGAATATTTCTTTCATACACAATTCATTCTGGGGAGTATGGCAAATAAAAAAAGTTCTTATAGAAAACACACAAATGGAAACTCTCTTTTGGTTGCTGCTAAAGAAGAAACCCTTTGTCAATGGCACCTCCTCTTGCCATCAGGGATTCCACAATGAGCCCCAAGAGAACCAGACTGAGTAGAACCTCTGGATTCATTACTATACATGCATGGTGTAGGAGATTCCATGGGAACCAGACCAGGGTGTTAGAAATCTATACTGTATGTAAAAATGATACACTGATGAGCCAAAACATTATAACCACCCCCACATGAAATGAATAATGTTGACTATTTAGCAGTGGTGGGGACAGCTAATGGAAAAGTTAACTTTGATAACCACTAATCTGCTAACTGTAAAGTTTAATTCAATAACGCTAAACAGATAAACAGCTAAAAAATTTGCAGAAACTAACAATAACTGCTAACCGGCTACTTTTTGGTTTCAGGCTCAAAAACCCTTAAAAACATACTTAGAGAATTTTTAATATTTTGTAGCTTAGACACAGGGCTTTCCAAAAAAAGTATAGCATGCCAAGATCAAATGATGATTAAGGCTTACACAAATAATTAAAATAATAAATAAAACAGTCAACATACAGTTTATTTACTGTAAATTTGTAGATACAGTAAACTGACAAAAAAAGCTTACAATAATGTATGTTGTCGCTGAAACTGTTAAGGCTGATGTATACTCCTACATTTCTTCTGTATTCAATATGTCAACTACAAGTACTGAATGTTAGCCTCTGCTATGTAAGTTCTGGTTCATCAGTATATATGCATATTATACACATTACATAGCACAAGATATTGTTCATCTCTATGGGCTGTGGATGCAGTAAATATATATATATATATATACACACATATATTTAAAAACAGCAAGGACCTTTGGAACCTCAAGAAAATGTCATATAGCTCATCACAATTTCCTAAATTAGAATCTTTAAAGCTATCTAACTTCTCCCTTGTGATCTGCCTTTGCTTTCAGAGAGCAGAAACAAAAACTTCAATCTAAAAAAAGAATATAATAAAGATCAAACAGCACTTTTATGCTGACAACAATCCAGCCCAAATCAATTATCGATGGGATGAAAGAGATTGTGATTATTACCTAAATTATGTTTTCAGCCATTGAACTGTTTTGAGGTTCTTTAATGATCATTTTCAAATCCTTTTATCATTCTCCGCTCGATGTTAGTCTATCTGTAGTTGACGACACTGCTACGTTTTCTGAAAATGACTTCTCTATGTAATGACAGTTCCATTGTGAAAAGAACTATAATAAACACAGTGATGTCACAAACATTATCGAAGTCCTTAACTTTTTCATCTGGAAAAAGACAAAACTAAAGAACTGTGGTTCTCTTTCCACGCAACGAAACAGAGAAAAGAAAGTGGCTGTGTACACTAAACAGCCATTTCCCACAATTTTAGTATTAGGGGTGGAATGATACACAACAAAATCACGGTTTGGTTCAGTTTTGGGTTCACAGTACAGTGCAGTTTTGGTAGAGCAGGGAAAACAGAATTTGTTCTGAGATTTATTGTTAAAACTGCAAACACAATTAGGAAAAGTTGTAAAACAAAGGCAATGTGTCAACATATTTGAGTAGGAGTTGCTTATTTAGGGATGGTGCGGTGCGGTGCGGTGGCGCAGTGGTTAGCACTGCTGCCTTACAGCAAAAAGGTCCTGGGTTCTTTCTGTGTGGAGTTCGTATGCTTCCCCCATGTTTGCATAGGTTTTCGCTGGGGGCTTCAGTTTCCTCCCACAGTCCAAAAGCATGCAGGATAGGTTGATTGGTGTGTCTAAATTGGCCCTGTGAGTGTGTGCCCTGCAGTGTGTTGCCAACTGCCCAGGGTTGGTTCCCACCTGTTCCTAGGATAGGCTCCATTCCACCCCACAACCCCAGTTGGGTTTCAGAAGATGGATGGATGGAGTTGTTTACTTGCATATTGAAAAATATACAACATTTTAATTTTGTTTTACCTCATAACAATCATAATGAACTAAATCCAAAGTTACGATACCTTGCTGAACAAAGCAGTTCTGGTGAATCACATTACATTCCACCGTTTTGATTTGTTTGGATTTTATGTCATGCATCACATCAGACTTAACAAGCGGATACAGAGTAGTCGGCATACCTCTTTTGTTAAATAAAATGAAATCATTTAGTTACCATAATAACCAGTTACCCATTAGCACCGCTGAAACGTCTTTGTACGAGCATTTCTCTTGAGAAAAACTAGATTTATTTTTAATTCAATAAAGAAACTTTCTGATAGCAATTATTTACCTGAAAATTGCCATTGAAGAAATAAACTGCATGAGAAGTGAGACAAAGGTAGGTGATTAATGAGAGATATTTTAAGAGATCCTAAAATAAATATGGACAGGAGAATTTCTATAACATCATACAGAGATCCAGGCACATTTTTTAGATCCAACTGAGGATTCTCATTGATTTCTCGTGAGAAAAATGTGAGAAATGTAGGTCAAGGCAGTAAGACGCTTCTTTATGTGGGAGTGATCATAAAATAGATCAAAAAAATGAATCACAAAAACCAGATGTGTCACTAGAATGACCTTAGGAAACTGTACTTGGAAAAGGTGTGGTCTCTTTGACCTAAAATGAACCACATACTAAGGAGCACGAGTAAGGTCTTTCTTTTCGCAGCTAAAAAGCTACTTTCTGTGATTTCAGAAACAGCACTTTCTTCTGCCATATTTAATTTCTGGCTTTCATGAGAATGCATAACTGGCAACCAACAGAAATGATTCAGAAACCTATGAGCTATTGGTTGGTTTCATTATTAACAATTTTCTTAATTAATTACATTTATAGATGTTACCCCAAACCAATCATTTCAGAAAATTGAGAAGAGTTCAATTACCATCACAGCAGTTTTGTTAAGTGGTACTAAAAGGCAAACTGGAAAATAATGAATAATACAATTTCATACAATTTTGTATTATTTTTAAAATGTGTAAGTCAAATTGCTTGCATAAATGTCTTCCTCTGGTTAAAAAGTGGGCATAAAAATAATAAATAATAATAAAAAGACCACAAATGTGTACTATTAATGATAAATTGATCACAAAAAGGCCTACAACATGATCTACTTAGATTTCCAGAAGGCCTTTGATGTTGTCCCTCACAAACGGCTCTTGCTTAAGCTCAAAGCTGCAGG
>JAODKC010000001.1:24127928-24178635 GCA_026777985.1 Mormyrops attenuatus
GGGAGAACATTTTAAACTGAATTTGAGAAAACACTTCTTTACACAGCGTGTAGTTAGAGTTTGGAATAGTCTTCCTGCTAATGTAGTGCAAGCTGAAACCCTGGGTTCCTTTAAATCAGGGCTAGATAAGATTTTAACAACTTTGAGTTATTAGTTAGGTTCTCCCCAAACGAGCTTAATGGGCCAAATGGCCTCCTTTCGTTTGTAAATTTCTTATGTTCTAATACATTATAGAATGTTTATAATGCAGAATAAATATAGAACAATGCTAGATTTATAGCAAACTACATATGGCCTTGGACAATTGCCATGTAGCGTCCTATTTCTATACGGTTCTCTGAAATGGCACTGTGAAATTGTGGTGTGTTCGTCGGGAATAGAAAGATAGTGGGTAGAAAGGGGCAAGCCTTTTTTGAGGTTGTCATCATTGAATCTGTGTCTTAATGGATTCTAGTTCAGTATATTTCTGTGTTATCGGTGTGATACTGAATGAACTACAATCAACTCTTCTTGCTAGCAGTGCTAGCTATTGAGAATCTTATTTTGGATTTTGCCTCATGCTGAAGTATGTCGCAAAGCAGCCACAAAACACGGATTCAGGCCTGTAAACTCTTCAGCATTCCTTGTATTCTGCTGAGTTTAACAGTAGGAATTTTACTAGACAAGAAAATATTTTGAATCTGAAAATATTTAAAGCGAGGAAGAAAAATGCTGCTAGTGGCAACACAAGTGAATGTGCAGTGTTGAGAGCTGCAAAAACTTAACAACTTGGAGATTCACATTCTATGGAGAAGACTATAGTGAAGGACATGGTCTTAAGATAAAAAGGGGAAGTTACATAGAGGATACAGCCCGGCAACTCCCTTAATGTCTATCTCAGAAATTTCCTCCCTGATCCTGAAAACTGAAGGTTTTATGGTGGAGAAAATGCTGATGAGATCAACAAGGACATGATACCATTGCTACCAAACTGAACAGAAGGACTCTGGCTCTTTAAGGAGACAGAGGGTGGCCTAAGTAATATATTTTTTATAAACCCCCATTTCAATCTGTGCTTATGTTGCAAAACACCAGGACATAAATTTAATCAATCAAATTGCTTGCAGTGCCCATCATGTTGGCAATCAGAGGATGGATAGATACATCTCCTTTTATCCTGCGGAATTATTGCACAAATTGCTCTCCCCTTTTCTGTCAAACCACATTTTTCACATTATAACAAGTCATATATCCTATGAAATCAAAAAGGGGATTGTAGTCCACATATGGATATAAGCATGTATGACAAAATATGGGGATAAATATTGCAGACAATTTGTATGATTGACTTTATGGGATTATTGTTTATATTTGTTTATTGAAGGATGTTGCTGGGCTCTAAGACAAGCTTGCAACTGGACAAAAGTTTCATTCCTTTTTTTCTGGGGGGTGGGGGGTTATGCCATTATCAAGAACATGACTGCACCTTTCTTTCAACAATGGCAGCTTGTAGCTTTGCAGGTGTGCGATTTATATTCTCTCATATAAAATTCACATATAATTCACTCTGTCTTACAACTCACATTGTCATCTTCTAGAGACAGTGATTTGTGCTTATGGTTTTAGTTTTTTTTTGGGGGGGGGGACAGCTGGCTAGCCCCTTGTGCCTGTGATCAGGAGGTTGCTGGTTAAAATCCAATGCTAGGCAGAATCGCCACATCTCTTCTGCTGGGTTCTTGCAAAATGCTCCGGGGGTGCTGGACACGTTTTGATTAAGTTAGTAATGGCATCACATACAGAATTTGTTTCTGCAAAATACTGTCAGAGACAGTTTGATCTTGAATTGACTACACTGAGAAGAGATTCTAGTCTGAATTATGTTAAAGTGTTTTAAAGTAACTATTGTTTAGAGAACAAAAACTGTTTTTATTGAAGCCTATTACTGAAGGGTAAACTGCAGATTTGTTTCTGAATTGCCCTTTGTTCGACAGATTTCCGCATACACACAGAAGGCTTCCTGGGACCTGGTGGACAATGGGAAGTTCTGTGTGTAACTGATCTCACCTGCAATTACTGAGAGCAATGTAGTCCCAGTGCAATCCAACTGCCTGGGGAGTCAGTCCGGCGATATACCCGCAAAATGACACGCTGTCGGTGTTTTCTGTCTTTTAATGTCGAAAGCAAACCCCAGCAAAATACACCAACAAATGTGCCTGAACCCAGTGAGATGAAATGACTGTCTGAGTGTAGGTAGAGGTCTGTTCTTTAGACCCATTTGTGCCTTCTGTGATTTAAAGACTTGTTACTCATAAGAAAAATCTGAGAAGTGTGAGTCATACGGCGTACACATAAGTTATAGTGGTCTTGTTTTATGTAAAAGAAACAAATCATGGATCACACTACAACTTTTCACACTGTCAAGTGATCTAGAAAGTTCTTCGGTGCCCCTAATTCATAGCATAAGTTTATTACTGGTGTTTACAATTTACAATTGTGCTTTGTTGGAAGGGACTTCTCACTTCCCATGTGTCTAATTAAAGACTAATGTTGGATGAATAATGTCTAAATAAAATTTGCTGGTGTGCAGCACATTTTTTTAAATACCCCTCTTAATACCCTATTTCTTCTTCCTCTTCTTATTGTTATTGCCCAGTACTCCCTCAAAACAAAATATGTTAAACTCCTGACCATGACATTACATAAGCTACAACAGAAAAGAATCTGTGATATATTTCTTATGATGACGAGATAAATCCATAACATTAAAACTTAACTAAACTCAATCATATAAATTGTGTCATATACATCCCCATATTTTGTCATACATGTCTATATACATATGTAGATAAAGAGCAATCGTAGATTTTCAATTTTATAATAAATAAATAATTTCTGAAGGAGTGCAACACCTCATTTATATGGGATACTGTCATTATTTTATTGTGTTATTTGCATTAATAAAGTTTTTTTTAGGTTGAACTGCATGGTTTTGGACAGACAATGCTACCTTTCAGTCCCAGCGCTCTGGGAACCAGCGGTCCCTGCGTCACTCGCATCAGCGTGGCCGGCGGTGCCCAGCGTGTTGCACGAGACGAGAGCAATGGGCTAAGAGACTCTCTTCTTTAATCTCACCGTAGGAAAAGGGTAGCTGAAAAAGGAGCGGTTCTGATCTGCGAGCGCGCGCCCAACCCTCTCGGTCGGGCTGCATTATTGGGCAGCCAGAGCATCGGTGACGGCGACAGCGAGGTCGTGACGTCGGAGACCACTGCTGAAATAATGGGAACTTTATGTACGGAATCTCCCAGGCGAATCTGTAATAAGAAAGAGTTACTTCAAGGTTGCCAAAGACTTAAACTCCACACGTAGCACCAGATCCACGTCTTGTATGTGTAGTGGGGCAAAAAAAATGCAATAGCTATTGATTTAGTGCCTGGGGAGGAGAGTTGGCTGCAGAAAAATGGGATGTGGCACAAGGTGGCCTATTGTTTTCAAGGTTGAGAACAACATGCCATTACTGCTTCCTCCGTGGGCTTTCGCTTGACGACAATGCAAGTGAGAGTGACTCGGAAATCCAACACTTACTATTAGAGTGACACCCCCAGACTCCACGGCTCCTGCGTTATCTCTAAAGGAAAAACTTTTCTGTTACCGAAGTGACACACTCGCAAAGGTTCGGCTGCACGTTAATTGCTGGGTTTTTCTGTAAGCGAATACCTTCGGAAGCACAGGAACGGCATTCAGCACAGGAGGGAAGGTCTAAACAAACACAGGCTGGCAGAAAGTGCGGGTTGGGGGGGTTTAAAGTTCATCAATGAGTCAACTCATGAGCGATTAAGCGAGCAGACTCTATGGTGAGAGTGTTTCGGTGGTCTTAGCTGAATCTGAAATGTGAATGAAACGCAAGCCAGGCAGAAAGATATGTGTCACTAGTGTGTCTTAAGGGGCATTAAAATGTGACAGTACAATAATTCACCATCTCCCCCCCCCCCAAAGAAAAACTCTCCATATTACAAGCCATATTAAAATTTATTTTTTACAAATCAACAACACTTTATTACATTGGTTTATTACATTTCACTGCAGCTATACACTTTAAAATTTAAATTCTGAAAAATATTTTTGTCCTTATTAATATATTAACATGGATACATAGGTCTATCATATAGGCACCATGATTAACATGAAGATCAAATGAAACACATATGTTTGCCAGAAGATGTACTTCTGAATGAGTTATTCTTGATTGGCCTGTTTGTTATTTGTCATTCTGTATGTTAGCGCATACTTAGGATAAGAAATTGCATTTCACTCTCCCAGATTTCAAAGTAAGGATTGTGGAAGGTGTCATTAGGTATCATTCTGCACAGTTTTTTTCCAAGTGGAAAGTCAAAATAAGATTCTGAACTTATTAAAGTATTTGAATTCAACAAATTAATTACACCAAGCAATGCATTGCATTCTGTATTACAAATCCATAATAGATTATGACTAGCACAACACAAGCCATAAGGAATATCAGGTAATCACTGAAAATGACATCTGTACATTCAAAATTTTTCCATTTCGAAATATTTAATATTAATAAAATATATAATTTTATATCATATAAAATACGAACTAGAATTCTGAGAGTTTTCACAGATTTAGAAGAAAATTAGTTTAACTGTTCCTAAAATAAAAATATAGCATTTCGTATTGTAAAAAGTTTTATAGCATAAAAGAAAATCTTTTCTCTTTTTCTTTTTTTTAATTAGCTATATTATTCTGTGGGTGATCAAAACCCAAACTTCAACAAAATGGCATGAGACAGTTGAAATGATCAAAAGCTGTAGCTGGTCCTCTTTTGATCCATATCCAGATTTTCCTCAAAGAAACATTCTTTTACATAACTGACATTATATTCTCCCATTGCAATTGAACATTATTTATGGAAGCAATTTAAAGGAATGTTGTTTCCCGAATCACCAAAAACATCCCTGGAATGCGAAGCTGGAACATTATTTGTTAATTTTCTTAACCTGTAAACATTCTGGTTTCTTCCGAGAAATATACAAAAAAGACAAATTATGAAAAGATATCGGCATTCCACATGCAATGAACTTGTTCCTCAGAAACACCTTGGAAAGTCAGAGGTGTCCAATTAAGAGGATGACAGTAGAGAATGGTACCGTCTATATTCTCATGCATGGGTAAGCCAGGAGATAAATTGATGGCTGTGATGTATTTTAGACGGAACCCAGGGTCCAGTGGTGACTTTATAAATATTTTTATACCTTGCATAAATGAAAACCTCTGACAGATTTATAGAGTTGTGAGTTCTTTATATATGTCCCTGTTACACACTCGGCAGGACCGGTGGCTGCATCTGCGGGGTGTGAACCAAACACCATCTGCCATGGAAGCTGTCAGAAGGCACTGGAATTCACTCGGGGCACATTTGGTGAGAAGACTGGTGAGGGTTCCCTATGTGGTTCAGGGGCATGTACAGGGGCGGGGTCACCACAGGGGCGGGCTCCAGCTGAATGCTGATTGCCGACTGGAGTGTCCCCTCCCCTGTCAGTCACTGATTCAAAACATCTCATTGGGTAATGATAAGGACGACCCATCAGTATAAATAATGGCCTCTTCTATGCCCCTGGGCCTTAAAAAAAAAACTCAGAATTGCCCCTTGGTTTGGTTCATAAGTAAATCTCTAAAGCAAATCTAATTCATAAGCAAATCTAAAATCGGCCCCACTTTTTAGCCTGTTTCTTTCCCTTCAACCCCCCCCCCCCCCAAAAAAAAAATCAAAAAAGTCAGTTTAGCCCTAATATTCAATTCCAAGCTTGTTTTGTTTGTTTTGGTGAAAATCTCTAGATCACCATTTTCTTGGTTATGCGAGCTAAGACGGCTTGGTGCCTTTTTCTCAAGTCTGCGTCACAAATGCTGGGGGAGGGGGGGCAAACCTTCTAACGGTCATAATAAATCAAGAGTTTTAACAGTTGAGGTTAGACGAGGTACACGGGAGAGTAGGCGAGTGCAGCAAAGTGAAAGGGAGTGACGTTTTAAGAATCCTCAATGGGAGCTCAGACCTCTCCCCTTTAATGTTCAGCCATCTAAACTCTCCAGTGCTCGATTTCTCCCTCTTCACACTGGCGGTATGAGAAAGACGGATGAGCCACTCTCATCCAAACAGAAGGTCGAAGAGCGTGAAATATTACCGCGATGGGAGGTGAGGTGAAGGAGCTGTAAAAAGGCAGACTGCAGGTCTTCATTCACTTAGCCGCGTTCATCAGTTTTTGGGGCGCATTTTAAAGGCACATTGTGGGACAAATCATGCAACGTAATGAACGAGCACATTGGGAAGAGAATGATTTAGTTGTAACCTGTAATAGATCTACATTGATGAATCACATGTAGGTGAGCACTTTTGCACAAACACATGCTAAGTGCCTTGAACCATCATTACTTTTTGCAATACAAGGCTTGACAGGACTCTTCCACTTAGGTGGTTATTGAATTTGGCTTTTGAAAACTGTTAGAAAGTACACAAGTGTTTCACTGAAGTTTTAGCTGTTTTACTTTTTAAAAAATGATTAAACAGACACTTTTATCCAAACTGACCAACATTTTTAAGAAAGCAAAGCCAGCCAAGCCCTGGAGCAAATGGGAGTTAAGGGCCTTGCTCAGAGGCCTGGCAATGACATCACTTGGTGAATGCTGGGATTCAAACTAGCAACCTTCCGATTACATGTATTGCCTTGAACCCGGTGGGTCACACAATGCTGAACCAGTGACTTTCCATATTTATTTTAATACTCACTATGTATTCTCTGCATCTGTCCAAAAAGCTGCCTATCTAGTTTGATCCCTAATAATATCTAATAATTTAATACATATATGCCAGTATTTTAATTACTTTTTATTGCATACTTTACCTGATCAATAGATGCAGCTGAAACCGTCAAAACTAAGACAAATGTTTATAATGTGTCATTTGTAAAGACAGGAATGTATGTGTCCTCAGTATAATGTATCATCTAGGTTTTAACAAACAGACAAAAGCAACAGACAGAGTCCATTATTTGTAAGATTTATGGTTTCCTTATATGGAATATGGTAGTCATTATTTTCTCAGTTTATTCCTGAGCTGCATTTTGATTACAGCAGGCATTGTTCTTCACCCTGAAACTTCACCTTGAAAAATAATCTCCTGGAATGACAAATCTCTACATGATGTAGTCTGCCATGCCATGCTGGGGTGTCCATCACAAACCCCCACTTATACATAGACTGTGCTTGGACTGAGTGAAAAGGACGTTTCCATAATGAGAATGTCAGACATTACGATTCATATAAGACAATGATATTTTAGATTATTTAAATTATTGGATTTAACTAAAAAGTATAAATATACATGCAGAATGACAAAGGATGAAATCACCACTTTTTGCTGTACAGGTGGCTTTTGACTATTAACCAGTAAACCAGTACATTTTTTCTTCTGAGATGAAAAGTGCTTTAACTTCTCCAAGTGGAGAAGCCCTAATGAAGAGGAGACATATACATTCATCCTCTCAATTATCTGATGCATTCTTTAGTGTGTATTGCTAGTATATTTCTGGATTATGGTTTTTTTGCTGCACGATGTCTTGAATGGTAGGGGAAGGTAAATCCAATGTATGGTTTGTAAAATGGATCACATGTGTGAGTAAAGATCTGCCTGTATTCTTAATCAAGTGGGCAATGTATAGTGCTGAGTGGTAGCATTTGCACTGTTTTTAATTAAAGGCAGGGGGATCAAGGGGGGTGACACAGTCCCTGGGACAAGACTGCAAATGAGCCATCATTCTGCCAACCTTGGGATTTGAACCAGCAACCTGCTGATATCAGTCAGAGGGCCTAACCTCTGCGAAAATATTGTCAACATAAAATGCAGCCAGGGCAGCATTAATACAATATTCTACATATAATGCTGGCATTATATAGTCAAGCTGTCATGGGAGTTCCTTCCCCTCGGTGCCAGTGCCTCTTAGGATAGGCTCCAGGCTCACCACAGCCATGCACTGACTAGGTGAAAGATGGATGAACGGATGGATGGATTTTATGTTCAGGGCCTTTTCTACAAAAATATTGGCACATGAAGAAATCCCTCCAGTTTATTTTGCTTGGTTGGGTACAGAGCCCTTGATCCTGTATTGGGTAAGTGGATGGATGAGAAATGGATGGATGGATTCACATGGAAATCTCAGTCAGTAGCCCAAGTAGCCCAAACACTGTGGAATTCAGGACCAGTGATTACGTGGGCTGGGAAAAATGAGTAACTCATCAGACCACCTGTTGACAATATGTGTTCCTATAGGGACAATATGAGAAAAATGCTGCCATAGAAATCCATAGAAAAAAAGCCATAGAAATCCTCCCAGAAGGAAAATAAGACGTATCATGGGATTCAGGTACTAAATACCTGACCTGGGAGTTATACCTACACATAGACTATATGGACAAAAGTATTGGGACATACCTCTTAATCATTGAATTCGGGTTTTTTTATTCAGACTCATTGCTACAGATGTATAAAATCAGTGAATTCAGGCGTGGTACTGTGATAGGATGCCACCTTTGCATTAAGCCAGTTTGTGAAATTTCTTCCCTGCTAGATATTTCACTGTCAAATGTAAGTGGTATTACTGCAAAGTGGAAGCATTTAGGAACAACAGAAGCTCAGCCACAAAGTGACAGACCACATAAAGTAACAGAGCAGGGTCGTTGATTGCTGAGGAGCATGGTGCGTCCGTTGAGTCTGTTGGCTCATTAACTGCAGAGTTCCAAACTTCCTCTGGCATTACCTCCAGCACAAAAACTGTGCACCAGGAGCTTCGTGGAATGGGCTTCCATGGCCGAGCAGCTGCATGCAAGCACAATGCCAAGTGTTGGATGGAGTAGTGTAAAGCATGAGTCTGGGTTTGGCAGATGCCAGGAGAATGTTACCTGCTGATTACATTGTGGCAACTGTAAGCTGCGTTAATGGTGGTATAGGGCTGTTTTTCAGGGGTGGGGTTTAGCCTTAGTTTCAGTGAAGGGAACTCTTAATGCTTCAGAATACCAAGACATTTTGGACAATTTATGCTTTCAACTTTGTGGGAACAGTTTAGGGAAGGCCCTTTTCTGTTCCAGCATGACTGTGTCCCATTGCACAAAGCAAGGTCCATAAGGACATGGTTGGATGAATTTGGTGTGGAAGAACTTCCACGCAGAGCCCTGACTTCAACTCCATCAAACACCTTTGGGATGAACTAGAACGGAGATTGCGGAGATTGCCAGGCCTTCATGTCCAACATCAGTGTTTGACCTCACAAATGCTCTTCTGGCTGAATGGGTAAAAATTCCCACAGACACACTCCAAGCTTTCTCAGAAGAGAGGTGGCTGTTATAGCTGCAAAGGGGGACCAACTCCATATTGATGCCTATGGATTTAGAACGGGATGTCATAAAAGCTCCTGTAGGTGTGGGGTCAGGTGTCCCAGTGCTTTTGTCCGTGTAGTGTATACACATACATACCTGTTTGTAAGGCTTTGTGTTCAAGTTTTTACTTTTTAAACCACCTTGCTAATTGTGGTTTTACATATTTGATCCTTAAAGAAGCAAAAAAAAAAACATATTCCACAGTTCTTTGAACATATGTTAAAGGCATGTTTTGAGAAAAATTGTGACATTTTAAGGTACGTATATATCAGAAAGAAAATGATTTGCA
Organism: Mormyrops attenuatus; assembly: GCA_026777985.1. Lineage (NCBI taxonomy): Eukaryota > Metazoa > Chordata > Actinopteri > Osteoglossiformes > Mormyridae > Mormyrops > Mormyrops attenuatus. The sequence goes on from JAODKC010000001.1 coordinate 24,137,641, forward strand.
GACTAACTGCCGTAATGCACAACAGGTCTTCATTGGTTTGAATAATTGCATGTGGTTGAATTTTCTAGAACAATCATTATTTATTGCAAAACAAAGTATGACATAAACTCTTAACGTGTATATTGAATCTGTCCTAAACACATCTTATAAAATTTATGCAAAGTAAACATCCACAACAAAGCCTAGTACAAATCCCTTGGAAACAAAATAAAATATATTTTTGTTTGATCCAGGAAAGATCTTTTTTTCAGAGATTAAAAATGCTTTTATTTCTCAAAGCGGAGATTTGAAAAATTATTTGTGTAGGGCTCGTATGATTACAAAACGGCCTGCATCAAAAGGACAAACATATCTTGCTTGATGTATTAGAAACATACACATAGAACTTAAAAACTGGAAACAAATTGTATACACTGATGTTTTCAACGACGGCAGCTTCCTTAAGGTCCCCTCAATTGCTTGACGCTAACTTGATTACCTCTGCACAGACCTGCATGGATTCATTGTACCTAGTCACGATAACCCAGTGAGTCGTCCCATGTTCTAAATTAATGGAAATAACGTATTGCGTCTAAAACTCGCGCCCTTTAAAATTCCCATGGAGATATCCCACCTGTTATTCCAGGCAAGCTATCTACAGGGATTGTTTTTTTCATTTTTTTCCAGACACTGGACTCACTGAGGAAGGCTGCGTTGCTATTTTCTCACCAGCGGCGACACCTGCAAGTGCATGAGCGTCTTCTCTCACCCGGCTCCGAAGCCTTTATGGGTAACACATTTTCAGAGCTGGGTTCACGAGGACAAGCGGCTGTGAAAAACATTTGAGACCCATGTCCCCGCCCCACTCGTCCAGATGGGCAAATGATCTGTGTGAAAAAAAAGGCATGGTTTGCTAGATAAATTCCGGACTATTCATGTGCCAGAATTCACGGTCACCGCGGTGCTCAAGTCACTGGTATTTTGTTTAGTCTTGTTTGATTGCATTCAGCAGCCCTAACCATGGACCACAGAACGGGGGGGGGGGGGGCATCATTAAAATGGAGCATTATTAAAAATGCAGTGAAGATTAATCACCAAATCAGCATGACCTGCTGCAAATAATTTACCATGCAAACTGGTAAAACTTTATGAGTAAAATTCTGAATTATATCTGCGATTTTTTAAATAAAAGGTTGTAACTGAGTTTTTCAAAAGCAAGTAGAAGTGGACATGACTTTAAGCCCCCTCCCCCCAGATTTATGCATGCAAATAAACCTATAAGTCAGCTTTCACTGTAATTCCATAATGAGAACATTCTTTAAAAGTAAGCTGAGCATGCCACAAGGCAGACTGCCAGAATAGAGGACCCTCTCCAATTACCTTGCTCATCCTGTCCTTCGGGATGGAGAGGCTGCTGTATTTAACTTGTAGTAACAGGTAAGCAAGCAGGCATGACAAGTATCAAAACAGACAAACATAAGGAGAATCGTGTAAAGATGAAGAGGACGGCTTCTCCCTTTTCCAGGCCACCCAGACAGAGATCAAGATCTGAGAACAAGTTCCGTTCTCCTTTGCCAAAGGGCTGATACTTCATTCTCTAATGGCTGCGTTTCCCTTCACGTTAATCGCTAAGTCTGCATCTTCTTAGCCTGGGGATCCAAAAGTCCCCTTTCCCTAGACAATTATGCAGCTGACACCAGTTCATTAAACATCCTCACCTTTTTGAAACAGACACAAAGGATTATCAACTACAGATTGTCCCTTTTCTTTCCAAAAGGCAAAACATATGACTTAAAATGTTTCTATTATGCTACAAAATCCAGAGTGTAGATCACACTTGGGAGTCGGCAGTTTTAGACACTTCACTTTTACCAAAGACTCACGGAAAACACAAGTAGAAATCATACAGTTGTGTATTACCTCAAGACCATTCCCTGGCTGGTCTTTCTTCCCCAAGCCATTATACTGTATAGCCTATATATTAGGGGTGCCCAACCCATCAGTTGATTTCGGTGTTTCCAGGTCGATCGCAGGAGCTGATTAATGGACAGTGCTGTATTTCATTGGCGGCCAATCGGTTGATCGCAATCATCTGCACAACATACCAAAGGGCTGGTTGCAAATTCCTAGGCTGCCTTTTGTCGCCAGTCCACCCCAGGCACTTTTGGTTTACATAAAGTGAAATTTACCCTCTCTTCAGGAGAATTTGTTGCTTATTGGGAACCAAAACCTTGCAAAAGTTAATTTTAAAAAGTTATTTTAAAAAATAGCAAGAAGAACCAGTTTGCTGAATGAATGTCTCGCTAGTCGGACATCCATTTGGGTTACTGTAGTTTCACAAGTTGGTGCTCTTGATATTGAATCTGCAGCCAGGGTAATAGTCTATGAATGAAGTCATGAAATTTAAACCTGGCAAGCATACCCAAAATGACAATGTAAGACCACATCCTTATGCATGTCCAATTGAAGAAAAACAAACTCACTCAGTCTACTAGATACGTTTTCAAGAAAATTCCTGTGGACTTTTTGAGTTTTGGAAACTTAACAAAAGTTACTCGTTGGATTATATGAGGACTGATGAGTTCTGGTTCCCAATACTGTAACACATGATGTGGAACCCTGACTTTAGGTCATTGGTGGTCTCATCTTAAAAAAAAACAAAAAATGGACTGAGTGCGCTTCATTGGTAGAATTTAGCCTCAGAAAAACAATGAATTGATTTATGAAATGAAATTTAAACAAACAATAAACAATAGTAGAAGTAATGCGGTTGCATAGTCACTGAGAGAATCTGAGCAAAGGGATGGATTTCAAAAGGATATGATGAATGACTTCAGCCACTTATTGGACTCCATGGAAACCTGAGAGAGATTAATCTAGATCAGAAGAGTGCAATTTTCCTCCATGTTACAGAACTGCATCTGGTTATTTTGGAAAGCATGACTCAACATATGCATTCAAATGCATTGCTGCGATTTCTTAGAAGATCAAATCTAATGGAATGATTAGTCTTATGAAACAAATTAGAGCAATCTCATCCTTTTAAATGTGTTTTTCTTATACATGATGAGGTGAGCCTCAAATTACATAAATCCACCAAAAAATAGATCTTTGTGAGTCCAGTGCTATGGATGGAGCAAATACTAAAGTGGCATGAAATGAAAAGGTTAAACTAGTTACAATTTCCATCATTTTATAGAAAATTACTTTTTATACATTTCAAAACATTTTTTATCCTGGCATTCTTTTTTCCCAGTGACGCTCATATGGTACAAATTACATTTCTGGTAATGTGTATATGACACATAAATAGATAGGGTCATACAAAATCATTCATACATTTTCCATAACCACTCGTCCAAAACAGGGTGAGCCCATCCCAGGAAAGCCAAGGCATAAAGCGAGGCATGTTGGTCCAGATTAGAGTCACCCCATTAAACCTCATTAAAACCACAACACTGGAACTGAGAAGCTACATTGCTACCCAAAATGTGACCATGTGCTATAAAGCTGGACTAATTTAGATACAGGGCGAGCACAAAAAACAATTCCTTGCTGGCTAGCAAAAAATGGAATATCAGACTGTATTTTTTTTACTGAACTAGCCCAGCTGGCTAGTAGCAAAAAATCCAGCGCTGATAACAGGACCTTTTGTCACACTAAAACGGACAGAGTGTGACAGAAATGCAGCGATGTGTGGGGCCGGGTAGAGTCAAGCAGACACGTTTGCACCACTCCTTCCCTTTTATGAATTATTCTGTCTTCCCAGACACTGATTCCTGACCCCGCGTCCAATGGCAGCCCTTCCCACAGCCCAGTGCCCACTCCATACTTCTGTTTCCACTTGTGCAGACACCAAAATGGCACCTTTGTTTTCATTACACCCCCCGATTCTCTTTGACCTGTCTTGCCCCCATTCCCAAATAAAGCCCCTGCTCCTGCCTCTCACTAACTTGAACCTCTAACGTAATCAACGATTCAAACAGAAAAGTCATTCAAATGGCTGTAGGTGCGTAACTCAAACAGCAAAACGGGAACTCTGTATTTTGTTACACTGAAACATATGACACAGCCAGTGTGTCGATCCCTGAGGCAGAGCTAATGGGGGCACGAAATGGCAATGCCCCAATGAAATCCGATTGGACCCCAAGGTGCACTCCCCCCATTTTCATTGGCTGCAGTTATATGTGACGTAACTATAATTTGAACAGAAGCCTTGTTTTTGAAGTCCTGAATATTGTGCTGCATGCATATTAATGAAAAACACAGACTTTATTAAAAATTAAGAGGTCGTAAGTGTCTGATTTGTTTTTACTCATTAAGAAATTAGTGGAATGTATTTTCTCATTACTTTTCTGAATAAACAAATGAACAACAAGTCATTATAACCATAAAAATCATGTAATTTATGGAAATATGGTGTTTTATTTTGTGTACTCAGTAGAAAGAAGTGGGTGACAACATTCATTTTTCCTGTTTGGAAAAAGCCCCCTCCTTAACCTTTTTTCACCCATGCCCCCCATAAAAAGTCTGGGGCTGTCCCATTTTCATCCATCCTTCTTCTAATTTTCTATCCAGTACTGGGTGGTGGGGGTGAGTCAAATTAATTAGCCAAGTTACATTAATTGAGTAAATGCTTCAAGTTATTTCTTTCTTTTTTAAGAGAAAATAGGCAGAGAAAGACCCTGAAAATACTAGGGGTCAAGGGCATTGCTGAGGGGCCCAACACTAGGATCAGAACCAGCAACCTACCAATCACAGACACAACACCCAAACCCACTGACCCACACTGCAGCCTGCAGCCAAAGCCGGGTTCTCTTGGATATAATAATGATACAGTTCATTTTGTCAAAGGCACACCAATCACATTAATATCCTTAAAGTCACACAACCTGACCGGAAGCAATTTTCATCATGATGGATATACAGGAATGCTCAGAAGGTCAATTCACCCTCGATTATTAGCTCAACAGACATTTTTTATACAAAGTCTGTTTTTTACCCATTTATAAAATTCCACGTTTCATTCAACCATTACAAACAATAGACTAGCCAATTACGATCTCTGCAACCCTGTCCCAAGAAGTACAAGGAGGTCCAGTACATGGTAGGGATCTCACAAATATGCACATTCATTGAAATGCCCATAGTAATAGCTCTTCAGAGTAACCAGGTTACCTGATGTTATCTGGGTTTTTATCTGTCTGCTGATATTTGAGTCCTGCGGAGGAGGGAATGGGAACCTCAGCAGGAAGGCCTATTCTGTTAAATAAAATACCTTTACTTAGTGATTTAACAGTGACCGACTTCAGAAACATGAAAGTGCAAGTTTCAGCATAGAAATCTACTTCCTTAACGACCGCACTACCTGCTGCTGGATATAAAAATCTACAGCAACCCACACAGCCAATTAAAACAAACCAAAGCATTTGAATTTGAATGTGGCCGCTAATTTAAATATTTTGTATGCAATTCAGCTCAATCTTAAGTCGTCATTTATTGACCTTGACGCTTCTTTGCATGAGCCGTTATTGAAAACAGATGAATAGATGGATTACAAATCAATAGCCCGCTGTGCAGAGGAAAAAACACAAATGTTAAAGGTTAATTTTCTGTACTTCGAGGCAATTGTATTTGTAATTGTTTTTTGTCGGGAGGCAGACATTTTCATAGAATGTCCTGCTAAAACAAATGTTGGGCTGAAAGTGAGCGCGAGCCACTTGAACCCTTTTGGTCCGTTTGGTAAATATCCGAAGCAGTTGAATGCGCACAGCGATGGTCCATTCCAAAACGGGGGCTCTTTGCTTTCATACTAAACATTTCTAAAACTCCGCTGACTCAGTGTTTGGCAACGCATCACGCTGACAGCAAATGAATAAACAAAAGCTTCCATCCATTACCTCCCCCCAAGTCTACCCTCATGGGCACTTCCCGGGTCTTCTCATATTATTGGTGCTCACTGTCAAGGAATCGGCTCAGGAAGATCCAGGCATCTGGCCGAGCCCTTCAGTTGCCTGGAGGTCTTTATTAGAGGAAGCTGCGGCAGACAATCGAGCTGGTTTTCTGAAAAACCCTGTGTTCTCTTTTACTCCCGTTCCCGGCGGCCAGATGGCTAAGCACTGAGTTCTAGAAGGCCGTAAATCCACACAGAATTTAAAAAGTTTGGACATAGTTACAGATTTGACTATAACCTTGACCCCGAAAGCACCCTGGAGTCATATATTACAATCACAGGCCAACGTGTAACGTTGAGCCCCAATAAACAACAGATGTTTTTTTTCAGTTTTTTTTGCAGGTTTTTTTGACACTCTCCCAAAAAGAAATCTTTAGCTACTCTGGACGAGAGGGTAGCAGCCGAACTATTCCTGACAGATAGGGAGCCTAAAACCAGCACTCGAAGCATGATGGGAGTAGGGTATGACCCGGCAGGCAGTGTGGGGGAGCTGAGTGAGGACTCCGAGATGAACGGTGGGGTGAGTGAGGATGTGGGACGATGAACCCGGAGACCGGCAAGCTGTGCATGGGGAGTTTGGCTTGCCTCAGGGAAGAGCTGTCACCCTCACGGTGTGAGATTACTGTGGACGTGTTATCGGTGGCTTGATTCCCCCCCCCCACCGTTAACCAGAGTTTGATTTCACACATGCAAATGCTGTCAGTAGGATATGGGAAGCTTCATTCTATTCCCCAAAACACACCAACAGAGAAGCGTGGAAACATTATGCCTCCAGAGACACATAATTATGCGTCCATCTTCCATAATCGCTTATCTAATAAAGCGCTTCTTCTCAACCAAGTCCTTGGGGACCCCGGACAGTCCGTTGTTTTGCTCCCTCCCAGCTCCCAGCACACCTGTACCAGCTATTAGATTGTTTGGTTCGTTCTTGTTTGTTCGACTTGTTCTTAATCGTGTTTTCATGTGAGTTGGGAGCTGGGGCACTGTCTGGGGGTCCCTGAGAAACACTGCAGTAAAGGGTTACAGTGACATAGCTGAACAATTACCCTTAATATCCAGCTAATCATACAGGCAAGTAAGGACACTGATAGCAATTTAATAGACAATGACACAACAAATTAAATCTCCCTTTTAAGTCGTTATGCATGTTCGTCTTTTGTTTGTGATTGCACTTTACATAGGTCAGTCCCTTACACTTGTAAAAATGAGAACTAGCTGCTAGTGGCAGGGGAACATGAATAAATATGGAACAACAAAAAAGCAAAAAATAAATATGTGAGCTCAAAAGCTCAGAAATCATAAAAAATGATCAAACAGGACAATTCAAAACATATGATGGCATGACATGCCACTGATTTGTCCAAAGATGCACACTGTGCACTTATTATTATTATTTTTTTCTTCTTGTGAGAGAAAATTCATTGCAGATGATATTTTTACTCAGTTTACCTGCTACAGTTTGTCTCAAGTAGCGCATTTGCAGCTGTTTATCAAACGCTTCACAAAAAAACATATAATGATGTATGAATAATAATTTAGTTAATCCAGTTTTGCGATGATGAATTGCTTAAATTCTAGGTTTTGATTACATAAGTATGCAATACAACAATTTAATCTTTGGAGTTTTAAAGAAACGGAGAGGATTTAAAAAACAAAAGGTGAAACTCAAATATAACTTTTGGAAATGTATTCAACACCTTTTCTTTCAAAGGAGTAAAATTGCATATATATACAGTACTGTGCAGAGGTCTTAGGCAGTCAAAAGAAATGTTTAAAGCTCTTTGTCTGGGTAGTAAGTGCACTTTTGCTCAGAGCAAAAAACACAGCTTAGCATTACAACATATGCAAATTAAGAATAACACAATAAAAACTCATAAGAATTTCTTCGGTTCTCCAGAAATTTACTGATATCTTGTTGGATGACTAGATGAGCATCTGCTTCGGTTCCCAAACCTCTCCTCAGGGGCACCCCAGTCATTTCATAATTTTTTTAAATTTCATCCCCAGATCAATCAATTAATTAATTAATTAAATTTATTTTTAAAAGTCACTTTTTTTATTGATTAGCTATACAAGGTGTGCCAGTGGTCGAATTAAGAAACACATGGTTGCTTGAATGCTTGCTGAAAATACAGGGGTGGTTTTAACTGAGGTTTTGGAAAGGCTAAGCTACCACACTTTGACAGGCAAACTTTCATGGTTCTACACCAACATGAAGATCATTTAAGCATCATTTTCTTTGGCTGCCTAAGACTTCTGCACAGTACTGTATATATATTTATATGTTTTTTTAACATAAATAAATACAACTTACCATTACATATTTTGTTCCACAACCAGACGGGAGATGTAATCCCTCCATCATGTCCTGGGTCTGCCCTGGGGCCCCTGCTCTGTGGGAAAGTGCCCAAAACAGCTCATTTAGGACCCAACCAGGTGGCATTCTTACGAGATGTCTGAACCACCTCAGCCGACTCCTTCCCATGCGAAGGTCCCACCGGATTTCCGGATCCCTTCGAGGTTCCTCTAGCCTCCTCCTTCGCCAGCAGGTCCCCAGGTTACTGCATCATGGCCATCTCCTTGCAGTCTCTGCAACAATTAAGGCCTTGAACTTAAAGTCTTTTGGAAATAAAAATCCTTCAGCAAATGGAAGAAAGTCTTTCTGAAGAGGCGCGAGGATGTTCCCAGCAAACCCTGACTTCTCAGTTGGACGTTGGGCATCCGGCCTCCTCTTCATGCAGCAAACCCAAGGGGAAATCATTTCATAGATCTGCTAATGTCTTCGCCTGAGGATCACATGACCTGAACACTGACCTTTCACCTAGGGTACACCTTTGAACAAGGTTTTGTTATGGACAATCCACACAAGCCTTTATTCTCAATCATGAAACCTGTAGAAGTCATTGGCTGTCATCGCCAAAACCAAACAAAGACAAAATGATCATGTGCTACAGAGTGGAATTGGCAAGTTTCACTGCTGGTACCTTAACCATGTACCTAGTCAGCCATTTTCATCCATTTTCAAGTTCCAAGTTGTAGATGAAGCCATCCTACTGTATTCTAAATGGTTAGTTAAATCGACAACATCTGAGTGTCCATGCTGATGCCAGTCGAGGGTCCGGTCCTGGGCTCATACACTTTCTCTAATGCTGGATACCATGACCTGCTCTGCAGTGCTTACATAAAAACCGCAGGCAGAGATTTCCTCTCTCTGACTCACAGTCAAATGAAGGCATCCCTGTTATCCACCAGGAAAGTCTCCAGCTGCACAGCCCTCAGCCTGGGACTTGTGAACATCCCCACACCTGCCTGGAGTTCCTTCACTGTGGGGATCTCCAGAGTCAGAGAGACTTAGAGATCTGGTTCCAGGTTCCACACTGTGCCAGGCCAGCTCTATCTAGCCAGTACCTTTCTATCTATCTCTCACATTGCTCCCTACCCCACCAGAGAGGTAATATCCCACATTCCCAGAGTCGATTGCCAAGGGCATTTGGGTCCTTTGTACTCAAGCTTGCCAAACGGAAATGCACCTGACCCTGACCCTATTCCAGGCAGCACAGGGTACAAGGCTGGGCACACCTTGGGCAGGATGCAGATCTGTCGCAGGGGACATGCAGCAATCAGATTTCAGATATTGAACTGCATTCAAAATACCTGGTAGAAACCTGTATGTGGAGAACCAGCAAACTCCATACATTCAAGAACTCAACCTAAAAGATGTGAGACAAGACAAAAAAAACATATTGAATTGCATTACAATTACAAAGTGCCTCTATTTGTGTAAAACAAAATGTGCATAAAATTTGTGGAAGTGCTAAGAAAAAAAGGCAACATATACTGAAAATATATTTAAACCTTATCCTTTTATTTTCATTAATTTATCATTGGTCTTCAGTATGTATTATTAGTATCTTTTAGGCTTAAGTGTTTTTTTGGTATAAGGTGTCTTGAATCATAAATCCGAATAACATTAAGTTTGATTAACTTAAGGGTTTGTGGAACGGATACTTACATCAGTTGAGAACTGCCTGTATATTTGTACTAATAAAACGATCAACTGTTACAGGTTTGGCTCCATTCATGTTGATACCTCTGTGAAAACGATTGGATATCTCTTTTCGGGCCCCGGGTTCCTTTTCTTCAATGTCTGGAGTATTATCTTCAGACTGTCACGGAGCTGCCGGTGATAACATGTTTCCATATAATAACACATCACTTTCAAAGAGATTATTTAACCACGTGGGTGAATTTCTACTGTAGGAAACACTAAAGAGAAGCTGGAATGGCAACAGAGAGCTCGTCCTGGGGAAAGACATTCCACCTGAGTCTGATTAAACACACTCAGTCAATCAGGGAGCTGAAGGCCCAGAACAGGCTGGACACTGAACCATGAATCCTGCAAGATTGTGATCTGGGAGTTTTTGGGGGGGCTGTTTTGCCTTGTGCCCTGTGCTTCCTGGGATAGGCTCCAGGCTCTCAACAGCCCCGTGCTGGATGAGCCGTTCTGGAAAATGGATGGTTCCTCAATTAAACTGTGCTTGGGCGGTGACAGCTGACCTCTGCAACACATCCATCAGAATAACACTGGAAACCTGTGTTCACCATTTGAAGATGTTACAGAAAAAAACACAAGAATTAAATGGACAGTTTTACCGTTTGCTTATAATTTATACATTTGTGTTTCTGCACAGTTGGCATTGTGTTTCTCAGCATCACATCTTATCTTATCTTGTCTTGTCTTGTCTTATCTTATCTGATCTTTGTGTGGCTTTGGGGGTTCTTGGCACTCGGCCATGTAGCAAAACGATGGGTTTGAACCCACCACCCAAGTTTGTTTCTTACCAATCAGGCATATAGCCAGGTAGCAAAATCATGAGTTTGAACACATCCGGAGGAATCTATAGGGGGGACCCCCCAGTCGGCTAAACATACTAAGAGGGACCTATCTGTAAGGTAGCAGGACCTCCCATGGAATTTTCTTATGGCTATGGGCCTGGCGGAGGTTCTTACTTTGCAGAGAAGACACCGCTAAAGTTAACATGAACGTCACATTGCTGGCCTCAAACCCAAGCTGACCCAAGCAGAAGCGCGTTTTCTCGCAGCTCTTACCATCCACCTTGATTCCACCACCCACGCCACCACCTTCTTCTTTCATGCTATTGACCTAGTGATTCCCTGAATAGCAGTCGACGTGATTCAGCCAGCTGCAGTGGGCATAGGTGCATTTTACATGCTTGTTCTCCACACTGCGAGGGCTCCTTCAGAGAGCCTGAAGTGTAGGTCACACTTACGACAGGAACACTTCAGTCAGATTGCTTAATGAGTCAGCAAGACGTGCGATGTTGTACGGGAGAAGGTGTCTACCATGGTGTGGTGAGTCAGAAGACTTTGGGGATGAGGGGTGGTGTATAGTGATTTTCCATATATTTTTGGATGGTATCAAGGCCACCCATAATAGGGGAGAAAGGGGAAGACCTTCAGTATGTAAGCATGGATAATGATAGTTTTGGTGGGGGGGGGGGCAGATTTTTCCAGTGGCCCAGGCATGTCTGGGTGGTATATCGCAAACTCTGAAAGAAATTGGATCAGGAGCCAGGAGAAATTAACTGGATGTTGATCATGTGGAGATTTGGACCTCGTTAACCTGAGATCAGGGTGTCCATCATAGCCTACATGCGTCATAGTCTGCGTCAGGGTTTCCATATCCAGACTTTAGTAGGTACCTTCCTGCAGAGCCAGTAAGCATCCTTCAGATAAAAAATTACTTCTGACAATGGATTTGCATGGGCAATGAAATAAGAACCTTGTTATTGCAAGCAGAGTACTTGGACCATCTTGTTATGAGCCTACCATGGAAAATACCGGTGAAGGTTTGATCAGTTCATTAAAGCTCTGTTTCTGTTTATAGGATTTGACTGATTTTATAAGACACTCAGCCACAACATGCGTAAATGCCAGTTTCAGCCATTTCAGCCATGGCTGAAATGTGGTGATGCTGGAAGTGCTGTATTACGTTAGTTCTGCTTCTTTCCATTTTAGCTGAAATGTTTGATATATGGGGCAGACAGGGAACCTCTCCTAGCACAGTACACCCTTAAAGAGAGGAAAAGTCACATAACTTGAAAGCCAAATTATACAGTACGTGTTTAAATCTATAATCCATGACTACACTGCATATTTGTCCAAAAATGACAGCGTGTAGGTTAGTCTGGCTGGTGCCCACAGCTTGTATTACATTTAAAATTAACATTCTAATTAAGTTTCATTCTCCTAAGTGGCTCAGCCAATAAAAGTGCTTCTTTAAAACTAAGCTCTACATCTTAGACTGTAGTTAAATCCCGGACTTTGTAATTTGGCTTTTTTTCCTTTTGACCAGCAAAGGAGAATAAGTGATGTCATCCAACACAAAAAAACATCATAATTAAATGTAATGGTAGTCCAGTCAAGGGAGTTAGTGTAGAGTTTACTGCAGGTGCATTGTGGCTCCCTCTTCTGCTTGGTTGATGGTGATCCTTCAGTCACTGTCGGGTTGAAAGGTTCACGGCAGGTTGGAGGAATGTTAAAAGATGAACCACTGCTGATGTTTGACAGTTATGCGGAGGGAAGCCTTGCAATTGGGTATACTGGCCAGCTGAATACTAACGAACCAACAGCTTTAACTTTCAGCAGCTTGTAAAACTCTCTCTCTAATGACTTTGAAACATGCCACTAATTAAACAAAATATTTAAATTATTACCTATTATTATACATTGCACTATGCACTGTATACAAGCACTAGTGTCCAGCCCCCGTGTTTCACACTTGCCTGTGTTTTGCAAGTGTTTTGCAACTGTGAAAACTCACCCGTTAATGTTGCTGTATCTTGCACATGGTCCTGTATATTTTCAATGTTTTTACGACCCCTCATGTTCACACATGCTGTTCACATCTGGAAAACTGAAACAATTAAACTTAGGAAAACACAGATTGATCTGTTGAACACCCTACCCCCCCAACCTACCCCAATGCATATGGATGGCATGACAATAAAGCCAACTTCATTATTATTATTATTATTATTATTATTATTGTAATACAGTCATCCATCGACTTATCTTCTATGGAGTAACGTCTGACCATATTTGCGCCCCATAAGAGCCTTATTAAAATTTATTGAGAGATGTCAGAAGCAGCTGCAGTGGATGTTAGTGGACGTATTTTACCACCTGTGCAGAATGAGGCAGAAGCAGAACAAACCGATTGTGCTGCCACTATAGAGGTTTACGTGAATATGTGTGATGTTATATGTTAAGTGATTCAGCACAGCCTTGCGTCGACTTGTGTTCGCATTTGGCACCAGGACCACCAGATGCAAGTCAGTTTGGGCATATCTCAGAATTGTAGCTGTCCATGACGTATGCATTACTGTATTATGAGATAGGTTTGGACAGTGGGTCATTATGCGGTTGGCAGAACTACCCATTCTTCTGCACTTGTTACACTAAGCAATACATGCACTGATGTTCTACTACATCTGTTTTCAGGCATCTCTCAAGTAGTTTATATCATTTACTATGGACTTCGGACGTAAATGCAATTTGATGTAACTTGACAAGGCGTAACTCGATGAAAGACTGTAAATTTGACCTCTCTCCCCTACAATGATCAAGATATGTTCAGATTGAATTACATCCTCACTTCCAGGACATAAGTCAATGGATACCTGTAGTTGTTGGCAGTCTGTAAGTTGCTATTTCCTGCCACTGAATCCCGGTATAAGGATGGTATGACAATAAAACCCACTTGGCTCCACCTCACCTCAGCATGTTTTTGGACTGTGGGGGGAAACCTCACAGTGACAGGTGGAAAACATGCAACCTCTACACATGGAGCTATGGCAGACACACAAACCCTGGTCCCGGAGGTGGGAGGCAACAGTGCTAGCCATTGTGCCACCATTCTGCTTCCCAGAAAGGAACAACAGCTACCTCAAACAAATTGCATCTTCACAGAGGTAGTATTTGGTAGGATCCTGTCCAGGATTCACAGAAACAAGTCAGTGAGAATTAATGAGAAGAGATGTACCATCTCTCTGGAAATGGCCTTTAGCTCAAGTTGAGGTGGAACAAGTCATCCCAGGGATAATAAGACTCACAGCTGAAGTCAAAGAACATGACTCACCATCATGTTTTCCAATCTCCCCTTTGCCTAGAGGGTTTTATTTTTTAAAACCCAGCTGAGACATTGTATCCCAAAGCAATAAATAGATGTGTAACACATTTATGAATGTTTGGTATTCATTGTATTCTGCATATGCTGTCAAATAGCAACTGAAATCACAAATACATGTCACTGATCGAGAAATTGACCAAAGTATAAACATCGAGACATATATTTTTCATTGTAGAAATATGACCTCACGTCACCAACGTAACGGTGCAATGTTGATCAGCAAACACAGATGTTGTCCTCATAAATACTCCACTAAATAAAGCATTATGTGGATTAGATAAGTGAATATTCAGTGGATGGAGGTCCAACTTAGAATGTAGGCAAACCACTGCCTCAAAATGACAATTAATTACCCAAATAACATTTTCACAAAACACCATGTAATTTTATTTGTCTCAATAGGTATAATAATACATTTCTTCTACCTGGAGTAATTTCTGCATCAAACTGTGCATTCTCCCATCACCTGAATATCCACCACTCCAGAGAACAATACCGGCCATAATTAATCTCTTTCTCACCTTCAGGATGTATTATCCAACATCCTGTGCAGGGTGTCCTCTGTCTCATGCCCTGTGATTCCTGGGATTGGTTCCAGGCTCACCAGGATCCTGTACTGGATAAGCAGTTACAGTACTCAAAAATTGATATATGAGTGCATAACAGAAGACAATCCAGTTACATGTGAGGGGAAAACTGGTTCAAGGAAGCTTAAATTAGCATCAAACCAGTCATTAAGCTCGGTGATATTATCAATCAGGTTTTCAGAAATATTTGACATTCACAGGTGAAGTAAATTAGCCTTTGGCTACGTATATAAACCATTTAATTATGCCTACGGCTGCTGGTCATTCTCTTGTCCGTGTACTTTATCTGTATGGCACACAGAACTCGTGGCTACATGAACGACGTTTGAGAGATTGAGATTCTTTTGTAGGCAAATACTCCACTGTTTGCCATAAATGTGTGCGTTGCAGGCCTGGGCTACAATATTGCTCCGATGTTTTTTACATCAAGCATCATGAAATACACTATATGGACAAAAGTGCTGGGACCCTTGGCTATTACACCTACAGGAACTTTTATGACATCCCATTCTAAATCCATAGGCATCAACATGGAGTTGGTCCTCCCTTTGCAACTATAACAGATGCCATTATTCTGGGAAGGCTTTCCACAAGTTTATGGAGTGTGTCTGTGGGAATTTTTGCCAGAATTTCAGCCAGAAGAGCATTTGTGAATTTAGGCACTGATGTTGGATGTGAAGGCCTGACGCCCACTCTCTGTTCTTCATCCCAAAGGAGCTTGAAGGTGTTAAGGTCAGGGCTCTGTGCAAGCTGGACAAGTTCTTCCACACCAAACTCACCTAACCATGTCTTTAGGGACCTTGCTTTGTTCACTGGGGCACAGTTATCCAGGAACAGAAAAGGGCCTTCCCCAAACCATTCCCACAATGTTGCGAGCATAGAATTGTCCAAAATGTCTTCACTGGAACTAAGGGGCCTAAACCCATCCCCTGAAAAACAGCCCCATACCACTATCTCTCCACCAAACTTTACAGTTGGCACATTGGAGACAAGTAGGTACATTCCCCTGGCATCTGCCAAACTCAGACTCATCCATCAGACTGCCAAACAGAGAAGTGTGACTCATCTCTCCATAGAACACGCTTCCACTGCTCCAGAATCCAATGGCAGTGTGCTCTACACCACTCCATATGGCGCTTGACATTGCGCTTAGTGATGTGAGGCTTGCATGCAGCTGCGCGCCCACGGAAGACCATTCCATGAAGCTCCTGGCACAGTTTTGGTGCTGGGGTTAATGCCAGAGGAAGTTTGGAACTTGGTTTGGTGACTTTTACACACTACACGCCTCAGCACTCGACAACCCTGTTCTGTTACTTTATGTGGTCTGTCACTTCATGGCTGAATTTCTGTTGTTCCTAAATGCTTCCAGTTTGCAATAATACCACTTACAGTTGACATCAAGAATAGAATATGAAGGAGGGAAGAATTTTCACAAACTGACATTGCAAAGGTGGCATTCAATGTCAATAACACACTTGATAACTAATAACTCATTGAATTTTTCAGAACAACCCATTTCACAAATGTTTGTAAACCTGACTGCATGGCAAAATGCTTGATTTTATACACCTGTAACAATGAGTCTGAATAAAACACCTGAATTCAAGGATTAAGAGGTGTGTCCCAATACTTTTGTGTATACGGTGTGTATATATAGCAGTATATATAGCAAGAAAGGTGAATGATAAGCACAGAGAGGTCTGATCAGAGCCTGTTCACTGGCTTCTCAATAATTTCCACACAAGGGAAGAGACAGACTGCCAAGGGCAAAGCACAAAACTTCCCAGTTTCCATTTAGTACTACATAAACTACATATTACAAAGCACATCTCTTATGTGGTTTTGTATATCCATATATTGTTGGTCAAACTAGCTTATTTAAATCTGCATAATACTTACCTATATAGATATATAAAATACAGCAAAAGTTTTGGTGCAGGAAAGGGTCATTATTTCCGCACAAGACTCCCAAACAGAACTAAAACATAGCTTGTTAGGTCTGTTCCTGTGATCGGAAGTCCTGTGTCCACTGGGCCCTTAATTAAGGCCCTTGCACCCTCCAAAATACACCAGGGGGGCCAAACAAATGGCCTGACCCTGTGCTCAGACCCCAAGCTTCACTCTCAACTGTACATATGCGTGTGTATGTCTCAAAGAACAGCACAATGGGATATGAGAAAAGAAGCACTACAATGTATCTGTACTCATACTTGAGTAAATGACAAATAAAGAATCATTTAATTTAATCTGTTTCTGTTTCATTTCAACAACAGCTCAGAGCACAAGCTCACCCTTGTTCAAGGCCTTGCACAGACAAGGCTGCTAAATCACGAGCTTGGCACAACCGTGTCAAGGCTAACATCAATTAAGAGTGGACCGGCGATAAGAACCTTGAGTTTAGGGACTTAAATTAGGGCAGACACCTCACCTTAATCAGTGACCAGATTAAAAGTCAAATGGGGGCATGACCACACTTAGATCATACTCACCTGCATGACTAACATTTATTACCGCACCATCCGTTGTTTGATGTGATGACGTTTTTCCCTAATTTATTTTTGAACTGTAATACTGTAATACACCCATACAATGCAACCCCTCCCCCCGGACTAGTGAGCTCTTTCCTAATTAGAGCGTGTCACCAAATCTGACCACATTATGAGCCCCCCCACCCCACCCCCAGTCCCTGTTATAAAGGCTGCTTTTCTCATGGAGTGCCCCACCACATCAGAAAAGCCCTTTCATGGCTGGCTGTGTATAAGCGGATGTTCCTGTGTCGTTTTGGCCTCGAGATTTCTCAATGAGTCAGCCGCCCCACCCCCCGATCTTCCATCATTCTAACACTGGTAACCACCTGCTGGGCGCAGGATGGAAAAAAAGGAGGAAATGTCCAATAACGTGCGTGCTACCAGGCACAGATCCAGACACTCGGCATAAAACCAGAGTCATTCTGACATCTGGTTTTGCGTCTCTGGGTGCTTTCTCCTCCGTCCACCACGTACGAGGATTCCATCCACCGGTAAAGCGGCGAAGATAACAACGTGAAAATGCCGAACATTCCCTCATCCTGTGTCTCAGAGTAGCTATTGGGAAATGTCCTGATAGCTCTGCCGGGAATCTACAGCGAGGTCACGGGCCGAGCTTCATGCGGCTACTTGGCTCACTAATAAACATTAACAAGTGTATATTTTCAATAATGACTTATTCATGTTATTTCATAATATGATAATAATTATAACGATAGAAAAAAGTCTTTGGCCTTGTTCGCTTTCAGAAAATTTGCATTGAGCCATTTTTCCCACTTCTAATAACATCAAAAAAGCAAAAACAAGAAGCTCGTCTGCATGTTATTGCAGGATAATTACATCACCGGGCTCGTTTACGGGTAGATCACAGAAACCAGGCCTCATTCTGCGGTTAAATCCACAAAAAGGGGGGAAGCATTCGGTTCAAGGGGAGTTCAAATGCAAACAGCCACTGGGGGTTACTGCATCTACATCAGGTATATATACATTATATACTGCATGTTTGCATTACTTTGCCAAGAGACTTTGCATATATATGTGAAGACTCAAGATCTTACAGAGATAACAGAGGTGTTATGATTGTCAGTATCCCTTCCATTCCCTGCGAGGCAGTCTAGACGGTAAGGTGTCACACCGACGCGGAAGTATGTAGAATCACACGCAAAGAGATCGGTCACGGATTCCACGGTGCCCACCCAGACATTAACATGTCCCGGCACGACGTAGCTGCAGGGGTAGAGCAGTACCGCGTTTTCTTCGCCTCGCGCAGCGCTGCAAGTTTAACGCATTAGGTGTGATGTCAACATTGCGCCCAAATATTATCAAGATACAGTATAAACAAATTTACTCGTTCATAATTTACTCTGATTTATGCAGCTTTGTCGTGACTATAACTTTATAGTAATCATTATGATAATCGAATCACAACCGAGGGTATGGTTTGGGATGCCGTTTGTGTCGTCAAGTGATCACTGGCCTCGGATCTGTAGTTAATCCAGTCAAAGGAACCCAACCCACCAGCCAATTTTAAAGTAATTTCGTTGGTCATCCAGGTGAACTACACAGGCTTTGTTTCTTTGTAAGTGTTAGTTTAGTTTGTATTTTAAGTGGTCTGGAATTTTCTGTTAGGTTGACGGTTAATAAAAAATACAAGTAAAAAAAAAGGCAATGTATATTTTAGAGTCAGTTTCAGATATATGATGCTTGGAACCACACCCTGAGCTGAAATACTGTGCAAATGAAAAATAATAAGTAATAGACAGAATATGAATACTATGATATATAGACATAATATAGACATGACATTTAAAGACAGAGACAGAAAGACACAGTTAACCACCTGATTGGTGGGGAAATGTATGCAAATTGGTACAAAAGTTCCTTGGTACAAAATGTAAAAATGTTATATAAAACTATTCCTTATATAATCCCTGTGCCTCTGCTTAGGTCTGCCTAACCATGTGCACACAAATCACATTATAGAGAGACAATTCATGTAGTCTACATGGCACATTGTAATCTAATCATGTATGAGGTTTATTTAAATTTACATTAACCAGTCCTTGAACTGCTTAGAGTGATGTGATTAAGCGAAGCAATGCTCCACAAAGATACTGCACCACATTATCAAATCTGCCTGGTTTAGTGCGCCTTGATCCGCACTATTAATTAAATCAGCAACTCGGTCATCAAATAATAGTTTGTGTACCAGAAAGCTGGAATACCTCTGCAACGCTCTCTTGGGTGGTTTTAGTTATGAAAGCCGGTTGTAACTGAAGCAGAAAATAAATCGCCCTCCTCCTGCCATATCAATTGACGATGTGGTTTTGCAATCATTTCTTTTTTCACACGTCCATTATTTACGCTGCATTTCACATCACCACCTGGTATTTCATGGCAACAGTGCTGTGTTTCCTTAATACTTCAGGGTTTTTAAGGACCTTAGGAAAAGGGAGACCTGCATTTTTGAAGCTTAACCCAGTGCGGCCTTCTAATCTCACAGTATCTGGAATTTCCAGTGCTCACCGGCATTAATACTTACCTCTATGTTTTGTCCCCATTAACAAGACAAGCCTAAAGCTTTAGTTGCATTGTGTTGTTTTACACTAATTTAGGGCTAATCAGAGTTTTAAACAAAGGTCTAGCTACGGAGCCCTTAGATGCTGTCATTCAGTTAACCTAAGCAAGCAAACCTGGTTTACCCTATAGCACAAATGTATGCAAACCCTTTTTTGGCTCTGAGGCGGCTGTTGACTACATCCCAGAATTCACCTCTGTCTCCTGTTTCCAAATTCTAAGCTGGCAGGTGAGATCCAATCAGGTGGCTCCAAGCCAAAGGTAAACGAGTTTAAATTCGTACTTTCTACCGGGAGTATCTCGGAAATACAAACGTCATTTGGCAGCTCATATCTATTCGATCTCCAAGGTACCACAATGAGAAATTGTGTAAAGTCTTTAAGCCAAACATCCATGGCCAAACAGGGGGTCCTTTGTTCCAGAGACCAGCAATTTCCATAATGATTTGTAAAAATACAATAAGCATTACCAAGCTAAGCAAAGCCACTTAGCACATCTTAGTCAACTGGATTTTTGACAGTTTAATTTAAAGGGCATGTCAGAGTATTACCAAATGCTGGCTGCAGTGAATCTAAAAAGTACCGCCACACTATTTAGGAGCGTAAAGGCCACAAATCTGAATGTGAACCTTCAAGTCTGGCTTTTTGGATTGAGAAATATGATCATGTTATGTTACGTGGATAAGTTAAAAATACAAATAACAGAAGGTGGCACAGTCATGTGTGTGCTTTCACTAATTCTGTGTGTGTGATGCGTAGGACCTGTTGAGCTTGTGTTCACATTTTTGGGGTGGGTTTTTTACAGTGGGTTCCTGTCAAATGAAATGCACAGCTGCTGTGAGGCATGAAATACAGGGAAGATATCAAGGTAGATCCTCAGAACAGTGTAGATATATATGGTTCACATAAATGTAGAACATGTTAGGGGTCCCACTGATCAACTGTCTGAAAGGACCACAAATACTTAGGAACATTTCACCGAACATTCATCTGTTCACTGTGCAACACTGTCCAGTGCAGAGCAATGACATCGACACCCAGAAGAACTTCATGACTATGTCTATCTATCTATCTATCTATCTATCTATCTATCTATCTATCATTAAAACTGACATTAAACATTAAACTAACATTAAAACCATTGACAGGTGAAGTGAATAACATTGACTATCTCATTACAATGGCAGCTGTCAAGGGTGCCTTCATATATTACATAAGGAAACATCATGGGGCAGCTGGGTGCGTGTGCATCTTTTACCTGGGGAAGAGATGGCACTAGGATGCACTATGGGAGAAGGCAAGCCAGCAGCGTGATGCTCTGGGCGATGTTCTGCAGGGTAACCATGGGTACTGGTATTCATGAGGAAGTCACCTTGGTACATACCACCTACCTAAATATTGTTGCAAACCAAGTATGGCAACTTATTCCCTGATGGCAGTGGCTTTTTTTAACAGGATAATGCACCCTGCCACACTGCAAAAATTTTGAGGTTTCTAGGTTGAGGAACATGAAAAAGAGTTGAAGGTGTTGACTTGACCTCCACATTCCCCAAACTCAATCCAATCCATCATCTGTGGGATGGACAAACAAGTCTGATCCATGGAGGTCCAACCTCACAAATTATAGGACTTGTGGAGTCCATGCTTGAACGGGACAGATCAGAGCTGTTTTGGTGGCACGCTGGGGGCCTACACAATATTAGGCAGGTGGTTTTAATCTTATGACTGATTGGTGTGTATGATACAGTTGCCCACAGATCAAAGCTCACAAATAGCCACACAGAGCGTGAACAGTCCTCAATATCACAGCTTCTAATTAAACCTGCTGACTAATTGTCCCTCTTCCATGTGAAGGTTTCTCCTCTGGATGTTTCCTGCCGGTGACGCTAGCTCAGGCATGCCTTCCCATCCTCCCTCTGCTGCCGTCGCCTGGAGAGAGCTACACGCTGGAGCATGCAACACGTGAATGGACCTCGGGGGACAGGCCAGCCCAGGGGAAGCCTATCGCGTCAAACCAGCTGGCTAGACAGAGACCATCTGGAACGACAGAATAAGCGGTGTCTCCCCGGTGATGACATCACTGGGTCACACTCAGTTTGACCAGGGCACCCGACAGAATGCCTTTCTGTTTTGGCAGGTCCTACTATATGCTCTCACAGGCCCCGATCTATTCACAACCGTTAGCAATTGTCATACGTGAAACTGTCTTGGTGTCTTATGCTTAACGTGGGAAAAATTTTCTAGATGTTTTTCTTAGCTTGCAGGGTATGACACACATAATCTACAAGTAACCAAGGTGACGGCACTATGATATTCTGAGACAGATTTATTTATGATACATAGCACCAAGAACTGATTTATTCTGGAATAAGGTTTTCTTTTTAGTTTCAACAGCACAAACAGCTACCCATAAATCGTTGTTGACTTGGAATTGTTTTTTAAGAAATGCTTTCTGGTGGGGGTATTGTTGCCTCACACCTCCAGGGTCAAGGGTTCAAATCCTACCTCTGCATCTGTGCAGTTTGCATGTTCTCCTTCTGTCACACAAGGTTCCTCCAGGTGCTGTGGTGTCCTCCTGTAGTCCGAAGACACATTGGCTAATTTGTGTAGTTAAATCGCCCATAGTGGGTGCATGCAGCATCCCAACCCGCATGTATCACTGCCATGAACCCTATATTACCTCGGATATGCTCCAGCAGACCCTGACCAGCATAACCGGTCAGAAGATGATTCAATGTTTTCTGTTGATCAGCAATAAGCAACAGCGATATAAATGTTGATCAGGCCCTGATAAATGGCCACGGTCATTTTTTATTAATCGGTGCCACTTTCCACTTTAGCACGTTCTTGTCCTAATTGTATGTTATTGTAACTTGCATGTACTGTGTGTTGATGTATGTTATTTGTCCTTACTATTCTGTTATTTGTTATTTACTATTTATTGCTATTTACCATTGTATGTTCTTTAACTCTGCAGGGAGGTATGGCAACAAGCTTTTCATTGTACTTGTATAAATGACAATAAAGTTTTTGTATTGTTGAATCCAGAGGCATGTACATATTTGAAGGCCTCAATCTTACTATCCAAAGAGGCCTCAAACAGCAGTTGGCATGGCGTTTCAGAAACATGATTCGCAGCTCGCAGATTTCTCAAACTGTTGGACGACACACTCATCCATAACTCCCTGACCCCCAAAAGTGGCCATCGGAATTTACGGACTTGTCATCGCCCGGTGGAAATGAGGATCTGTATGTGCAACCATGCTGACTGACTACAAATTGTTACTATCTCATTGAAATTCCTGACTGCCTCCAGATGTATCTCCATAACCGTACTCCTTACATCTCTGCCACAGATGGAGACCAGTGGAAACCAGCACATGTGGAAGAGTAAAAAAAAAGAAAGAGATTTTGTTATTCTCTTGTCTGCTTTGGTGGAGGTTTTAGGTGTCATTTATTTTCTCCAGACTCGGAACTGATTGCGAATTGCGGACACCTGCAGAGATTCCTCTGCACAAATCTCCCCAAGACACCCTGGTCAGCCTGGTGTCTACCAGATCTGGCTTTGTCTGGAGGTTGGCACACATATGGTTCAGATGCCCCATTTACAGTACTGAATACATTTAAAAGGTTAGCCCTATTATAGCTATGGCATTTTTGAAGATTTGGTGTAATTTAGGATTGCTTTGCTATTTTAATTATGTGGGATGCATTAGTTCCAGTCATTTGGCTAAATATCAATGTGTTTGCTTCTTTTTGTTAACCTAACCTTAAAATCACATTGTTGTTAGTAGCTGTTGTTAAGCCGGTCATATGCGTGACAACAGCAGTAAGTCAGCAGTCAGTCAATGTTTTTTTTTCTTTTTTTTGCTGGGCTGTTTGTTAGGATGCAAATGCCCAAGTTGTGTAGGAATAAGACATTCGACAGATTTTTTGTGGTTGAAGTTTTACCCTTAATTTCCCTTTCCTTAAGCTAAAAGAAACCAAACATAGGAATAAATCACAATTTTTTTTAAAAAAGGTGACAAACAGAACTATAGTAGCAGCATTCCTGAGCTAATACTTTAACTCGACCATTCAAGACAAGCAAATGTTTTTTATTTGTAGATAATCATCATCTGAAAATCTTTGTAATAATAGGTATCAATATGTAATATGTCCCATCCATCCATCCATCCATCCATCCATTGTCTATATCTATCTACAAGACAACAATGATTGGACAGGAAAAAAAATAATAAAATAATAATAATAATAATAATAATAAAACACCCAATGGCTCATGGCTCATTCATTTCTGCCACAGTGTCTGCTTTTCAAGTTCCAAAACATCAAGTATATACACTTTCAAATCATGAGACGCCTACGCTATATAATAATGAGAGTTTTCAATATACTGACAGAAAACTCTTTTAGCCATACTTACAGTGTTCACACTTTTTGAACCACACTGCAAGGTTTGTTCAGCTATATTGGCTCAACATATAATTTTCTATCTTTCTCTAAGACACCTGAGAACATCTGTGTATTCACTTTACACTCAAAATTATGTTGCAGTACCAGTTGTTCTGAATTACTTCTGGTATATTTGTGGTTATTTAAAATCCAGTCCAATCCCATAATGCCAAAAGCTAATCCAATGTTCCATCTATCCTGGAATAGGCTCTGGGCTTACTGCCACCATGTACTGGATAAGTGGAACAAGATGGATGGATGGAGTCAACGTTTTTAAAAATAATTCATTACATTTAATTGAATATTAACTTATAATAATGTGTTTTTGCCAAATTTAGAGCTATTGATTTGACTTTCTAGCATCCTCACTGTGACCTAGTAACAGGTTATGGAAAATACATTGATGGATGGGTGATTTAACCTTACTGTATATTAGCACTAAAGGACTTCACTCTAAATGCAGCTTTAACAGATGTAATTTTTTTATTTGAAAAAGCACAGACAAGCCTGAAAAATCACAGTGGGATCCAGGGCCATAGCTAGACACCCCTGACACGGAGCACAACAGGACTCCAGATACTATGAATTTAGCAGACATAAACATGCATGGAAATTGTGTAACCCTCTAAATTTTGAAAGATCTATTTTTGAAAAGATAAAAGTGCTAGTAATGAAGTATGTTGGGCAACAAATGCACACAGTGACAATTTTATTTGTACTACCTATGATGGAATAAAATAGTATTATTTATCCACTGACTGTTAAATGACAGAAATTCTAAATTTGCAGTTTTACTGTGTGCAGATATAAATGCATTGTATTTCAAATCCACCCATATTCCAATTTCTTATCTGGGACAGGAGGACCTGGAATGTGTCCCAGACAGCAAAGGGCACAAGGCTGGGCACACACTCTAACTTAGGGGGCAATTTACAGATGACAACTAGCCCCTGACTGCATGCCTTTGGACTGGGAGGACCACAGACTACCAGGAAGTAACATGTGCAACACAGGAAGAACATGGAAAGTCCACAAAAAGGGCAGGCAGGATTCAAAGCCCCAACCCTGGACAGGAGAAGCACCAGCACTACCCACTGTGCCATGATGCCAAATAACTGCCCCCCAAAAGTGTTTTTTTTCTTATAAAAACCATGATTACCCAATAAAATACTCAATGGTACGAAGGGCATGGTATGGAAGGGCACCTGGACAACCCACTATGAATGTTTCTGCCTTGCTTACATGCAAGAGTTGTAAAGATCAGAGAGTTGCAAGTGGACATTAGTCCACAATGTAAGCCAATGAGGCTCAGCATAAATATGGCATACAGGGCATAAAATGCACAATAAACTTTAACAAGATATTCTCACAAGGCATGCATATGTTTGCAGGAAGACACGAATGGCTGCGCAAAGAAACGTGGTGCATTAAAAGTATTACAGGCCCAATTCCTGCTTATATGCCCATAAAAAGATAATACTCATTTGCTGTTGTATGGTTCATTTTAAAATCCCATCAGGATGAGAACTCTATAAAACTTGCAGAGCCCTGAAAGTCTGCACTGGAAACACACAACAAGAATTTCCTTCTATCTTTATAGTATCTGTAAATGCAACCTGCTGAGGAGTGAACAGTCTGCCCCACATCACCCTCAACCTTCTCAAATTCCACTTGAATTCCTCCCGGCCTGGTCCCAGGAGATCTATACAATACGGGGACTCTGCGCCTTTTTCCCTCCACATTTATGAGTTGGCGGACCCCCGGCTCCCAACCGTCAGAAGGATAGACGGCCTCTTAGATGAATTCGGATGAATCAATACGCTTTTCATCTTTGTCCAGTTCTGGCATCTAATCCACTTTGATGACTCTATATGACTCTCACCCTTTACAAGTCTTCTACTCGCTTTCAAAGGAGCGGAGCGTGATGTATAAGCGCAAATAAAAGCTTTGATCAACTCATCTTCCAAATATGGTATATAACAGTAATTCCTCTCTTCACATCCCCCCACCCCGTCACTAGCATATGTAAATCCTTTCAAGGGAACAGAGCATTATCAATCCCTTTCAATATATACTCTGATGAGCTACCTAAAAGGAGGCCTCGGTTTGATATACTTCCTTTTGCACACCAGTTTTGCAAACTATATTAAAATGTCTAACTTTCATGGAATTATTGCTCCTCCTCTGACTAACAAAAAGAATTTAGTCTGAATTAAATTCTCAGCTTCAACAGTATCTGCTTGTAAATGTCTACTTGACAGCATTTATGCCTCAAGCACAAGTCACCCTTACTTCCAGCAAAACCTTGCCTACAAATCGCACTTTATTGTTCGTGCTGACAACCACAAATGTCCTCCTAAATATGGGAAGAGCATTCCCGCCATGGTATTACACTGAGATACAGTAAACCAGCCCATTACAGAGGATCGCATGCATCTTGTTAATTTACAAGCATTTTTATGGCGCTTTCAGCTGAGATACAACATGCGGAGATACTGCAGTGGTCTCTTAAAATCCATATATCCATTCATTCCTGCAGCTACTTATCCTAACAGGTCAGCTATGTGTATGATTAGGAACACTCACATTTAGCCACAACCTCACTGTTACAGTCTGTTCAGTCGGCAATTGTGCTTAAATGGTTTCTCTATAAATCCTATTTTGTTTTTTTCGTTTTTTAAGTGTGCTACGGTGGATCCTGGGGTGTATCTGGATATGTTCTCGGGGATATCCTCTAGATTACTGTCACCTAGATCTAAAGCTAGCAAGAGCAATATTTCCATACCCTTCCAGCACCTTCTCTGTTGTTTTTATCATGGATAAATACAGTAAGTAAAGAGACTCGGTTCGGCATCTCTCTCATCCATTAAGTCATGGTAATTGTTACACAAAACTGTTTCTTCGCCCTGCACTTTTGTTCTGCACGATTTGCACAGGGAGCCAGTGGAAAACATCTGGAGGTTCATTCATGGAAAACCGCAGCTGCGTCGTGCAGCACGAGCTACAACGAGCTTCACATTATCACACAAGAAATAGTGACGTGTGCATCATCTGCAGGACGCTCAAGCTTTAGGACTGAGGAGACCGCATCGAGGCTGCCACTGCTAGTTCCCCAATCTTGTGACAGTCATATTTAATTAGCAAGCCTAAAATCTAAGGTTATATAACCCGATGGACAGATTATTGTAATTATCCAAGGTTAAGAAACAACACATTCCAATAGTTAAACATTGAGACTGAAGTCACATTTAAATTCAGTTTGTATTCCCCATTGTTCCGTATCAGCCAATTTTCATCACAATATAAAATATTCCCAAGATATACAATGGAGACAATGGATTTCAAGTACAATTAGGAATAGTTGTTAAAAGAATGCATATCATAATGTCTTTTGACATATCAGCACGGCTCATCTGAGGGAAGCAGCCAGTGGATCTGTGTAATTACATTCATTTGGACAACTTAATCACTTTGTTCTTAAAATGAAGCCCTTAAAGTTGTGGTGTCACACACCATTGCACAAGAGCCCCGTGCCCCACCCAGGCACAGATGCATTGCACAGTGAATTTCGGCTATAAAAGATCTCAAACCATCACACAGTGCTAGAACACATCCTTTCTGCAAAACTCTGCCAAAGAACTCATCAGGAAATGTGAAAAATGAACATTCACAGTATAAACCAAGCACAGCCATGGGGTGGCAAGGAAAATTAACAGATTTTTTTCCATTCCCACAATAAAAGACTGTGAAACGGCATTGGTTGAATACATTTTGTTATTTTCCTTCAAAAGTCTGGGAAACCATTAACATGAGTACAGATAAGGTAATGATAAGGCATTGATTTGACCTTGAAGGCTGCTACAAGTAAGAAAGTGAACATACAGTGTGATAATATACCTGCATGGCAATTAAAATGAAGAGAAATTCAAGCAGTTTATCATGACCACAAGTAAACCTATTTTAAAAAAGCCAAGGGCATTAAATTTCACATTTACGCTCGCCCTTGAAAGTCAGGATTTATCAAAAGGCCTCTGTTTCTATCTACATTGTGATTTAGTTTATTTTGTCTATATTACAAAAAAAACTGTTACATTGGCTGGGAAATAAACTTTTCCCATGGTACAGATGATAAAAATGAATTGCCAGTTATTACAGTGTTTGGTGCTAAAAGAACTGAGAAATATAGGTCTTATTTCTTGCATTTACAATAATAAAAAGTAAATAAATATTTAAAAATAATAAGTAAACAACACCCCAACATTAAAGTGTGCTTTTTCTCCCATTGGAACAAAAAATAGTGAATGATTTGGAAAAAAAGACCCTCAACTTCTACAATGATAACAATCAAATTAAAAGGATTATTTTCTTTTATATTGAATTATTGTTTTCACCACTATCCTGCCTTTTGTAGCTTTAGTGATGGATCAGGTGTGAAATGCAGAACAGCATCTCACAGCATTATGGAGTCAAGAGGTTAGGGATGATTAGTAATTAGTAATTTCTATTAGTAATTAGTAATTTGCAACCAAGTTACATACCCTCCATTATAATATAACAGATAAGAAGAAATTAACTCGGAAGTATCACAAGTGACCAGAAAAACACAGAATTCAAAACAAAAATCCCTGTCACAAAGGAAATGATTCTTCATTGAAAAGACTCACTTTTGTGCGTAATTTAAACTAGAACAGTTCCTTTGTTCAACAAATGCCTTCGAAAACAAAAGCAAAGACTTCAGTGAAGTATTTCAGTCTCAAATTGGTCATAAACTCAATCACTCGGTCGAAGTTGATTAAGTACTAATACAGCTGATGGAAAAGACACTGATGTAGTCAGGGAATTAACATTTGAAATCCTGTAAACAATAGAAATTCAATGTTACTTTAGATTTTGTGATCACATCCTGGAAAAACCCTGGTTTCTGGCCTGGGACTCAAATGACTCAGTATACCTTCATGATGTGGTCAGTATCAGCATAATATCACCAGAAATTACAATAAAAGTGTAATTTAGTGTTTTTCAACCAAGTCCTTGAGACCCCAGGACAGTACACATTGTTGCTCCCTCCCAGCTCCCAGCATACCTGTCATAGGTATTTGATGTTCTTGTTAGTTTGGTATGTTCTTGTTAGTTTGGAATGTTCTTGTTAGTTTGGAATGTTCTTGTTACTTTGGAATGTTCTTGTTACTTTGGAATGTTCTTGATTGTAAGTTTGGTATGTTCTTGTTAGTTTTGTATGTTCTTGTTGTTTGGTTCAGGTGTGCTGGGAGCTGGTAGGGAGCAAAAATGTGGACTGTCTGGGGGTCCTCGAGGACTGGGTGGAGAAACACTTGCAATTGAATCAGGGTGCAGGGTGGTGGTGGTACTGGAGGGGGGGGGAGGGAGTGCATAAATTTTCTGTCCAGTCGTGTAAACAACAGAAAGATCTATCGACCACTGGTGAAGCCGGGCCAGCTGGCAATGTAAACAAAGCTGATGGTCTGCTCATCGACTGGTGACCCCGCTCGTGTATTCACCGCAGCCACATCCGGGCCGGACTCCGGGGGGGTGGGGGGTTGTGCGGAAGGCCCGGCGAGGTGCGGAAGCGGCAGGGCCCGGAAAGAATGCCATTACTGAATGTGCAGGGAAAGGCCGGTGATTGCGAAACATGGCATGGCACGCGGGCCCATATGGAGTCAATGTGTTAAGCAGAAGTAGGTGTACTGTTCTGAGAAGCCTTCCAAGCCGAACAACTGTTAGGTGCATTTCAAGGGGGGGTGGGGGGCTGTTTTTGTAATAGCAAGAGGATGAATGATCTTAAGAGAATGAAACTGAAAGGACAATAACAATTTTTTGGAAAATATGGGCATGGCATAAAAAAAAAATGACATTTTAAATACATCCATCCATAATCCACGAACCACTCGCCAAGATCAGAGTCGTGGTGAGCCTGGAATCTATCCTGGGAAGAACAGGGTACAAGGGTAGGGCCTGATGGGGTGCCAGCCTGTAATAGGTCACACACTCACACCCTGGGGGGACATTCGTAGGTTTTGATTCACCTAAAGCATGTTTCACACACGTGGATGGAAACACACATGGACACATGCAGAAAGAACATGCAAACCACACGCAGGTGGGGCTAGAATGAATCATGCAACCCTGCAGGTGGGAGGCAATGTGCCGTCCTTCACGTCCACTGTTATATCAAAATAGAAAAAAAGCACCCGAATCACAGTGCTAAACTTGTTCTGAAAAAGGTAATTTACTGCAGCTGCCTCTGAATCATATATCCAGAAATGAATATTCCATGTAATACTTGCCCTGAATCACATTTAATATAACAGATATTACTTCTATGAAGCATACCTTTTTTAGCACGACAAGGGAGTGGGACCTTTGTGGAAGTACTTGTGCTGTAAAGCTATTGATAAAAGAGTTACAAAAAATGTTAGTATTGGATACTGCAGCTGACAGATCGTAGTCTGCCTCTGTATGTATGTTTTCTTCATGTAGCTACAGTCACAAATCTTTCACTTTTCCAAGAGTTAAAAAATCCCAGTGAGTTAAAAACCCATAACTGTATATACCATTCATACATAGTAATGAAACTGTCAATATCAAAACAATAAGCCAATAAATATGCAGTGAGCAATTTCAACAAATTAGGCTGGGTTCTCAGTATGAAGAATTGGTTACAATAAAACAAAATAAAGCAGGTACCATAAAAGAATGCAACCTTTAAGCACCCTGTTATGGTTTCTTACGGTTCTGGTTCCTTTATAGAGTCATGCGAGTTGCTAGACAGTTCAGAAGTTTTTCTGGTGGAGTGAACAGAAAGCTTTCCCCTCACACAGATGTGGGCCAAATCGCCGAGAGCACCTCTCACCTGTGACAGAGATTTTTCCAGACTGTCAACAAGCCAAACTCAAATCATTATCCACAGGTGACATGTACCCCATTAGAAGGACATTAGAAATGTTTCCTGCTCTAGACCTCATGCCTGAAATTACAGGCAAGGTAAATCAAGCAAACACATTTTACCATTATAAAGATTTAAAACATAATCACGATGATTCATTCATCTTTTCCCACTCATATTCTGGGGAATATAAATGGTAGTTTCCCATTCATTCTTTCTCTTTTTTTTTGGAAATGGGAATTAAATTCATGGAGACGTCCCAGGTTCCCAGTTCCTTGTATCCCAGCCTATAAGCATTTCCTCAACGGGCTATTTAGGTGAGTCATCCTCATAAGAAACAAATTCCCCTTGGATCTCAAGGAATGCTTTTTTATTCACTCATTTTTACAGAAAAATGTACAAGTGAGAGAAATCTCTTTACTGGGGAGGAGATTTGAAGACTGGCTGTTCTTTCCTGTAGATTATCAATAAATGTAATTTACCCTGTCATTAGAATTTGAATGCACATACACAACAACATGGTGACATAAAAACATTGAACTTACAAAAACATGAGTCAATGGTGTTAGCATTTGGCTAAGACATGCTAACAAGAGAAAAGCATTCTATCAGGGGCATATGCAGGGGCTGAGCCACTGGGGCACTGGCTCCTTGGCCCCCTAATGCCCACTCCCCTGTCACTCACCAATTCAAAACATACATATGCTAATGATAAAGTTGTTGCCTCTGTATGAATTATGTCCCCTATATAATGACCACAGATTTCTCTGCCACATAGGGTCTAAAAAGAAGCAAGACAAAACTGGAAGGTGTGGCTGAAAAACTTCCAGTCACCTCCACCGTAGGCACCCCTAGACTACAGAGAATGTCCTTGAACAGGCCTGTAGAAGCTCATTTTAGGATTGGAACATCCATCACACTATGGCACACTATGGCTGCTAACGAGTCCAGCACCCGGTACAGTGTGAGGTCTTTAGCTTTCGGGAAGCAGGTTCCACGATAAATGAAGACAGGTTACAACAGTTATACCCTTAAGTTTGGTACTTAAATTAGCTGAGGAATGACTCAGCTAGTTTGACGGAAAATGTCGAAGTCTGCAAGCTGCTTTTGGTGTTATTTATGTTATTCAGAAATAATGGCATATCTGAATATAGAGTGATAAATTGTGCAAAAACAAATTGGATGGATGGATGGATGGATGGATGGATGGATTACTGTGATGGGTTGGTGCCCAATCCTGGGTTATTCCCCTCCTTGCGAGCATAGCTTCCCGGATACGGTCCGGACCCCTATGACCAGGAATAGGACAAATAGAGACAGAAATGGATGGATGAATGATGTAGGGTTAGACTGCATGAGATATGACTGAGCTTCTTGGGAAGGATTAGTAAACTGTGCTAGTTTCCCATTGAGAAATACTCCAGGAACTGCTGACTAACTCAGAGAGCTCACAGACAGCCACATTCAAGATGCGACCAAAATCATCTGAATATCATTTAAGGAAATATAGCGTTCACAAGATAATTTTGTGTCTGAAATATTGCAGATGTTGTAAATCTGTGATGTCTGACTCTTGAAATGAATGTTACTAGACAACGTTAACGATGCGGTTAGCGAGAGTGACGGCAAAATTGAAAGTTTAGTGCTGCAGTGCCACCAAGGCCATTGACTGTTAAGGCTGCTCTAGGGCTGTCTCCGGGAGACAAACGGGCTTATATTTGGGCTTGCGGGACAAGATTTAAAGAGAGCCGTTTCAAGAGGTTTCAAGGGGAGGGGTTCTTTTCCTTTGTTGTTCTGTTGCCGGGTGTCCCGCTCGGAGGTCATTAGTCTCAGTGTGTTAAAATTGCTAGAGTTAAGAGATTATTTGATTTGTTACTTCGGCTTAAGCTACCCCTGACAGGAGCCATCTCATTTTTTTGTTAATAGCGAAGAGCCTGTTGAGGAGAGCTGTGAACTTAAATAGTCCACTCACAATTCACTTAGTTTGCGGTCAGCCGTTCACTTGGGGACATCACAATGGATAATAGAAAAATGTCATTTGGAATTCTGTCCACATGACCTGTATTCTGTTTAAACAATAATCCAATGAAAGTGTGTAAACTTAACAGCAGGAACTTGCAAAGCATGCTGTGTAGTCAGACAGCCATAGAGAACTGCTGGACCAGACAATTCTGTTTGTAATATAAAAGATTGCAGCATTTGAGACACATAAAACTCTCTTTCTGCCAAAACTATATTTCTAAACCAAGCTTCTGTATCTGTGGCAACTAAATAAAAGCAGCTAAAAACTCCCTGGAAACAAAATCTTATTTTTTGAAAAAGGCCTTTTTTATAAAAAGTAATAAATAATAATAATAATAATAATAATAATAATAATAATAATAATAATAACATCAACAGGCCCTCACTGACAACAGTGTCAATTGTCACTGAAACTACTGGAGTCTTTCCATTTCCCTTAAACTCAAAGCCTCCTCAAGCGTTAAAGAAGTTACTGAACTGGAACCTATTTTTGAAATTATCCCACTTTTTTGAATCGTGTATAAATCAACTGAATGCTTATTATTCAAGAATCCTTTTCATTTGCTGGCCTGTTCTCTCTTGAAGGCACTGATGTGAATGGGTGACTTAAATATTACATGTAGTATATAACGGCTGCATTATGGTGTACGAGCGCCCTCATCCATTTTTGGAGCTCTCCTTAAAATATGGGTGGTGGCTCTGAGGTTAGGGATCTGTGCTAGCAATCAAAAGGTTGCTGGTTCAAACCCCATGAATTCCAGGACTAATCCTACTCCACTTGCGCTCAGGTTCTCATCCCTGAGGTGGTTCATCATGTGGTGGGTACAGCATCAGGCTGTTATCAGCACATGCACCTTACCTCCTCCTCCTAAAACATGACATGGACACTGGAACACTATTTACAGATTTGCCTTAACTCAGCCATGCTCATTGACGTCTTACTGATTTTGTTATGCACACCCATCGCCCTGCATCTCCCTCCTGTCAGCTGTGTCATTAGAGGTAGCCAATAGTTACTAGCTACTTTCTGGAGAAGTTGTTTTTTTTCTGCAGTCTGGGAAACATTTACGTCAGCTGCACAGAGGAAGAAAGCAATGCTGGTTTGGTCTTCAAATCTGTCTGATGGTCTAAGAGAACCTTCCATTCAGTTTTTTCCCCCTCCGGACCAATAAAATCTTCCAGAACAGCTGTTCTTCCCACACTTATGGCATCTGTCTCTGGTATTAAATAATCTTATTCTGTTTGTCTAGCATAAATTGTTGCTGTTTCGATCTATAAAAACAACCACTGTGTCAATAACAATCACATAGCACTGTTAGTATTCTTATGAAAAAGGCTTCTGGGTAATTTAAGGAGCACAGTGTAGGACACTGGAGACTGAAATGTAAACACTAATACCAACGCTACTACCAGTAGATGAAAAAAGTATAAATATTCTATCCATCTACAGTAATCTCTTATCCAATAAATGTTTGCAGCCTTACCCTGGATCCTATGCCAGAAAGGACACGGCATGAGAACACCCTGGATTGGATGCCAGTACAAGAGATACACATGCTACAGGATATCAAATAGCCTGAATACACATATTTGGGCTGTAAGGGGCACCTTGTTCAACATGGAGAAAACAAGCAAACTCTACATACACAGAGCAGAGGAAGAATTCATACCACTAACTCTGAATGTGTAAGGCTCTAGTTCTACCCACTAATCCACCTTGGCACCCCAATATAAAATCCATGTCCCTCAAATCTCGCTCTGGACATGTCCTGTACTTCGTCATTCAGAGTATTGTTGTCATGGAAGATGTTCCTCTAATAGGAGAATACTGAATCTTCCTGCATTTGCTCCGCTCTATAAGGGAACAGAGCAAGTGCCAGGAAAATCAAGGCTCACCACAGCCCTTTACCGACAGAACGAGGCACTTTGAACCATGTGCATGCAGTCTTCAGGAACAGGATGAAAAATGACTCACTAGACCACACTGCACTCCTACACTGCCTGCAAATGTACCGCCTAACTTACTCACACCACAGACATATAAATGGCTACTTCCTGGTGTGATGAGCACAGCGACTCTTCAATGTGGTATCCAGCCCTGCAATATTTACTTCTAGAAATTTACTTTTAACTGTCTCCGACGATCCACTGGGATGGCCGCGATCGATCGCAAACTCTGTGCACGATTTGTCCCCTGTGGTTCTTCTGTTTCACATCACAGGCCAGACAAAACAGTTTTCAGGCCTGAGCGCCCGCCACATTTTCTGTTGCTGTTCATTAAATATTTATTACTCTCTTTTCCCAGGCTGACAAAAGCCCTTTAAAGAATTCCTCCTAGCTAAGACATCACAACACAGCACAAACGATTACGCTGTGCCTGAAGTCACCGAGGGCTGGCAGAATGTGGACGACTGACTTAGCAGTTGTTCAGAAGGCAGGCTTCGAATGTTTGAGGTCCAGAGTTCAGTCATCAGTGTCTCCAAAACTTGCTTCTTTGGCTATTTTACACGCTGTAGACAACACTGTGGTTAAAGATGAAAAGAGGCCATTCTATGCACTCTGGCATGAAAAGCTGCAGTTATCCAAAAAGGAAACCCATATACTATAATTAATATGATGTCCATTTAACTTCAAGCTATAACCAGTATATAAACAATTACATTATAATGTTTTTGAGGTCAAGAATAAAATTTAAAAGGGCCATACCACATAATTTATAAATGCATTTATAAATTATTTTATAATTAAATGTATTATTTATTTATTTATTTATTAACTTCATTTAAAAATATTTTAGGATATCTTTTATTTGTTCATTTATCTGGAAAGAATATGAGCTTGTTGGAAGGTCAGTAGATTGTTTCATTTGCAGTCATTTGACTGGGTTATAAAGGGATGGTAAATCTTAGTGAGGACCTTTACAAACAAGTGACCTCACAGTAAAAGAAAATACATACACATTTTACAGAAGGATTGTTTTTCATCTCTGCTCCAACACTGACCCCTGCAGTTTCCAGCATTGTACCTGTAATGTGTTTCTTTGTATATAACAAGACCACCCAATATTAACAGAAACTTCTGGAGGAAAAGGTAAGCTTTGTAGAACTGTTAAAAGCCTACTGTTTGCATCTAAAATAAACAGTGTATTTAAACACTGTTCAATAAGTTTCACCTGACCACAAACCAACCGCCATAAATGAAGTCTCCAAAAACGGTTTAAAATTTCTGAGAACTGACATTGACGTTGGAACATGGGAGTTTTTCCGAACCGCGAATCATCAACATTTATTTCCCATTCTTGCCTATGATCTGGTGGTTTCTATAAGTGTACTTGAATCCTTTCCTCCAGCGAAACGCAAGTTGCCTCAAAGTTGTTTTTCTTTGCCATTTGAAGGAGTTTTGGATGGAAAAAGTGAGATTATCGAGTCAGGAATTGGTCACACTTTGATTTTGATGGTGGGACACGCTTAGTGTGTATGACTGGGGATCACTGGACCTTGGATATGTTGCACTCCCACTCAAACCCTTCAAATACAGGAATTTGTCTACAGAGAACTTCATGATTTCTCGTGTAATTTTGAATTTAATTAAACTGAAACCTCTTAACCGTTACCACTTGCGGTTATAAACTTACATATAACTCTAGTCTGGTGGCAGTAAGCATTCAGCATGTGACTTCACATTTTCCTTTGTTAGTTTTTGCTCTTGGCTACATATAACATTTATTTCAATGTATTTGAAGTCTTATTTGAAGTCATGGTCCAGTTTCTAAAATGCAAAATAAAACTGCTTCTGTCGTGCTGTGTTACTTCATAACATAAAACAAGTTTCATTAGCTGTTAAATATTGTGCACCAAGCCAAAGATAACTGCATAACTTCTAAAGGCCCACAGTGCTATAGCTGTTTTTTCCAGCTTAAACTATTCATATATGAAAATGAATCTGCTTCTCCTTTTCATAAGCCTTTATACAAAAAGCATATAGAAACATAAGTACTGCCCCTTAGGTAATTAAAGATAACTAATCAGGTGCTGTCTCTCAACAGGAAGTATTTCAATTGCAATGATACTGCATTTTATTATGCTGGTATTTAAATGCATTTAATGGAATTTCTTCAAGATCACCTATGCACTTAAAGCAATCATATGAAAATTATGAGCTTCTAAAAACTCCAGGAAATGCAAATTTCAGGAAAGGAGTATAATAAGATTTCAAAGCCATTAAATGTCCCTTTGGGCAGAATACAATCAATCAATAAAGAGTGTAAGGTATACAGTACCACCCAGAATCAACCCAGAGCGACACAAAACAAGCTTTGATTTTCCCTCCAAAATTGAGCATCTATGCTAAAAAGGGCATCGGTCATAGGAGCCACTAGGGGCATACTAAGGGACGGGGCCTCGGGGACACTGGCCCCTGCTGAAAGCTAATTGTGGTCTCCCTTTCCACACCTCCACCTTGCAACGTAGCCAATCGATGTCCCTTTTTGTGACTGAAAGTACATTTAGATGAAAGGTCACAGAGAAAATAATGAAAATACACAGATAGTGAGTCCAAGAAAAGCATAAAATGAAGCACAAATTCAAAATGCAGAAATATCCCAGTTTGGTTTTTACTCCTGTCGTACCTGTTACTCGTCTGAAGACAAGTACTGGGCTGCCCTCCAATTCAAAGTCCTTGGGAGACGAAAGAGGTTGGTTTTTTTCTAAAGCTAAAGTACAATAATAGCTAAGAGGGGAACGAAACTACTTCTTGTTTTAATTTTAAAATAAAAAATAAATGGCGACACATACTGCATTTCTGTATTAATTAGATGATGAATAACAAAACATTAAATATAATTAATCTTTCATATATTTCTGCTATTTAGAACATACATCATTTTTTCAACATATTTGTTTTCATTAATTTTTCAAGTTTGACAAAGTAGAACATTCTGTTATTGAATTTCCAAGCTTTTCAATAGAATTATGTGATTAAGTAATAACTCACAAAGCAAAAACTTTTTCTGGTGGTCTAGGTCAGCTAAGGAATCTTTTATAGAGTGGTTTTCATTAAAATGATATGAAAAAGCCACAGAGTTAAACAAAATCAGAGCTTCATTTTAGTTTGGAGTTGAACTTTTTGAGTTATCAGCTATCATCGTACATGCTGAGAGGAGATACCTGAAAGGTAAATGGGGCCCAGTGTGTCGCTCGGTGGGTTATGACACAGTGTCTGTGAATGGAAGGTTGCTGTTTCAAATCCCAGGATTGGTAGAGTGATGTCACTTTAAGGCCCTTGAGCAAAGGCCCTTAACACCGAGTCGCTTCAGGAATGTCTGATCCTGCTTTCTCAATAATGTATGTCGCTTTGGATAAAAGCATCTGCTAAATACAGAAAAGTTTATGTGTTCTTATTAAGCTAAATGCTAGTATCCAGAGGTTTTGAAATGTATCCTATAACTAGTGAAAGAGAAAAGACACAACAAAGCTTCACAGGCTTCACAGATTTTTGAATGTCAGACTCAGACGGGACAGTGTTTTGCACAAAATAGACAGACTGGGCAATAAAGTGACCACTGGCTGCTGTGTAGCACGGTCACTAAAACAATCAGGGGGAAAATGTGCAGAAGTGTAACAGGCTTGTCCTGAAATTGAAGAGCAAAGTTCCAAAACTCAGTCCAGTTCATAAGTAAGTAGAATTTCTGTGGGCTTATTGAGTTTTGGCAAATGTAATGAAAGCTGGATTACATAAAAACTGAGTGAGTTTAGGTTCCCAATACTGTAACCTACTGTCACGCCCGCATGGGCGGGGCCGAACACCAGCCGCTGATCACCACCTGATCAGCCGGCTACTTAACCCCGTTCCTCCCGACAGCCGTTCTTGTAATGTCCCATACCGAGTGATTTCTCTGTTTCTTGTCTTCCCGGTTCGTCTTGCCTGTTGTGTCCTGCCCGATCACCTGCCTGTCATCTCTGTTCTCCTCACCCATCGTGCCTGCCTCATCTCCCCGTCGGACCCATGTGTTTCCCCTGCCATCCTTCCCTGCCATTTTCTGCTCCCTCGTTGGCTCTCCTCCTCCCTCCCCGGATCCCCGTCTCGTCCACCTGTACCGGACTGATCTTCACGGCCTCCAACCCCTGCCTGACTCACGTTCCCCTTGGTTTCTGTTCTACCCGGCTGCAGAAATAAAAGAATCTCCCTCCACATTTCGGGGTCTGCCTCATCCTTGCTCGGCCAGCCTGACACCTACGATGAGGAAGGGTTAGGCTGATTTTAGATCACTGGCGGCCACATGTCGAAAACAATGAAAAGTAAGATGGAAATTTGCTCTTCAATTGGGGAACTTTGTAAGCTGTCATTGTTTTTTTCCACTTGCAGGTGATGCAAAAAAGCAGGGAACAAAGAGAGGTGTGGTGCATTTTCTGAGAACTGCATGACATACAAGAATTAAACACGCTGCACTATACTGAATATGGAAAACGTTGGTAACCGTGTTTTCCGCCGTAGATCAATGCTGTTCCTTATTCTTAGAATCTGCTCTTATGGAACATCTTATAGTTTAATATAACCTAACAATATCAACAGAAGCATGCAAATGATGTTTCTGGGAGCCTGAAAGTAGAGAGAAATGCCCCAGGGGGAGTTCAAATGCAGAAGGAATCGCCGTTTGGTCCCGGTGTGTCAGTAAAAAAATGAAAGCGGGGGAATAGCGGCAGGCCGACATGTGAGGGGCAGATGTGAAGAGAGGAGGCAGGAGTCGTCCATAAAGGCATTCGTAGGCCTGGGGTGCGGTGGAGGGGTGGATATCTGGGGTCAGCATCAAAAGCTGGCTCGAGCGGGCGAAGATAGCTGGAGTGCGCGCATAGCAAACAGGATGGCCAGGTGCATGAATGCCAGTGCCGAGAGGGATTTAAAATATAAACATAAATAGACAAAACACAGCATTCTGCCATATATGTCGCATATTAATG
Source organism: Mormyrops attenuatus (assembly GCA_026777985.1). Classification (NCBI taxonomy): domain Eukaryota; kingdom Metazoa; phylum Chordata; class Actinopteri; order Osteoglossiformes; family Mormyridae; genus Mormyrops; species Mormyrops attenuatus. The sequence continues at coordinate 24,177,807 of JAODKC010000001.1, forward strand.
TGCGAGTTAATGCGATAGAATGCTTCCAGATCTTTCTCTGTGCAGTCACATTATATTTTAATTATTCAGATGCATGGATCGTTGAACTACACATAAAGTACTATGCTTCCACTATGATTGAATAAAAAAGGATAAGAGCAGGTGGTATGGCTGCTTTTCATTCCATTAGAGAAAGAAATCTGAAAAATTATTTCTACTTTTCTCATGTTAAAACTTATACATATAAACAGTGTAACTTAAGCTTGGATACTGTACATTGTCGCAGTTTTGGTTGCTGTACTGTATATTCAAAATGTGCCAGTGTTTGAATGTGTCCATGCAGTTTCCACCCATTAAAGTTTTAATTATAATTTTTAATTATTTTTATTGCCACACTGGGGACAGTGGTGTTGTTCCTGTCAGCCCCTTAAAATAGAAACATAAAAAGACTAAGTGCAACTAGTGCAACATTAGATATATATTCTCCTGTGTTTATCACATATTAATGCGTGGCAGTTAACGCACCAGATGTGTCTCTGTCCAGTGTCATTATATTTTAATCATTCATGTTAATTATTCATCCCGTTTGGGGTGTCCCCTGCCTCGTGCCCTGTGCTTCCTGGGAGAGTCTCCAGGCTCATTGCCACCCTACACCGGGTAAGAAGAATAGAAGATGAACGGGTGGATAGATGGTAATTATTCATTTCAGTTTTTTAAATGTTCAGACTGACATAACCAGAAAAACAAAATAAGACTGCCTGATAAACCAATGGATATACACTCACCTAAAGGATTATTAGGAACACCTGTTCAATTTCTCATTAATGCAATTATCTAAGCAACCAATCAC
>JAODKC010000001.1:24185164-24196658 GCA_026777985.1 Mormyrops attenuatus
GGCGGGGGGGGGCGGGCCCTAGGGGCCACAAACCGTCTTTCCCTGGGGGGGGGGGGGGTGACCCAGAAGCAACAAAATTGCCCCTGTCTATATCATATATTATTATATAATATATTACAAAGACAAAAGAAAAAGAAAAAATGTCTGAGTGTGTGTGTGTGTGGGTTATGTATATATTACAATATGTCTCCACTATATGATAAAAACCCATTTATTTTGACTCTTTGGGGACCATTTCTTTCAGTCCCCTCAAGGGGAAACTCAATTTTATAAAAATCTTTGACTGCAATAAAAAAAAAAACTAAAAATGCCAAAAATCTTGTGTTTTGTTTGGTTACTTATGGTTAAGGTTAGCACTAGGTAGGTGTAAGGCTGTCATAGTTTAGATTATCCCATAGAAATGAATTGATGGTCCCCACAATATATGAATACAGATGGGTGTGTGTGAGAAAATATTAATTTTTTAGGTGACACATCCTTGTAGGACAGTCATTCTTCTGACTGGTTGGCCTAAAAATCCTCAGTCTCCTGCACATCTGCTTCTCCTGCATTTAACTGCTGTTATCATATATGCCCTTCTTATCATAGCCACCCTCTGGCTTTATCCAACAAAGCCCTTTCTGTTCTATCCACCCTCCCTATATATTTTAATCATATCTTCCCCCATCCTTAAATCAATGGCAGATTCGCAAGCCATTAAAGCAGTGATTTATACTGAGGAATTTTATCTTGACAAGCCAGTTGTGATCACGGGCTTCTCTTGCTGAGAAGTTATAAAGTCCCCGCATATTAGCAATCGTTGAACGTTCATTACGATATGCAGCTACATGCCAGCAATTACAGAGACGAGTGCGACATAATCAGGGGGTCGTTAACTCGCACAATATGGTCCTTTGCGGAACAACGCTAGGCTTCCATTTCATACAGAAAAAGCTTGTGTTCAAGGTACTGACAAACGCATATCCCACAGACTCACAATGGATTTGAATGAAGGATAACGGTTGCTCGTTTTGTGTCAGGTTTTAATTATTTATCATATTTTGATCTTATAAAAAAAATTGGAGAGAGGCCCAGTTAAGTGCATCCCAGAACACACTTTTATTTCAACCAGATGGATGATCCACTGTAGCAAACATTGCACGTGAAATTATTGGGATGATAATCAAATGATGTTTAATTTAAATGCATCATAATAAGAATATTAATACGTACGCATAGCACACAAGGCATAGCTAAGCGAAAAATAAAAAAATATATATAATAAAAATGAAAACCAGTCTCCGTTTCTGGAAACAGCAGGAAGAAGATCTTGTTATTAGGAGCAGAAAACTTGATATGCATTCCTGGTGACCACATAGATGGCATCCCTCCAAAATATCACATCTTCTATATGGATCTTCAGGCTTCGCAATGTCATGTTCATTGTGGTGATTGAGTACAACCACTTTCTTTGCTGGTCATTTACCTTCTCTAAGCATTAAGGTTATTCCACAAAGCAACGGCTTTGCTCATAACATAAACATAATGAGACAGCTTTTAGTCGGGTCATTTATGGTTTGAGTAAAAAGTCTTCAAAGGTGTCAATACTCTTCCTTGTCCTGCTCGTTTTTTTGTTCAGCTTTCACATACATAGAGTCTCCAGTGTATCATACTCTGAAGAACTCTGGTCTTAGTTCATAGAAATATGTCAGATTGTTCCTACATTCAGCTGTAGCTCTAGCCAAACAATGATCTGCAATGTATTTCTTTATTGCTGAATCCTTTATTGTTGATGATTATTTCAAGGAGACAAAAACTGTCAGTGACTCCTGTGTGACTGTCACCATCTGTTTATGTGCTAATAGCCTTTGTTTAACTGTATTCCCATCTTTTCTGTTTTCTTCAACTTTCCTTGTGTCTTCAGATCTTCATCTTCTTCTGTGAAACATCATCAGCACGGAACGCTGCTGATGTTTCCTTTGGCAATACTGAGTACAAAAAAATCTTCTTCCAAGCCTCCAAACCAGCTTTTCTCATTATATATTTGTGTACACACACCAAATAAATATTATAATATTATACAACCTTGTCTAACTCCTTTACCAGTCTGGAACCAGTATGTTTGACATTCCATCCTGGCTGTGGCTTCTTGTCTAGTGTAGAACTTCTTCTAGGCAATGAGATGATGCGTCCATCTCGTATTCTGTGGTTATTTTGATCATCACTTGTGCGTCAGCAGTGTTTTGTTCCTGAGCCTTTCCTGAATACAGCTTGCGCATCTTGCTTGTTGATGTCTTTGGCATGTAGATGTCTTCGTTCCAACTCGGCTTCATCGTGGTTCCATCAGTTTTACTTGCCTGTTGATGTCCTTTGGTGTACCCATTCAGTGTCAGTGTTAGATCTTCCAAACAGTCGTTTCTGTGTTCATTTCTTTCTTCAATCACATTGTCTAAATAATAAGTTCAGATGGACAAAAACAATAATAAATCTTCAGGAATTTTCCATATTAAGGGTATTCAGGGTCCTTCAGGAAAGATGTATCGAAGTAACCAGAACTGATATATCGACATACAAGTTCTCACCAGGTTTTGATCAATTGATCTCATTGTTATTCTAGATCATTAAAAGGCAAGAAAAATAGCAACTGAAATGCACACCACTCATAGCTCACCATCATCATAAACTGTGGAAAAAAACACCATAAAAAATCCTACGCTAATAAAATTGACCTCAGTTGGTTCAGACAAAATTTTTCCATTATACTATCTTACAAAGGCTGTTGCCATTTCCATATTTTAACAGCTATTTAATCCTTTAAAATATTTGTGCCTTCTAAATGTCAAATTAAACTGCAGGGGCGCAACTACAAAGCGATAAATCTTACATTGAACTTTTAATTTTAAAATTTTATTAAAGATGTCTTGCATGAGAATGTTGGAAATTGATTAAATGAATGCTCAGTCAATTTAATTGTAGATCCCAGTTACTGGTGCTTAAAATTGCAATTACTCTTAAAACAACAGCTCTATTTTAAAGCAAACAGCGACCGGAAACTTTCATTGATCATGGTCCCTCATCAAAGGTCATTATAATGAGAACAACTTTAAGCTTCCTTTCAGAGAGAGTCAACGCACTGGCCCCACTTTCCCCACAGTCCCCTTCCAGAAGCAGGCCTCCTTTTCCCGAAGATCTGACTGAGCTGAACATTTAGGGGCCACCTGACAAAGTCAGAAATGTCAAACAAGAACAGCCGGACAAACAACAAGCTTGCTGTTCATGTGAGTCATGAGGATTGTCAGATATAGATCTTCAGGGGATGCCACATTTAAGTTTTGAGTAAGAGGGCCATTGCCTCTACAGGTGACTTTCTACACAGCAAAAGTTGGGATCTTTTTTACTTGTGGGAGTAATCAGAGTTTATCCATGCTACCTGACAAAGAAGTATGGACTATAACATGAGAGATGGATAAACAGTGAAAGTCTAATAATATAAAAAAACAGGGTATGCAGCAACAGCACCAAGTATGCTCATGGTAAGGCAATTCATTGAATTTATTAAGAGTTTATTTCACTCATTTTATATATTACGAGTTAACAGCACGAATGTCCATATGTGGGCAAGAGCAATAAAGAAAGAATAAAGGGCAAATATTTGTGCGTGGATGTGTGGGTCTATGTGTTGATATTTTCACATAACCTTAAAACATAAAGTTAAAAATTAATGTTTTTTTTTCTGGTATCATGTTATTTGGATTTTCCTACAATAAGGCCCGCTCAGCCGCCACGCCTAATCTGCTTACTCTGAATTTATGCCTAAATGCATTTATCTATTTCCTATGAACAAATAAATCAAGCATCCCTTCTATGGGAATGATAAAAGGTAGGAATCAGAGGCAGTATAATTTCTTATTCTACGTATGCAGGTGAGCGAAAACAGCATCATAGCTAAATAAACCGTATCTTTGAAACAGACTGTCACTATCTCGTATTTCCAGGGTGCTGTAACAAGACCACATCTGCACTGCGAGATCCGTGCTGCTCACATCCTGAGGTTTATCACAAACAAAACCACACAGGCAATAGGTTTGTAACTCGAATTTTACCAATACTGGCACCAGTAACAATCTTTTGCATAAAGGCCAATAAGCTATATTGTTCTAATAATTATACTTGCAACGATTTCCGTAAAATTAGACAATTAGATGGGAACGAGTGCCCATGTCTTTGGTAGGTAAAGGCTTGTCGGAGTTCCAGTTGTATTTTTGTATAAGTATATCCCCTTTTTTCTCTACACTTTCAATGAATTACTTCTCCCTTTCTTGGAGAGATAGCTGAGAATTTGTGGGGTTTTATTACCGAGGGACACGTCACAGGGGAGCTTTATTACATGAATTATGAAGTACTTGAGAGCCGCCAGCCTGCATGGGACTTCATTCTGCTCTCAGGCTCCTGCAGACCAGCCAGTGCCAAATGGAGTCCGACTCAAGCGTATCCCGCCTGCTCTGCTATGTGCCGGCTTACTCCGCTCTGGTTCTCGTTATCTCCAAGTCAGTGGCCATTCCTACATGAAAGATCTGGACTTAATTTGGGGCTCGTTTTAAACAAACAATGGTACCGTTCAGACATGATCTGCTACTTTCAGGTCTACCTTTATGTACAGTAAACTTCACCTTTCCAAATCCCATGTCACCCCCCTCCCCCATCTTAATTCCGAAGTTCCAAATCCCCCCAGCTTGGTAAATGACAGCCTATGCAGTTCCCCAATACTTCAGGAAGGTAATATTTCTAACAATCATAACCTATAATAACCTAAAATATGGAGTAAGAGGGAGCTGGAAATTCTCAAAAGTGGCTGGGCGATGTCCTCTCTCAAGCAAGTACCTTCTCAACCTTCTTATCTTCTCACTCTACACAGGATTTGGCCCGATTCAGTTAAAGGTTCTTCACAGCATCTGTGTGAAGAATGGCTTCCCCTCCATAGCAGGAAACCTTATGTATGTTCATGAATGCACCATTGAATGCAAGAATGTTGTGCTTCACGCCTTTCACTGTGAGGAAAATGCAGAAAAAAAGGTGGATGATTTTTGATGTGCACTACGTCAAGCAGATGCCGCCTGTCAGTGGTGCTGAAACCCAGCCGGAGAAGCCTTCTGATCAATGCTGTCTTCCGATTAGCAGGGAAGGTGTCGAAAGGGCTTTCAGAGAAGGCCATGAATTGGGGTCTGTCATCATTCTCTGTGAGACGGATGCAGCCACTCATAAGGTAGGCCCACGGAGCTTGGCTCAGGCGCGCCTAAGCACACAAGATGTCTCGGTTTCTTGAGGTTGAAAGATGTATCTCGTGACCAAAGACAACTAGATCTGCTGGTGCATGAAGGCAAAACAGGGACAACCAAACAACAGTTGACTGTCAGATGACTACAGCAGTTGTCATTTGGAATAGTTGTCCAATCAAAGGCAGAAAATATCCGACACTTTTACGTATGTGACTCCACTGTCTTATACAGTACCTTGTCAGACCATAGTAGTTTCTGATCAAACCCTTAGTCACAGGACAGAACAACAGCCACAACGAACTGAGGTCTTGCTAACATTATCTACCTCTAGTATCTGGATTTTCTAACTCTATCAGACCTTAATATATTACATACAGTACATATAATATGAAAATGGTGTGAGAATACTGACCACAGGTAGTTGCCATTACAGAATAATAAACGCAACAAGATGTTACGAAAATGAACATCACTCCTGCACATGCGCAGGCAAGCAATCAGATCCAGGCAACACATTCATCAAAGGCTGAGTTCAAAGCAAGTCTTTGTGGGTATACAATGCATTGGTATATTGACAATAACTCTCGGTTTAACAAGTGCTTTTAGTCTACACTTGAATTTTGCTAACTTTTTGCACATCCACCAGAGTTAAATACCACCGGAGACGACAAACTAACGACAGGTTACAGAAGGGTGGTGCTCATGGACACCTGTGTTCCATGAAATTTCCTATTAGTTTAGTTCTTGTCCTTGTATCTCCCTGGGTTTCAAACGGGGTCTTCCTCGTAGTGGGTTTTTATCATTAGCGTGACGTGTTAGCTGTGTCCTTGGAGTCCTCCACTTTTAACAACAGCAAAGGACTGCGACGCTATCCACTGCTGGCAATCAAAAAGGGAAAAAGGGAGGGCTGGTAATATATATCATACACTGTGAAGTATGTCTTTTATTAATATATGAGAAACGTCCTTGACAACATCAGTGTTATTTGTGGCCTCCGGTTGCATCATGCTAATTTACATACTGACGTACGACGCATAATAATATCGGTCTCCATTAAGAGGCGGCTTTTTCTAGTTCACCTGCAAAGGTGAATATATTAGAAGGCTATTAAAAGCTGCTAAGCCGGAAGGAAGGTTGATATCCTAATTAAAAGGACAGGCAGCTATGACCCAAGCCAGAAACTCCATTACAAGGAGGCCAGCTGAATATATTCTGAGGGGCACATAATTGGTTACACCTATTGGTGGACTTTCTTGGGGGAGCACATGGGGAACACTACAGCCCGCTTAATGAGTCATTAAAAAAATGCAAATCCAGTTTGCTTTCTATGAATAGCCATATTCTGTAATAGTGGAAATTGGGTGGGGGACACTGCGTCATTAGAGCAGGAAAATAAGTTTCTTTTAAAAGTAATTCATATAAAAATGGAATATTAACCCCTTAAGCATTACACCTTTGCTAGAGGTTTCTTCCTGTTTTGTTAGCAGCTTAAATAAAGTGCAATAAAGCATGATACAGTGGTCCCTCGGTATACGTCCTTAATCCGTTCCAGATCCTTGGACATATACCAAACAAGACGTATACCAAATGTATTTTTCCCATAAGAAATAAAGGGAAAATGAATAATCCGTTCCCATGAAAATACAAAAAGAATAAATAAATACAAAAGCAATTAGATGAAATAAATGAAAAGAGAGTTATAGCGCAGGTTGTTCACTGAATGGTAGCAACTGGCTGACTGATGCTTGTGGGCAGTCGTGGATTTGTCTCGAGAGAGGTAAACAAGGGTAGTGCGCGGTGTCGTGACTCATTTTGACCCGTACAAGTTCTAGCACACGAGTCGTATTCCAAACAAAAGGTCGTACACCAAGCAAAGTTTTTCGCGTCCAAACAGGACGTATACCAAGGACGTATGTCCAAAGCGGACATATACCGAGGTACCACTGTACTAGCGTAGTCATAGGGTATAGTTGCATTAGACAAGGCCTCGTGGAACCCAGGAAACTGACAACTGAGAATTTAACATTCCCTTACTTTACACTGGGGAAGATGGTGGCGCAGGAGGTAGTGCTATCGTTTAGCAACCAGAGGGGTGCCGGTTCAAGCCCTAGTTCCTCCAGACCCCATCAAGGTGTCCTTGAGCAAGACACTAAACCCTAAATTGCTCCTGGTGTGCAGGTTGGCGCCGTGTATGGCAGCCTTTGCCACCGGTGTGTGAATGTGAGGCATAACTGTGAAGAGCTTCGAGTGCTCGGAAGAGTAGCAAAAATGCGCTATATAAATGCAATCCATTTACCGTTGGACAGATAGACAGGCTTTTAGTGATCCATAAAGATACCTGACAAAATCAGCAGTGTCAGTCAAGATCAGGGGGAGAACTAGGCAGTTTATATTACTCACGAGAATTGTCTAATATAGATCTTCAGGGGACGCCATACTTATAGAAGTTCTGAGTAAGAGAGTCATTACTCATGAAGGAAGTTTCAGGTTTACCGTAGGTGAATACATACATTTAGACATTAATAGACAGTGACAGTAAATGACAGATGAAATTAAATAAGAAGGATGGTAGAAAATGTTTTTGTTGAGTTTCAGAACACCTTCACTGATTAGATGACGTGGAGAACAATCTCACAAAAATGCATATTCCTCGAGTCTGGACGTTCAAAATGCTCATTTAATTAGGTGTTAATTCTGAACATGCTGCAGTACTGAGGCACTTGCATTGACTCAATTTATTTTCGCTTTGTCCTTGATCCAAAAATAAGAATCTGCATGAAATATGACTTTCTGTAGTCATTTGTAAGTTAGTGTAAAAATGCATCAGTTCTGCATCAGTCCTGACTCCAGATCATTTATATGATCTAGCAAACACATTTCACAGTTTGTAAACTTTTGTTCCCTGTGTGCAATGCACTGCCATGCGTGCATGATTATCATTGGAGAGGAGAGAAAAAAAAAAAAAAAAGAGAACCACAGATGCACATTTTTCATGTGTTTTAGCCGACCATAACACTGCGTTTTTAAACATTTGCAGGAGAACTTGTATGCTGGAGATGACAGATTTGAATGATTATTACACACGATGGTATGGAAGTAAGTGGGTTTTACTCTAAAATATTTTTAGCATTGGCAGATGCAAAAATAATAACATAATATGAAAAATAATTTGAAAATATATTAAAATAAACAATTTATACACATTTTCCAAAAGTTATAAAATTATAATTTAGCCTAATGTACATGATGCCCCTAGTGTTCCAAAAAACCAAATGCGGTTTAGACTGTTGATAATTCTGGAGCTTAGAGTTATATGAGCCCTGGGTTCACATCACATACTCACATTAGCTTTAAACATTAAAGCTAATCAAGGCAAGTTTACTATTTTCCTCTTCCTGATTGGATTGAAGACCATGGCGGAAGATGATGTATAAACATAGCGTAAATTTTACACCAAGAACAGAACATGAAAAGAGAGACTGGGAGTACATTTCCATGTCATATCTACCATCTTTGGTCTTTTAACAGTGATTGCAAATTCTCGGCAACAAATCATAAGTGCTTCCTTACTCTGCTTAAATGTAGCATCTAAACATTGAAAATGTGCTTTTATTCAAGGGAATACACTGTTTCCGCTAACCTTTGTTTAAAACAGCTCATGGAGGGTTTAGGATTTCAAACAGTGCGTGATTTGTAGAACTGATCTCACTGACAATTTTGTTCAAAGAATATATTAACATCCTGTATAAAAACACAAACAAACCTTGATACATCCATCCATCCATTCATATCCATCCATCCGCCTTGTGTAAACGCTTATTAAGCATTGGATTCCTGTCCATTAAAGGAGCACCCAAGCCTCATCTAAACTACTCAGCAAATGCTAAGTTCAGCAAATCCTATTTTTGTTTGTAAGGCTTTTCAAGATACTCCCATTTACTTCTATGGTACAATTCCTGCCCTTTTCTAAGGCACTGCAACTGTTTCTGATTTTATGATTTATTTCAATTATCTATGGGGGTGGTGCAGTGGTTAGCACTGTTGCCTCACACCTCTGGGACCAGGGTTTGAGTTTCCACCGTGGCTCCATGTGTGTGGAGTTTGCATGTTCCCCCCATGTCGTTGTTGGGTCTCCTCTGGGTATTCTGGTTTCCCCCCACAGTCCAAATCTATGCTGAGGTTAACTTCAGTTACCAAATTGCCTGTAGGTATACCTGTGTGAATGAATGGGTGAGTGTGCCCAGCAATGGGCTGGTGTGCCATCTGAGCTCTTTCCTGCCTTGCACCATCCCATACTCTATACTGCCACGCTCCATCCCTCCATCTTTCAATGGTTTATCCAGTAAAGAGCTACAGGGGTATCCATCTTTTGGCTATGTGGACTGTCTGCGGGTGCCCGAGGAATGGGTTGGGAAAGACTGCTCTTGGCAGCGTGAGGCAAATGGCAGTGCATACCCTGGGTGGGATGGCAGTCCTTCACCAGCACACACACACTAGGGTCAATTCAAGAGTGTCATTAAATTTAGACTGTGGAAGGAAACCGGAGTGAGCAGAGGAAACCCATGTGAATTGGGGAGAACATGCAAACTTTGCATAGAGTGGAGGCGGGATTAGAACCCCTTCACCTAGTGCTGTGAGGCAACACCATTCTGTTTGAAATAATACTCATTTTTGTCAAATACCAGTTTAAACTAATTAATTTAATCAGGCACAAAATCTACACAGAAGAACCAGGAATATACTGTAAAATATTGTAAAATTCTCAAATATTTTGGTACAATACAGACTGCACCACATACTGCTACCATGGCTTAGTGGGTAAGAGATTAATTATTAGAACTTAGCTGTATGGCTCAAAACCTCCAGTACTGGATACTATTATGTTTGTCTCATTTATATAATCATATAATTATAATCATAATAACCCTTCAATGCAAAGGACAGCAAACGTCTGACAACAGCAATAAAAAACAATCATTAATTACTAGGAAACCACTGAGAACATTGTTATTCAACATGTCCTGTCAGTACAGACGTCATATAGAATAACGATCAATCAGACCCGCCTCAAAATACAGCACCAATAAGCCACCTATCGGCTTTGACCACGAGATCAACTTTCAAGAAAATTTCCCTGAGAATTCTTTTTTTTCCCTCCCAAAATGCTGTACACCATTCCTACAAACCACGTTGTCTAAAAGTTAAAGATGCTTTCATGACACAGTACTTTGGACTACCATCTACATTTGCCATGCACATTTTTCCATAAACCTCAAAGGCGAAAAAGGAATCTGGAACGCACTCCTCAAGCGCATGGACAACGTATGCTTGGCTTTGTTTACTGAAGAGAGCTATCATGGCCACTGGGAACTGGAACAACCGTTTATGCGGTTAGCAAAAACCACCTGAAATGAAACCTTTGGGGTTTTATGGGAATGCCTTCCACGATGGTAACTCTGCCATGAGGCAGAAAAAAGGCAGGCCCACTCTTGCCTAGCTGACCTTGTAAGTGCCTGTCTAATTAGAAGCACCCCTTTGAAGGGGGAATCACTGCACTGGGACAAATGGGGGGGGGCTGTCAATATTTTTGGACACCAGATGAGTTTTTCTTCATCTGTTTCTTTCATCTCTGTCCATTGTGTTAAACTAGAGTCAGACGGTGAGGTAGCCAAGACTGAAGACAAAACCATTATCTGAGTAAAATACTATATAGATGTATACATTATTTTGGAAGGGAGTTTCAAATGAAATTGAAGAGCAAATTTCCAAAACTCACCTAGTCCATTTTTTGTCATCTTTGAGATAACAGCACTATTGACCTAATGTCAGTCAAATCTCACGCAATCCTCATGTAATCCAATGAAGAACTGAGACTGAAAAAATACTATTAGCTGAGGACACTAAACAATACGGATACATGTGTTACTACAAATAGTGTAGCATACTTATCGAATGAAATCACTAACGTAAGTATAACATAAATACAAAAAAGAATGAAGAAAATATTAGATGAGAACATTAAAACATAAATGTTTCCATTACTCTAGATAGAAGTGTCAAATGAAATAATTAAGAAAAAAGACAGACAGGAATAAAGAAAATACCATTAGCGGAGTGAGCTATATACAGACGCTCCTCTACTTACGAACGTTCAACTTACGCACTTTCAGACATACAAACGAAGAGGATCTTTAAGTCCAAATTGTGTTCACTGGGCTCCCGTTTCCTGTCCGCAACAT
>JAODKC010000001.1:24196758-24206758 GCA_026777985.1 Mormyrops attenuatus
TTGCGTTTCAAAATCATACTGCAGAGGAAACCTCTGCTTTTCTCAGACATGTCCTGGAAATTGTAGCTTTTGTGGACACATCGTCGCTACTTGATCAAAAAAAAAAAAATAACGTAACTACTGGAAAGTTATTTGATTCAGAAATCAGCGTCGCTACAGGCAAACTACTAGAAAATGTAGTTAAACTAATAGCTTCGCTACACCATCACAGTGTCACGAAACAAGGTGATTCGGGCACGAGAATGAAGCATGATGCAGGCAGAAATGGTGGACGACTCACTTGCGGCTCAAAGGACAAACAGGGTTTATTAACTGAACTAAAAACACAAAACACTAACAAAAACAAAGGAGCATGCGGGGTCAAAAGTAAATGGGGATAAACAAGACTAATTACAAAAACGGAGCAGGTAAGCATACAGACTACAGGAACAGCAGACCATTCAATGAACCACTGGTGAACTTAACAGAGGCAGGGACTTAAATACAGAGGGGTAAGAAGACTAACAAGGGGCAGGTGAGATTAATCAACAAGAGTTGGGAAAACAGGTCACAAGTGAAACTAATTAACGCAAAAGGAACTAAACAGGGAAACTAAGAACTAACCAAGAAAACAGGAAAAACAGAATCTAACACTGGGGAATAACAGACAGGTAGAAACACAAGCACAGGCACAAAGAATTTAACCAAAACCAAATACAAATCAGAAGACACAGGAACTAGAAAAAAACTCAATGAAACACTAGGGAACAAAATACAAAAATAGAGGAGGCAGGATTCAAACACACAACAGAGGGGTTAACAGATAGCCACACGCTCAGCTCCTTGAGCCATGCGGCCAACAAGGAGCAGGGGAACACTACAGACTAGGACAATGGGGAAAAGGACACAGACTGGAACAACAGGAGCTGGCCCTGACACACAGTGTTTCACTGCAGTGTTCAAGGGGATTGCTCAGGATCATCTACATGGATAATCCCACTGACCTGGAACAGTGATCTTTCCAGCTGTGGGATGGTCCATTTTCAAGATCAGGTTGTTGTGGGAAACCTGAAAAGAAACACAGTAAGTTTCAAGATGTCACATTTGGCACAAACATACACTGTACATCTGCACAGTGAAATGCCTTTCTAGCTTTTCTAATAATACAAAGATTACAAGACAAATAACAATAAAATAAGACCTCAAAATATGGCAATAAAAGTAGACGGTAAAGATCCCTGTATTTATAAATGCAAGTTGGTATTACAAAAGAATCACCTAATGTAAAAACACAGAGACAGTTTTGGTAATGTGGACATCAACACTAAAAACCAAACACTCAAGGTCTGTGTACTGGAGGATCCATTTAGCTCCTAGTCCACAGTCAAAAATGAAACAGCAATATTAATGGACAAGTGGCACACCATCCATTAAGTACAGATGGCAAATTCTGCAGGAAGTCTACTCACAAGTTGTAATTTATGAGTGACAGAAGACACGGTGTACGCAGTAAACCTCTTATATAAATAACCTAAGGAATTCAGCCAAGGCTAGCTGCCTGTTAAAATGGTCATCAGAGTTGAGGCCAATGAATCATAGGCTGGTTGGACCAAATAGACTTAAATTGCTGTACAGCTGCACCTTGAAGACAATTTTCATTTCTACCCAAGGCAGTAGAGTAACCAGCCTGTACATATGAAACTTCTAAGGTACTTCAAGTCCATGACAATAACAGTATTTATTTGGAGACTAGGCAAATAACTGACTTCTACTCAATATAAGATAATGATGCCAGGCTAATTAAAAAAGAGGTTGGCTATTGTAACCAGTTGACAGCGTTACCTTTGATCTAGCCCAGGGGTGGCCAATCTTATCCGCAAAGGGCCGGTGTGTGCGCTGGTTTTTGGGGTAACCTTTAGGTCAGCTGTTCAAGTCCAGGTGTGAGGACTCTTCAGCCATCAGTCCTCTAATTAGTAATCTAATTAGGCAGTTGCAGCGAAGACTCACACACACAGTGGCCCTTCCTGGATAAGATTTGCCACCCCTGATCTAGCTGAACATATGTAGCATTAACCATTATTCATTAGAAATCCTTCCACATTCCTACAGCTGAGATCTGACCCTGTGAATCTAAGGTTCCTCTGGCCAAAGCAGACCCAGGGAAACTCCAGGATTATCTGACTATATTACATAGTCAGCCCATAAGACATGGATAAATTAGCTACTACTAGCTATTAGCAACTAAATAAGTAAAACAGCAACATGGAAACATGCTGGCGGGTCATAGAGACCCTAGGTCACCCTAAAACCTCAATGGTAGTCAAAAGCTGCACAAAATGAATCAGCCTTAATTACTAGCTGGAATGTAATGTAATTATTTCTTAACAGGAACATTTTCCGTAATGAAAAACGTAACCACATACTCTTGTTTGTATCATTAGCGCCAGATAAAATCAGCAAGCATGTTAACATTGTTGATAATCCATGTTTGGCCGGATTTACACCTACAAGGAGGGATAAATATGCAATGTTTTTAATTATGTATATTTCTTTGCAAGGCCTTTAAAGTTTAACATATTGAGGGCACACAGGCTGACATACTGCTCACTGCAGTCCTGGTGAAGGAGTACATTTTAATATCCAACAATAATGAAATTATACTTTACCGTATGCACAAGAACATGTTTCTTTTTGCATATCCCATCATGCTCTGCATTGAGACATGTGCACACAGTTGAGTGTGAAGCTTGGGGTCTGAGTACAGGGTCAACAATTTATTTAGCACCCGTGGAGCATCTTAGGGCTTAAGGGCCTTGCTAAAGTTGTGAAGATTTTGCCAAGACCCAAACTGATGACCTTCCTATCACAGGCACAGGAGCTTAACCAATGGAGTCACGTCCCCAGAGCCTACTGTAGATACTTGAGTCTACTTCACAAAGTAGCAGACAAAGACTCATCCCTCCGCAGTATAACACTGATATTGACGAGACCCCAACTAATTGCAGCATAAATGTTGCTTGCTGTTTGGGAACGGTAAGGCTGGCCTGACCGAGTTAACAGTCCAGTGATAGACGACCATTCAGGCTAATAAATCTGCTTCTCCATCTGGCTTTGTCCTCACAGAGCATTCAAAATGAATTATACTTGAACCCTGCCCCTGAATACTCAATCATTGGCTGAGAAGAACATTATAAGTAAATAAAAAGGCTTTCTATCACAGGGTAGCTTTCTAAATGGTCCCACAGCTGAGAAGCCGAATCTGAAATATAATTGTAGATTCTAAATTCATCATATTATGACAACAAGCAAAAAATACGATGTTTGAAATTCAATACTTAAATAAAAAAGAAAAGATTTGTCTGGTAATGCATTGCACCTGACAGTGTTCAGGTGCAGTTGGGGCAAATTTCTGAAACTAAAGCAAATTACCTCCAAAATCTTAAATCGTGTTTGTATCTCAGTTGCTCTGAATACTTACATTCACTATTAGGTCAACTACGCAAGTAGTACTCATTTGCCATTTTGTTTCACTTCCAATGATACTAAAAATTGAGGGCATCACGTAGCATAAAACAGTGTCTTGCATATTTTGTTTATTATTCATGCAATGGGACAGATAAGATCAGTATGCTTGCTTAGTTCTGAATGCTTCAGGCTCTTTGATGGTACCAGATAACATATGTCATGCACTGTCCATTGCAATTCTGCGAAACGCTGACAGTAACACAAGAAGGGTCAAACCGTGGGCATTACTCATCGGTGACTCTTGCATGTACTTGTACAGCGAAGGCTTTTAAGCTTCCACTGACAGCTTAAAGCTCATAACGGCAAGCAGAGCATCCAGGAAAGAACCACATCTGCACATTGTCTTATGGGCTGTATCATATACCTCTGGGGGTGGGATAATCATGAAGTCCTTTTTAGAAATTTCTTGTAACTTTTTACTTATTTTAATTTGACAATGATTCCCCCTGCGTGCGTGATGGAGATCCCAGGGCAAATTCGACCGGTGAAACTCCCATCCCCACAGAGCTCTGATGGCTAATACACTTTTAGGGGGACCATCTGGGTTTTCAACAGTGATGAAGGTTTCTGGCCAAGCCAGAAATTCAGGAAAGAATAAAAAAAAGAATTCTTAATTGCCTCTTTGATGAGGCAGACGTTATTCTTGGTCAACACCAAAGGCAGGCCAGCATAACATTTCTGACAGACTTTCTTGAACTTACTTTCATTCTCTCGCACAACCCTGCACTGGAGCAGTGGTTTGAGATCCACCCGATGGAGTAATACGTTTGGCATTTTATTGAAGCTGAATTTCAAGAAATTATAGAAAACATACAGCAGAAGACATCACGCAGCATAACTTATCATCTATTGCCTTTGACTATGCAGGTATCCCACGCTTTACAAATGTCCGCTTTACACCGTTTTGGTTCTACGAAAGACGTACATTATCACCTGTTTTCGCTAACCAAAAGAAATCCAGAAGATTTTTTTGCTTTTACCAAAGAAAAAAATAGAAGAAAAAACGAAAATAAAAAGAAAAAGCAAAAATAGCATTTAGCATTTATCAGCCAGAAAATTATAGATACAGTGCATACAGTAATGCGCTGCATTACGACATTTTGGTGAACGATGGAGTGCATATACAAGAGTGTCCTATAAGATTACAATGAAGCTGAAAAATTCCAGTCATCGAAATGCCATAGTGCAACACATTATTCAAGTGTTTGTGGTGATGCTTGTATAATAAACCCCCTGCGCTGCCAGTTGTATAAAAGTATACCACATACAATTATGTATAGTACATAGTACCTGATAATGATAATAAACTATGTTACTGGATTATGCAGTTACTATATTGTACTTTTTATTGTTATTTTATAATGTACTCTTTCTACTTATATATGAAAAAGTTTGTAGCCTATGTTTGTTGTCGATAGCACTGCAAGTGCACTCTGTGATGTTCTCACAACAACAAAATGACCTACTGGTATATTTCTCAAAACATATCCCTGTTGTTAAGCGACACATGAATGTATTGATGCTGGTGAGTGAAACTACACTGTACAAACATTATATCTAGCTTATATAGGCTGCATATTTATCATATCACTCCTGCTTTTAGTATATGTTAGTGTTATTGTAGGATTTATTTGTTATTTGGTAGGTTATTTTTTGGGTCTGGAAACAATCCAATTTTTTCCCCACATAAATTTATGGTAATTGCTTCTTCTGTTTACCCCATTTTGGCTTATGAAACATTGCACAGCAACGCCCTACTTTCGTATAGCGGGGAAATCTATACCTGTTGCATGCAATAAAGGCGATTCCATTCCATTCCATTGTTAAACAAATACAGCTGAATATGTATAATAATACATATTTGCTATTTAAAGGAACTGTAAAACTATTATAGGCTGAAAATCTTTTGCTCATATTATCTTCAGAAAACATTCTGATATGCAGGGCTTCCCTCTCCTAGCCCCCACCCCCGATTTGGAGGCTCTCACCCAGAGAGTATCTGCAGTAGATCTACGTTTGCATGTCAGCGTTCATTCAATGCAGAAAACTTTCAAAGACTGAGCTCATCCTGCCCGACCTCCCCTTGACATCTCCATCTGTGCTAAGGGCATGACTGTCTCCACCTCTAATAGCGGCATTGCAAATGCACTTGACAAATAACTCTCCTACAACTAGCTGCAGTTACCTGGATTCTTCCTACTTATGAAGAATTCTTTCCCACAATCCTCTACACGCAGCTTTGGGGTCCAAGCCCTAATCCCCTATCATCTACTGCACTTGCGATCAGACCCTCACAATGGTGCCTGTCTTGTTTTAAGCACCAACCTGTATGGTTTCAGCTCCCTTTACCTCCCAGAACTTCTGGAGGACTTTGCTTAATCTGAACACTCTTATTTTCTCTTGGCCCCTAACATTAATATATATTACATAATGTTTGCAGGTTCTAGCCAATAACATACTCTCATAGGTAATGTTAAAACATCACCGAGCAGCAGTCATTTTAGTCACACCATCCCAAGGGGCAGAGTGGTAGCTCCGAGGCGAGGGATCTGTGCCAGCAATCAGAAGGTTGCTGGTTTGAATCCTGTGAATGCTAGCAGTGATCCTATGCACTCAGGTTCTCATCCCTGAGGTGGTTCGTTGTGTGGTGGGTGCGGCAACACACTGTAGTCAGCACATGCCCTCTTACCTCTATCTCTAGTTAGTGCAAGCGTTGGACAACATGCAAAAGTTATGTGTCATCATCTTTTGTTAAAGTTCAGGGCTGGTCTGAACCAGGGCTGTTGGAGGGACATGGATACCCTGGCAGATTCAGGGGGCCAAGCACTTGACAGGGGCTTGTGAATATGTCAAATTATACATAAAATTGGGCGGAGGGGCCCAAGGTGGTCCGAGGATTTCTAAGTATGTTCCTGGTCTCACACTCTAAGGTCAGTACTACCAATCAACATATTACACATGAAAGCTAATTCAATGGCAAAAAATAGAACACTTTACTTCTCATACTACCCATACTGAGTGACACTAAGAAATTGTGTTAATGGCCAATTGCATTCTTCATGGTCCCCGGAAGCAGCATACATACACGACATGGTGACTATACAAGGTAAACAAAGTGTATTTTTGAAAGATTTTCCACAATTACAATCAATATTGTCATCAAACACAATAATCAATTGTGTGAATGAGTTTGCAGAAAATCACAGCCATTCATGTCCTGTCAATGCATTTATTTCATAACAATTGTTTGGTGCCACTAACAGGATGCAGAGTTTCATTTTCATTTCAATACTCTTCTACTCAAGAAGATGCTGTATATAATAGCAATAATAGCGAGGTCCGAACCCCACATGGGAACAGCAACTGTCAAAAATCTGTACCGAGGTTTCTGTTACCTAACACATTTCATGGATTAGTGAATTGTGTGACACATATGAAGGTAGAGATTAGGAAAGGGCTTGGAAAATCTTCCCCCAAAACCCACTGAAATGATACTTCATTGGGTATTTGCACTAGTGCAGGTACATCGGTGTGCTTCTTTTCACATTTCTCATCATGGCCCCCTTTCAGACACACATATACAAAACTGACAGTGAAGCTTGGGGTCCGAACGCAGGGACAGGTCATTTATCCGGCACCCCTGTAACATTTTTGTGGGGGGGGGTTAAGATGCCTTGCTGTGTCTATTTGACTGAGGGACCCAAGCCAGTGACCTTTCGTCCAAAGGCACTGAGTCACCGCCCTAGCCAGGAAGGGCGTGATACACAGAGCAAACCGATTCCAGTGTTCATGTGCAGAGCCGGGCTCTTCTCATGGCGCCTTGATGTTTTGGGTCCTTGTAAGAGACACACGTGAGCCAGATGCACCACGCTGACATGTTAATCGATTTCCCTCCTTACACTTGTGTCTGACCGAATTCCTATTTATTTGTGCTCATTCGAAACAGCTGCTGGTCTGCATGAGATACTCCCATCTGTCCCTGCTTTTCATGCCTCTACACACTTCACAGAGGAACCTAAGGGGAGCTCACATGGGGCAGAGGGCCGCAGAGGGGAGATACAGATACAAACCAATCTTCATATATGGTTCTTGTTAGGGCATCCAGGTTGTTTATCGGCCACTCGTCTACTTGGAGCAGCAGGATAGCGTAGGTAAAATCTACTATAATCCACCCTGCACTGTTTGTGGGTGAAACAGGCGCCCTACCTGGAGACTGAGACAGCAGAACATAAGCATCCCAGTGCAGGGCAGTGTGTTGTGCAGTTGTTTATGCCACCATTCCTGTGACTCAAAGGTCACTGGTTTAAAGCCCAACACTGGCAAAATATGTTTATTGAGCCCCCAACCTCTCAAAAATCTCCAGGGGTGCCAAATAAATGGCTGACCCTGTCCTCAGACCCCAATCTTCACTCTCAACTGCACATCCAGCAATACATTGTTGCCCTCAATAGAGGACATTACGTTTTTGCTCCTCTCTCTCATACCATACATGCCATTTTATTAAGTCCTGTTGTTCTTTAAAGAGGATAGTAAGGGCTTTAAGATAACATCACATGTGGAGTGGTATGCCTTTTATCAACCAAAAAAAGGTAAAAAATAATTCAAATGCCCTGGATCTAAGGAGGATACACACAAATCAGCCATAACATTAAGACCACGTGCCTAATATTCTATAAGTCCTCCTCATGCCACCAAAATAGCTCTGTCCTGCCGAGGCATAGAATGTACAAGACCGCTGAAGGTGTCCTGTGGTACCTCCTACCAACATATTAGTAATAGATCCTTAAAGTCGTATAAGTTCTGAGGTAAAGCCTCCATGGTTTGACCAGCACATCCCACAGATGCTTCATCGGATGGAGATCTAGAGAATTTGGAAGCCAACACCTTGAACTCTTGTAGGTGGTCCATATGAAATAAAAATCCACATGAATTCCAGTACCCAAGGTTTTCCAACAGAACATTGCCCAGAGCATCACACTGCCTCTGTCGGCTTCTAAGGCTTTCTCCTATTGCATCCTAGTGCCATCTCTTACCCAGGTAAACGATGTACATCCAGCTGGCCATCCATATGATGTGACAGAAAACGTGACTCATCAGACCAGGCTTCATTCTTCCATTGCTCCATGGTCCAGGGATCAGCATGGGCAATCTGACTAGTCTGCAACTACTGGGCCCCATACGCAGCAAGCTGTGATGCACTGTGTGTTCTGCCACCTTTCTATCATAACCAGCATTAAGTTTTTCAGCAATTTGTGCTATAGTAGCTCTCCTGTGGGATCAGACCAGACGGGCTAGCCTTCGCTCCCCATGCGCATCAGTGGTTCACTTTTGGCAGGTACTGACCACTGCATACATCCCATAACACTTGCTGTTATAAAGATGCTCCGACCCAGTCGTCTAGCCATCATAATTTGACCCTCGTCAAAGTCACTCAGATCCTTACTGTTGCAATTTTTTCCTGCTTCCAACACATCAACTTCAAGACCTGAATGTTCCCTTATCTAACATATGAAGGCACCCTTGACAGGCGCCATTGTAACGAGATAATAAATGTTATTCACTTCACCTGTCAGT
Organism: Mormyrops attenuatus; assembly: GCA_026777985.1. NCBI lineage: Eukaryota > Metazoa > Chordata > Actinopteri > Osteoglossiformes > Mormyridae > Mormyrops > Mormyrops attenuatus. The sequence continues at coordinate 24,205,837 of JAODKC010000001.1, forward strand.
GGTTTTAACGTTATGGCTGATTGGTGTATATGCCTGTATATTAATAATCAGAATTTCGTTATGGACCAGCATGTAGCTCAGCAGGTTGGGACTTGGTCTAAGTTTCAAATCCTGTGGCCAGAAGACTTGGGGTGAGTTTCCCGAAGCTTTCTTAACGTTACGTCATTCGTAAGTTCTATCTTTTAACATGAAACTTACGAACGGCGCAGCGTTAAGGAGGCTTCAGGAAACTCACCCCAGATCTGTTGTGATGCTGTTGTGATGTTGTGATGAACTCTTGGTTAACTTAGGGATTGCAGAGTGTTTTTCTGGATGGATTCTAGGGAGTCATCAGTTGCTCTGGATAAAGCATCAACCTGTGTTAAATCATGTTATTCTTGTAATAAATTTTCTTATGCATGTTGAGCAACACTGTGGCCTCACATTACTAGGTTGTGGGTTCTGCTTCTGCTCCCTGGCATGGAGAGATTAGATGTTCCACACATGCTGACTTCCTCCCGGTACTCCAATTTCCTGCCGGAGTTCAAAGACAGACGTTCTACGTGGATTGCCTCTATTTTGTTCATGGGATGGATCACGGAGCTGGGAAGGGCACCCAGGCTCCAAAAATCATGAAAAAAAATACCGTAAAATTATTTAAGGCAAACTCATAAAAGTCAAGAATTGTATATGTTTTTTAAAACAAAAGGTTATATCTCCGTTTTTCACAAGCACCCCCCCGAACGCCCCCTTGTTCAGATGTGTTCCGTGGTCCATGTTCATAGTGAATGAGTGTGTGCCCAGAGATATCCTGTCCGGCATGTCCCCTGCACTAGTTTTTCCAGGCACAAAGTGAACCTGCTTTCTATAAGCAGTTTTGGAAAATGGGCGTGTGTTTTACAACATATTACTTTTATTGTAGTGTTTTTTTTTGCAGTTCTCA
>JAODKC010000001.1:24209258-24224731 GCA_026777985.1 Mormyrops attenuatus
GATATTGTCACATGATAGAAGGCTTGCCAACTTTTCATTTGAGACAAGTCTGCACACACATGCACACGCATTTACATGTATGTAATTTTTATTACCTTGCAATTAGTATGTAGGGTAAGCAAACTACCCGAATGCTTTTGATGTAGCTAATTTTGGGTTTATAATGAAATAACATAGATTAGTGTAAAATTTCTTGCGTGAGAATCTGAAAGCACGAGTGTCATTCCAGATGCGTGACAGTTGGCAACCCTGTCATAAGATGATAAGTGAGGCTGTCTGAGCGGCCGTGTGGAGTGTGAGGGGGGGGTTGGGGAGGAAGGGGCTTTCGGGCGGGGGCGTTGGCTTTTCGCTGCCTAGAGCTGCTGCCTGAAGGATTAAGGTGCGAACCGAAAGTGGAAGGCAAACGCAGGGTGGTGGTGCCTCTTTCATGGTATAACATCCATCATGCTGCACCCGATGAGTTCTCGGGAGGCAGGGGGGTCCCCAATGCTTGTCAGAAGAGAAGGGCTGTGGTTGCCACTGCCAATATTCTGCATATTCTCCGTAAGACTCCAGAAGGCAGGGAGACACATATCCTCGCTTATTAGCGAGATTTGGCTAAAGGAAGAGCGACTCCTTGACCTCGCGCACTGCAGCCCCAAAAAGGCTGTAGGGGAAACGGTGTCTCACTCGGTAAATTACGACATGGATGTTGTATAAGTTTTAAACTGGCCACTCGGGCACTGTCTAGACAGCACTGATATATAGAAGGACACAAGTTAGCGGTAAGTGGGGTGGATTAGTGTATGGTAAGTGCTCATTCTGGCAACCAATCATCCGCCAAAATGCGCTGTAGGAGAGATTATGGGAACTTGAGATGACTATCCATATACTACTGCAGTAAAATATACAGCAATAATAATAAACCTCCAGATCTTTCTGCAACCTGAATAAACAGTTGGAAGCAAAATAGATTGGTGGTAGGATGGATGGATGGATGGATGGATGTTTAATAAGAGCAAAACTAATACATAGCAAACAAGCTTCACAACAGAATCAGCAATGGAGCCACAAACAAAAAAACTGTAATGACAAAGCAATGGAACACTGCAGAACGGACACAAGTACAAGGTATTAAGATTTAGAAAAATAGCCAATTGTACATCTATCAGACTGGCTATTTTAATCAGTGAATTGCTATAATGTGTTTCCTTCAATCTGCAATGATGCTTTCAGTAAACTAAGGGTTTAATTAAAAAATTTAAAAAGTAATACTGACCAGAAGACACTACACGTTAGCTAAGCCAGGTAATGTCTCTTGCGTAATGAAGCCCTGAAGTTCCTGGATGAGTCAACGCTGCTTTATAACAGCAAACTAAAAGCTTCTGGTACACACAGTGCAATCTCTCTCAGAGAATTACACACAAAACATGGAGCAAGCCAAAAGCTATCACAGCATGACACATCTAATGCATATCTAACTCCCATGCACTGACTTGGCAACCACGAGTGAAAAACAACACTTCATAGTGATCATTCACAAAACAAAGCACTCTGTCAAATCAAATGCTAAAAACAAACAGACAAATAAATAAATTTAAAAAACCCAGTGGAATTCTTGAATGTAATACAGATCAGTCCATAATACCTTCCTGTGTTGTGAATTGCATGGAGAAGAACCTGACTCCACACCCACTGGTCAACAGATAGTGTCAAGTTGGTGGAGGGGATTAGTTGAGGCCCAATTTCCTTCGAAATGATAATCTGCTGTAGGCAATGTTGGGACTACAGATGAGAAATGTGCAAATATGATCTGCTGTCTGGTGCTGGGAAAACCCTGGCTAGGGCCCCACGGGGTCAGCAGGGGGCCTCGAGGAAGCCCCCCTGTAAAGTAATGGTGACAACAGTGATGATAAAATGATGGCGATATCTTTATTCAGGATTTGTACAAGTATGAGTGCAGGTAGATATGAATTCTTTAGTTTCGGATATCCCTTGTTCTCTATGGGATAATGGTTGGAGTATGTATCAGCCATTCAACTGGCACCCCTGGAGCAGTTTTTGGAGTTAAGGGCCCTCATCCATAACCAGACAGATATGATTACTCTTGCAGTAATGGGATTTGAACTGACAGCCTCCTGGACACAGACATAAACTCCTGAGAAAAACTAAACTAGACCGGATTTCTTGGTAGCCCTGATAACTTATGACAGGAGTGTATCGGAAAACCACAACAGCAATAATCTAATCAAATCTTCCATGTTAGCAACAGCAGCTCTGAACTTGGGAATGTTCGCTGACGACTAGAGTGTCACAGATGATATGGAGATCTTGAAGAGTATTAACACACTGGAGGTACATTTCTGGCTTTCCTTTCCATCCCTATTTACAAGGATGCCCAAGCTTAACTGGGTAGAAAGCATGGTAGGAACAGCATGGGTGAATTACCAATTGACAGCTCTCAAAAGCCATGATAGGCCATGATACTGCTTATGTCATTATGGGATGCCCACCAACAATGCTGTAGGGATCCTCCACATGTACTCATGCTCCAATATTTGAAGAGATATTTTTAAATAATATTTAGAAATCACATTTTGGGAATCAGTGACTATCAAACAAGGCAATGCATTTGTAACCACATAGGTTGTAACATACAGTGTGAATGTTTCTTCTCATTAAACTTATTTTCTATAACAGGATATACTTAACCACTAAGCTGAACTACCCTCTACTGAACACAGGGGGAAAAAAATGTAAATTTATGCAACAGCCCCATCCATGGAAAATATTCTGCAGTCTATTGTGAGTTGTTTTCTTCCATAAAATGATGTGGACAACCACAAACATAGCACTGTTAGGACTACACAATGAACTTTAGGTAAAAGAATGTCTAAAGAATCTCATACAAGGACCACATGGCCTGGCAGAACATGAGAAAAGATGGGTTACTTCCTTGTTTAATATATTAAAGGGATTTGAAAGATAATATCTACGAGAAGCACCGGCAGATGATCTGACTTTTATTTACTGTAACTGCAGTGCTTTATGTCCCTTTGTGGGAGAAATGGTCTTATTGGGTGTCTGCTGATGGCTGGTATGGCTAATGAGAGCAGAGCAGAATGGGGAGGATGACATGAAGGATGCGGCTCCCATGCAGCCAGCTGGCTCTGTTCCTGACCAGATACCCATTTCATTCATGCTACTAGCGTTCATAAAGGCACTGTTTACAAGCCAGTCCTCGTGGACCTCGTGGCTCCATCCCAGCTCCCAACACACCCGTACCAGGTATTCCATGTTCTGGATTGTTTGGTTCATTCTTGAGTGTTTGGTTCAGGTGTGCTGAGACGTGGGAGGGAGCAAAAATGTGGACTGTCTGGGGCTCCTCGAAGACTGGGTTGAGAAACACTGCATTACGGAAATGTATCTCCCTGGATGTGGAGGAGGTTTGGGCCCAGGCTTATGTGCTTTCCGCTCCATCTGCTCCTTTGACCTAACGGTACTAAATCCCATAAAAAGGCTTTGACGGCGGCATCAGCAGTGATACAGTACCACTGTAACCGCAGAGCTGAAATTATAGTGGTTGGAAGTACTGAGCAGGAGCGATTTAAGTTATTGAAGGAGCTGCAGTAATAATGGAAAGAAGTGAATGATTTAAATTTACATATATCTTTTTATTTAGTGGATGCTTTTGTCCAAATAAACATACTGTATGTTAGACATATAGTGCTTTACAAATATATGTGCTGTCGAGGAGTTGACTAATTGTAAGTGTAGCTAGACTGAGCTTCTAACGAATTCCCAGGTACAAGTACAGCTACTTTTGGAGCAAGAACTTACTGTCTTTCAACAAAGCAATATATATTGACAAGTACACTCTACCACCTTCTAACATAACTTCATTGTTAGTGCTATTATCATTGGGCATGTGTACCTACAGTATTTGAAGCATTTTATGTATTTAGGGGACATTTCTATAGAGCGATGTACCAGTGAGGATCACAACAAGATCAGCCAGTCTCTGGAGCAACTGAGGTTAAGGGCCTTGCTCAAGGGCCCAGTGGTGACATCATTCTGCCAGAAACATGATTTGAACCAGCGCACTTCTGATCATGAGTCATAAGCCACAGAGCCACACACCATCTCTCAGGATGAAGCAAATGATGAAATAAAACATAAGGGAGCTGAAACTGCACTTCTGAAGTTGTACAACAAACTGTTTTTGCAAACATCTATGGTGCCATGCCTAGTACATACATGCATAATTATACATAATATACATAATTCACCAAGCATGGAAAAGAAAACACTCAGACTTAAGCAACGACCAAAAATCATGTATTTTAAGTAGCATACAGCTTGTGTATGACTTGAATGTTAAACATGCAAAATGTTGTCCCGGAAGTGTGGTGAGTATAGTAACTGGTTTTTATCTTACGTTGTGCCACACCAGCCACCAGGTGGCATCTCGGTGCACAGTAGACATGTGGTGTCATATTTAATTGCTAACATAAAGACAGGAGCAGTTGGGTGGTTAACACTGCAGTCTCATGCAGTCTGGGTTCTGGTCCCATCCTGTGTTTGCTCGGTCCAAAAAACATGCCGTTAGGTAAACTTGTGTCTGTGAGCATGTACCCTGCCATGAACTGGCAGCCCGCAAGGCTGTCCACTCCCTTGTGCCGTGTGGTTCCCGGGACAGGCTCCAGGCTTAGTGACCCTGACCAGGATAAGAGATTATGAGAAATGAATAGACAACTGTATTTGGACAAATGGAGATGGATGTCTTACACTTATGGTTACAGAAACCAGTGCCTACTAAATTCACATGCTGAATTTGTCATTTTCAGAAGTTTATAAAAAATTTTATTCGCACTACATTAGCCAATGAGTACAGATATTTTCTTATTTATTTGCATTATACAGCAAGGAACCCTAAGCACCTCCTTCCACGAACACCTACTTAACTGCTCTCTGCAGCAATGATTGTATCTCCCTGTTAGTGTTAAAATTCTTCCTTGGTGTTCAACTGATCTTATACAATGCACAGCTGAAACTAAAGAACCTGGGTCTGGTATCTTATTTGGTGCTACTATTATCTATACTACTCAAAGCTCTTCGATGTATGCCTTTTTATTCCAAGTCCATAGGAAATGAGCCAGTCACAATTACAAAAACCACTTGTGAATTTATAATAGACATTTGTTTATTTGTTAGTTATTTTTCTGTGTTTTAAAAGCAGTGTTTCTGGACTGCGACTCATAAAGACCTGTTAGTCGAAATACCTGCTTCAATAGAAAGACACAGCTGTATTAACTAACTAGATTTAAACTTATTAAATAAAACACAGTATACTATTAAACTGCAATTTAATATAGTACCAGTTAATATACTGTTCTAAATATACTGAAAAACAGCTTAAAATGGAATTCCACTCTTCCAAAAAAGCCTTTTATTTAATGTATTTTAAGAAAGATGCCAGAAATTACATGGCTCCTATAACCATGTAGAATGTATGTATAAAATGATGAATGGGTGTGGAAGCCCATATGCAAGAAAAATAAAGCTTTGCGTGAGTTTTGACCAAATTGGCCACGTCAGTCTAAATATCTTTCCATATACAATTTATCTCGACCTTCAATTTTTAACGAAAAGTTGGCAAAAATGGGAACATCGTGATCAGGCAGTGTACACATTCCCAAATGAACCTCATGTCTTTCCCTTCAACTCAGTTCCAATTTCTTCAGTGGTTTTATGTTCAAGTGGTCTATGGGCATATTCTTTTTATTAGTACCGAAGGTATCCTCACTTCTGGTAATATTAGAGTCAGCTCAAAAGGACTGATGAATTATCCTCAGAGCATCAAGGTAATCAGAAAATTGGGCCCCTGTCTCTTAAAATTGATGGCTGTTTCTGGACAGCAAGAAAAAGAGCTCTGAGGATTACATTCCAACATAAGCACGTTTTAAAGAGATGTGGAACTCAATCAGCATAAACATAGAAACCGGAGTGCAAAACATCCAGTTGCTTGCTAGACTTGACATTTAATTCATTCCAGTCCTACATGAAGACCAAAAGCAACGGAACCAAACCGGTGTTACGTTACCCTTTACACAGTTGTGTTGCTGTTTTGAAGTCATGGAGGGATGTGGAGCCATACATGGAAATGAGCAGAACTTTTACTATTGAAAAATCACATTTGACTTCTTTAGTACTCCTCAATGTATCGCCACCTTATCATGGTGGAGTGGTTTGTGTCCCTCTGTGATCTTAGGAGCAATGTTGTCAGGGGCAACTGCTCCTGATAGGGTCTCCCAAGGCAAATCGGTCCTAGGTGAGCGGCCAGACTAAGTGCAATTCAGAAAACCCCCATGACTGATAAAATTCAGGATGATGTCACCCCTCCTGGATTAGGGAGACTGGAACCAGGCCTGGGGGGAGCTCATGGGTGAGCACCTGGTGGTTGGGCCTCAATACATGGCGCTTGGCCAGGCATATCCTGAAAGGCTAACAAGAGTGCATCCTGTGGGACCACCACCTGCAGGAGGAGTCGTGGGGGGTCAGATGCAGTGTAGATCGGATGGCAGTCTAAGGCAGGGGTCTCGGTGGACTGATTGTTGGCAACCAAATCTGGGTCTAGGCACATAGTATGCAACCTCTTTGGTGGGAAAGGAGCCAGAACTGGTGTGGGATGTAGATACCGATTAGATATAGTTGGGCTCACCTCAACGCATGGCTTGGGCCCTGTAAACAAACTCCTGGGGAGGGGCTGGACTCTGTTCCACTTTGGAGTTGCCTATGGTAACAGGCAGGTGAGGGTTTACTTATAGCCTCCTGGTTCGGTGCCAGTATGTTGGAGTTTACCCTGGTGAATGAGAGGGTTGCCATCCTTTGACTTTGAGTCAGGGGACAGGCTTTGACTGTTGTCTGTGCATGTGCACCATTAGCCTTCTTGGAGACTTTGGATGGGGTGCTGGAAGGTGTCCCCTTTGGGGATTCCTTTGTTCTGCTGGGGGACCTTAACACTCACGTGGGTAATGGCAATGAAACCTGGTAGGGGTGTGACTGGCCTGCCCAATCTGAACCAGGATCTGCATCCGCATGTTGCGGACACTCAGGTGAAGCAGAGGAGCTCAGCTGTCAACTGATCACCACCTGGTAATGAGCTGGATCTGATGGTCGGGGAAGATGCTGGATAGACCTGGTAGACCCAAATGCATAGTGAGGGTGTGCTGGGAGCAGCTGATGGAGGCCCCTGTCTAGGAGATCGTCAACTGGCACATCTGGCAGAAATTCACTTGCATCCTGAGGGATCAGGGAACATTGAGCCTGAATGGGTGATGTTCCAGGACTTTACTGTATAGGTGGTTGTGCAGAGCTGTGGCTGTAAGGCTGTTGGTGCCTGTTGCAGTGGCAATCCCTGAACCTGGTGGACACCAGCGGTAAAGGGAGCTATCAAGCTGAAAAAGGAGGCTTTCTGAGCTTGATTGTCTGGTAGGACTTCTGAAGCAGCTGACAGGTATCGGCAGGCCAAGCAGAATGCGACATCAGCAGTTGCTGAAGCAAAAACTCTGATGTGGCTGGAGTTCGGTGAAGCCATGTAAAATAACTTTCGGTTGGCCTTGAAAACATTCTGTCAAACCGTCAGGCTTCACAGGAGGGGGAAACAGGGCTTTACCTATGCTGTTACAGCAGGGATGGAGAACTAATGGGGATATTGCCAGGTGGTGGAAGGAGTATTTCGAGGACCTCCTGAATCCCACTGATATGCCTTCCTTGTAGGAAGTAGAGCTAGAAGAGTCAGAGGAGGACATAACCATCTCTGGGGCTGAGGTGGTGGGGCTCCGGGGGAGGATGAGATCTGCCCTGAGTTCTTGATAGCTCTTGACGTTGTTAGGCTGTCTTGGCTGACATGTCTCTTCAACATTGCATGGAGGTTGGGGACAGTGCCTTTGGATTGGCAGACTTGGGTAGTGGTCCCAATCCTTACCTCAGATCCAGGGGAAACAATGCAGATTTCGTCCTGGTCACAGAACCCTCACAAGGATACTAGAGGGTTTACATGTGTTTTTGGACTTGAAAAAGGCATACAATCGTGTCCCTTGTGGGATCCTGTTGGGGGTACTTCAGGAGTGTTGTATGGCCATCAGGTCCCTGTATAAATGGAGTAAGTATTTGCTTCGCATCACCAGCAGTAAATCGGGCTCGTTACCGGTAGCTGTTGGACTCCACCAGGGCTGCCCTTTGTGACCAATTCCAATTTGTGACCATAGCTTTTACGGGCAGAATTTCTAGGGGTTGCCAAAGGGTAGAGGGGATCCGGTGCCATGACCTCAAGATCGCGCCTTTGCTTTTTGCAGATAATGTGGTCCTGTTGCCATCATCAGGTTGTGACCTGCAGCAGGCACTGGGGTGCTTCGCAACTGAGTTTTACGTGGCCAGGATGAGGATCAGCATTTCCAAATCTGAGACCATGGTTCTTAACCAGAAAATGATGGACTGCGCCATCTCAGTGAGGAATGAGTTACTGCCTCAAGCAGAGGAGTTTAAGTAACTTGGGGTCTTGTTCACGAGAGGGATAAAGTGAGTGTGAAATGGACAGGCAGATTGGTGCAGTGTCAGCAGTATTGCGTTCACTGTACGGTTTTGTTGTGGTAGGCAAGGCTATTGATTTACCGGTTGATCTACATTCCTACCCTAACCAATGGTCACAAACTTTGGGTAGTGACCAAAAGAAGAAAATTGTGGATACAAGTGACATAAATAGGTTTACTTCATCGGGTATCTGGGCTCAGCCTTAGAGATAGGATGAGGAACTCAGACATTTGGGAGGAGCTCAAAGTAAAGCTGCTGCACCTCCGCCTTAAAAGGAGCCAGTTATTGTGGTTTGGGCATCTATCTAGGATGCCTCTCTGCGCAGGTGTTTTGGGTATGTCCAGCCTGGAGGAGACCCTGGGGCAGACCCAGGACAGAAATATATCTCTTGGATAGCCTAGGAACACCTTGGTATTCCACCAGTGGAGCTGGAGGATGAGAGGGAGGTCTGGGCATGCGGTCGCCCCCCCCATATATATATATGTGAATTGCGAAACCAGCATCAGACAGTAACTTAAGCAATGGGGGTGGGCAGGGGGTTAGGGGTCTTGCTCAAGAACCCAAAGGTGAAATCACTCCGCCTATTATATGATTTGAATCAGCAACCTCAGAATCACAGGCACAGTGTCTTAATCCACTAAGCTGCAGACGACCCCCGAAAACACAGCTTGCATGTGCAGTGTGGGGCTGTTGAGTTCCTTTTGGAATTGAGGCTTAGCAGGTGTATAACATTATTGTTGATTTATATCCAATAATAGGGTGCACTCAGGGTCATATGGTGTGTCCTTGGAAACTTTAACTGGCTTTAACATGCAGATCAAAATCCAAAGTAGTGCTTGAGTTTACTCACAACGTAGCGTGAGCAAAGCCCTGGGACTTGGATGAATATTCTAAATGTCCATGTATAGTAGAGGCAGTTCACATGGAAACACAAAAACCAGAAAGGCAGGGCTAACAGGAATAATAGCATGCCGTAATTTGGCCAAAATTTCAATGACATCACAGTAAACTAAACACACCATAAATACACTATCAACCAGGGGCAGTTTAACTTATCTGGGGGCCCTAGGCTGACATCAGCATGGACACTCAGGCTTTGGCTTGTGTTTCTCCCGAGGCAGGGCCCCAATGTTTGCCGGCACCCTAGGCTATAGGTTATATAAAGGACAATAGCAACACTTTCTTTTAAAATTATTTTAAGAGTTTACAGATCAATATTCAAACACCACAAGCAGGCAGGAGTGAAGCTCGTGTAATTAATTGATGACTTATGACACCTTAGAAAACGTCAGACAGAAATAATCCAATACATACATGCCACGCGTTCTCTTCCAAGGTGACTATAGTCAACTTCCAAACAATAATTTATGCAAAAAATAACTGTATTTCTCTGCAAGTTTGACCAGGAAAAAGCAGCTAGAAGATGGATAATTTTATAATTATGTGCAGAGGGGTTCTGACTGAAATAAAATAAAATAAAATTAAAAAAAAAACGAGCAGCCCCCCAAAAAAATTATGACTCACCATGGACTAATGCTATATTTCAGAAAGCGTTCTGTGGTTTGAGACTACAGTTTATAATGTCAGAGATACATAATTTTCAAATTAAATTAAAAAATTACATTTTGTTTTATGCAAACATATGGAGCAGGCTATTTCGGCTGGCCAATACTGCAAAATTTAAACGACATTTCTGCTTTTTCTCAAATTGTTTTTTTTCTTTGGTAGTTTTTGTGAAGATATTTGAATGCTATGCCATGATGTTAGTCAGTGCTGTATTCTTTTTTCATTTTAGTAGGTAAATCCAATAAACAACATTTCATTCACCCTGTCACCGCCTTACAGTCAATGTCACAGTTGGGGTTAATTGAAATGGAAAAACAAATAAATCCCGGCTGGTTCAACTTTGTTACTTGGCACGATAGCGAGGAAATGGCACAACAGAGGTACGGTTAAAACAGCCTGCCATGAATCCTTGTATTTGCAGATTACGACACATCAAAGAGTGAGTTAGAGTTATTGCTAATATTTATTTCAGTCTGTCAAAGAGTGCTGTGCAATGGATCACATACTTCTCGGCCCATTCAGCACTAATTAAAACAGTTCATCCAACAATGAAACAGACAGAAAAGAAAAACACCACTTCCTCCATATAAAGAGGGAATGGATGGTTACACAAATGACCAATATACAGTGGTTAAACAAACAACATACAAATGACATGTTAATAGCCTAAAATACACATTTTTTGCTTTAACGTTACATATAACCGGTCATATATTACACTCTCTTTACCCAATTAGGCAGTTCATAAGTTCGTTTTGTGAGAAGAATGGATTCGATATATTACTTTTGACTGGTAAGTAAATAGAAATCACAAAATCCCAGTGGGGATGAGACATCTTATGAACAAAGGCTATCTACCATATCATATCCGTCCAGGTGATGTACAGAATCTGTCTAGGTATAGACACAGTTAAGCTACATTTCCTGTTAACATGTTCTGCTTCCTCATCTCCCTGATCATAGCCACCGTCAGGCTATAAATTCTTGCTTGGTCCTACTGCTCCATTTTTTTATCCTGGGCTGCCAAAGACCCCGGAGGCAGAACACCAATTATTAATTTACAAAATATACAGTATGTTGTCAGCTGATTAATTAACAAATCAATTGCATAAAATGCACTAGAATCATGACTGCGCATGTCGAGCGAGTGCATAGAAGAATAAGCTGCATCTGTATCACCATCTTCATGAAATTGCCTTTAGTGTTTCACAGCATGACTGCCTTTGTGGAGAGTGCCCTCTACTGGTCTACTGTTCTATTCAGGGTGTACCATGTCTAGTGCCCTATGCTGCCTGTGACATGTTCTGGACTGTGCCATCATTCCTGGCATTCTATTCCAACTATCTTTTTCAGCAACAAAAAACTACACCAACAGCTCCCTGCAGCACTCTGAATTATGTAGAGAGGAGTGGATAAATCATTTGTTTGAGAAACCATAAGTTTCCCCTTTCGCCACCTGCCCAGTGTTTGGGATTCACAAGGTCTAGCACTGGTTTGTCCTCCACATGCCAGTCCAACCAACAAATGAGGGTTGTCATTGGTCTTACACCTCAAATGGTGTGACCATAAATGCTACCACCTCTCCTGTGTCAGGTTTGGGACTGCACATTCCACTGGGTGTGTGACTCATTCAGACTGGGGATGTAGTTCACCTTCAACCCAAACGATCGCCCCTTTGCAAAACCCGCTAATGGCTTAGGCATTCTCAAGTGACACATCACATGACATCACATGTGCTATGGAATACTGCAAAAGTGCAGCGCTTACCTATATTCATCGCAGAGAAAATTAACAGAAAAAAGTAACTATTACTGGAGATAATAATAAAAAGAAGATTATAATACCAGGTGCCCATTAATGTTTCTGGCCAAGGAACGTGCCTTATTCTATGGTTTTCTCAAGTAACCAGAAAGCAATGATCAACATGCTTATAATATGCCCTGCAATGTTTTGGCCTAATGAAACACATGCAGTACAATAAATCAAAATCAAACTTTTAATCGAGTGACTAATTCTACTCGGCAGAATATGAGGCAGAACTGTACTGTGTTCATTAACACAGCAAGCTTAAAAAAACTTAATGACACTGTGTACCAAGTCTTCATACCCAAGATAAAAGACATGCTATTTCAACATTGTTTTCAGGAATTACTTTGAAACTTCAACTATCCTTTGGGCATGGCGTTACACTAAAATAAAATAAAATAAAATAAAATAAAATAAAATAAAATACCATTCAGAGCAGCAATCACCACGATTGGGCACAGTCCTGGAAACTAACTCCTTATATAAACTGATATTTGAGATCTGTACCGGTTCAGTCACCCACAACAATCCTGGTACGGATTCCCTGACTTCAGCCAGAGATGTGGTAACGATAACAGTTGGAAATGATGGATAAACATGTGCGGTGATCCTTCTTTCGATCCCAAACCTACAAGGGGTCACTACAATTTTCCAAATAATTTATTTAAATCTATTTATTGCACATTCCTGTTCATTTAGTTTTTTTTTTAATGTGTTTCAAATGTCTCAATAGTTTATATGTTTATATTATATTTATTACTGTTCCTTTGCACTACAACCAATGAGACCAAAATTTCATCGCAGTGTATGATCCATGCATCAAATAATATATCTGAAGATGACAATAAAGATACATTGACTTGACTCTGAAAAAAAATCCGAAACTGTCATTGTTGCATTTGGCAAATGTGTCTCTTTATTATTAAGATTATCATCATAATCGTGCTGCCTCTATGGGACAGCGCAGTGTCTCGCCAAATATGATTCTCCGGCATCCTCATAAAAGGTAAACCACAGCCCAGGGTAGGCCGCGTCCTATTCTCTGATTGGCAAAATGGCAGTACAGGCATGGTCAATTTAAAATAAGTGTCAGCATCCTTCGGAGAGCATTCTGTCGACCAAGACTTCATGTGCAAATCAATAGTAATTGTGCCGAGTGTTGGATCTGTTTCTCAAAGTATTGCGTATTGCATTTTTTTCAAGGATGTTCAAAAACAACATATTTTCCTAAGACCCACTCATCTGTTGCTGATCTGTTTACTGGACTAGTGCAGGTATGGCCAATCAAATTTCACATTAAAGGATGAACTGTTGAAGCCACAAGTCCGGAAAAGTTGGGGGGAAAAAAAGAAAAGAAAAAAAATAACATGAAGTATGGTAGAGTAACAGAACAATTACCCTAAATATTACTGAGGGATTCACAAATATTATATATTCTAAATTTGAAATGCTGTGTTATATATTGGAGAAATAAGATTATGAAATGTGTGCAAGCCCCTTAATTAAAGAAAAAAAAATTAAAGATTAAAAATTAAAGACAAAAAGACAAATCATGAACCAATTGTAGAAGAATGTCCATTGGGTGTCCTAAATAACTATGCAGATGCGGTTTTCTTAAAAGGCCTGTAGCAACGAGTTATTTATTGCACTTTATTTTAACAGTGAAGTCCTATCCATAGTCACCAATTAGAGCATGCTGTTCAAATAATAATTTGGTACGATGTTAATTTCAAATGCAAGCAAGCAGTATATCCTGAGTCAACCAGTGCATGCTCATATTGCACTATAAATCATCCCACAAATTACACTGGCTCATCTGTGTGTTGAGTGATGCAAAGCATAGCAATCAAGATAGAACAAACTGCACAGTGAACTGACCATGTGTTAACGTACAGACAGCATGGGAAATTTATATGCATGATACAACAGCCGCTGATTTTTAAAGGTCCCCAAATGAAGAGTATGGCTGGAATGTTTGGGTTTTTAAGGCGAAACATTAAAACTTGTTTGGAAAAAATGTGCAATCCATAAGCCTGTTTTCATTATCTTTGGATTTGTTTTTCCCCTGAATCTGAAATTCAACACTAGGGGGATCAAAACTGACATATGTTAACTATCCAAACATGTAACACAGAATAAAACTGTTTTAACATGAAATGAAAACGCACCTAGGTTCTCATAATGTTCAATACACAAAACCCAATGCGCATAAAACAGAGAAATTGCACATAAAACAAATCCTTGGATTTCTGTTGCATGCCTGTCAGTGCTCTGTCCAGACCAACAGCAAGGAAAACTTGTGGTTAGGGCACCAGAACCAGCTATGGAAAAATGAACATTGTGTAAAAACCTACATATGCAACTTTTCAAATATGCAAGTAGAAGGTGTCTCAATTTCTCCTGCAATTTCTGACCCCATTATAAGATATGCTAAACTCAGCACATAAAGCAAACAGGCAGGGCCAATAGGTTCACTTAATGCTCCAAAAAGATTCCTTATGGATGGGATGCATGATCTAAGTGATTCTGAACGTGGTGTGATTATTGGTACCACACGTCGTGATACCAGCATCTCAGAACCAGTCACCATTCTGGGATTTTCACGCACTACAGTGTCTAAAGCAGATTGTGATTTGACAATTACAGTCAGTGGCAATTCTGAGGGTCAAAACCACCTTGTAAATTAGATAGACCAGAGGGCCAGACTCTTTAAAGCCAACAAGAGCAAAAACGTTCTTTGTGTGAAATGACAGATGACTTACCTCAAAGAATTCAGACAGTTTTGTAGGTAAAAGGGGGTCCTACCCGGCACTTGGTAGGTGTACCTATTAAGGTGGCCATTGGGTGTATATTCTGCTTATAATGGAATTGCCTGTTACTTTAAAAATCTTGTGGATTTGACATCTTGGCACTTGTAGTCACAGGTCCATTCTACTAAGTGTTAGACTATGTTGTGCATGGGTTACACTTTGATCCACACATTGCTTCCACGGAATCTGTCATGCTCATTTCTGTGCTGCAAAGTGCTCTGAGTCATTCTGAAGGCAGTACTTATATTATACTTTTAATGGGGAAGAAAACAATTTGGTCAGAATAAATTTGCATGCATGAAAGTCCGGTAGGGAAGACAGAAATGAATCTTCAGGGGTTCTAATCCTGGTTTCACTGCTGTAACAGCAATGTCAGCTTTTTACAAATGTATACCATATAGGTATGTTTAAAGTCAGTGCTCAGTTTATAACTGTCTCTTAGTTATGCAAGGTACAAATGAAAATCCAATATGGAACCTTCCTTTCTCCTGCATAAATATGGGTTAACTGCACACACAGACCACAGAATGCACCTTAAGGGGGGGCATGAAGTTATGTCCACTCATCTGTTTGCTTTTGAAAAACTGAGATACGGTGGAACCTCAGTACTCAAACTCATTAGAACTCGAATTTCTTAAAAGTTGAATGCCTTCTCCAAGTCCACAAAACACATGTAGACTGGTTGGGCAAACTCCCATGAACCCTCCAGGACCCTGCTGA
>JAODKC010000001.1:24224944-24237495 GCA_026777985.1 Mormyrops attenuatus
AGCCCCGGGCAACATAGCTCCTGGGATCACTGGAACACGCAAACCCCTCCACCACGATAAGGTGACGGCTCCAGGAGCCAATTTATTTGTATCATAAGAAATCACTACCAAAGATTTAGTGGATTTCTTCTTTAAATCACAATGCTCAGAGGACATTGCTTTGTCAGTGGAATTCATGGAAAATTACCACAATGTAACCTGAATGTAATGTTGAAGTGTTATACTTTGACTGATAGAAACTGACATTGCTTCATAAGGAATTTCATTAAAAGATTTAGAACGGCACGGCCCCTGCACCGTGTCTCTAAATCACCCACAGTGTGTGGTTCTGTGTGTGCCCTGTGACGGACTAGGCCGTCCTACGCCCTGGGCTGCCAGGTTTAGCTCCAGGCCCCTGTGACCCTATTCTGCATAAATGGCTGAACGATGGATGGAAATAAATGTTTGTTGTTGACTGTCGTCCAATTTCCTTTTTAAGGAAGCCACGAGGTTTTATCTCTTGCTGCCGAAATGGAGGCAGCTCTCATCTGCAATTATCATCACCAATTTCTGTACCAGCCAGCTCATTTTGAAAACATTCATCTAGCCAAACTGAATAAAAGAAACTAAAAATTATAAACAAAAACCAAGAATTAAAAACATTAAAATTTCCGATTCACCATCCACAGGTTAATGATATAGGGTCTCTCTGTTACAGTCAAAACAAATCGCAGTTAACTCACAAATCTGACAAAGTAATCTTGTTTCAAACCGAGTTTGGGGTTAGGTCACTTGCAGTATGATCTCAAATTTAAATTCTTTTTCAGATTCAGTGCAAATTACACAAAAATAGCAGGTGTTAAGTGTGACCTTGGCATCAAGTTTTTGTAGGAATTGCGAATTTAAAATAATTCATAATGTGATTTAGCATTTTTAACATACATAAATGATGAAAATCAGCAGAAATACAAAATGCTGAAAGGAGCTTGACAACTAAAAGGCCAACAAGAATTCTAGATAAAGAAGATCCAAACTTGCATACGTATAAGTGTACAAATATAAGTTTGCTTAAATTTCCATTGACAGCTAAACCCACCTGAGCACTGCTGAGTATGCTGGGTAATACTCTGCCTATTATCTGTCACAAGTGCAGCCGACACTGAAATCCAACATGTCTTCTGCATAGACAAGGCACTTGCTACAATCAGGCACATAGCCATAAAATGAGATAATGGGTTTGAACTCTCACCCCCTCAAAAAAACATGTTTTTTAGGATGTAGCCAGGTAGTAAAACCTCCTTCGAAATTTGCATGAGCCCCTGGTCGGTGCAATCTGCAGAGGGGAAACTGAGGCCTAGCTACAATGAGAATGGATCTCTTTTAATCCCACTTACAAAATGACACAGTTTCTCTCAACACTGGTGCTACTATCACCTCTATGTTTAACCATTAAAAGCTCAGTATCACTGTACCCTGTCACTCTAAAATATTAATTAAAAATATCACATTTCTGTTTGTAACCATACAAAAAATGCAACATTTGCACCATTGAAATGTTTATATTTGCACCAGTAAAGACCCCTGATGATCTGCTTGCACATTATAATAGCACACTGCACGTGAAGTATGTTATACAATATATGTACGGATGTATATGTTGTCTGTATTGTGCTTGGGTGAACTTGAATTTGCACAAACCACCATATTTGTCACATACTTCACATTTATGCCTCTGTTGTGTATCTTGAGTTTTGCATTTATTCTGTCTGATTTCTGCCCTAACTGTTAGTTATCTATTGTCATGGTGTCTCCAACAGTAACGCGCTGTGCCAACAAAAATTTCCACTGGCCTTTGTCGTGTGGCAATAGAGATTCTGATTCTGAAATGCCAATCATTTTTCTAATAATAAATCATGCTGTAATTTATTTTACGGTCGCGTCTCCATTCTTGGGCTCAGAGATGTATTATTCATCCATGCAGTATGTCCAAGGAAACATAAGGAACAAGTTTTTAACCATTAACACAGGTGGATGTTTCAGTGCAGTTCCTGCATTCACTTCCAAGACCGGAAGATTAGTTCTTCCCCAGAGATTTTAAAAAGAAAACATTTAGTTCCTTAAAAGGAGTTCAGTCCAAACATGTTGGTTTTTC
Organism: Mormyrops attenuatus; assembly: GCA_026777985.1. Taxonomy (NCBI): domain Eukaryota; kingdom Metazoa; phylum Chordata; class Actinopteri; order Osteoglossiformes; family Mormyridae; genus Mormyrops; species Mormyrops attenuatus. The sequence goes on from JAODKC010000001.1 coordinate 24,227,076, forward strand.
CCCATTTCTACCTGAATCCAAAAGAAATTTTATTACTAACTTTACCATGAACAGACCTCCTCCTGGTCTTTCAGGGAAAACCTAACCTGGTTACATCATTAGGGGCTTTGTTTCGCAATTTGTATGCAAAGTGAATCCTAAATGTTACTCTGATCTCTTCTGTCAATGTCTGATCTATGTATTCCTCATTGTTAGTTGATATGTTGCTATTTTATGTTGTTGATGCTATACATGGGGTCAGTTTCTTGTTTCCGTGGCCCCACTCCAAAATTAGGGGCCCTTATTAGAAACCCCACAGGCATGTGACGGCCATGTGGCGTGACCATTACATCAGGAAGATGCAGGTCGCTGCTTGTTTTATTTAGCACAGTGAAGTACATGATTTTTGGTATGGATTCTCACAACAGTAAATATGAGGAACGATGCATCAACATAAACTTCTATTTTAAATACAAGGTTAAAGAAAAACATGATTTTCCTATTAGAAGAGGTTTAAAAGCCAGTTGATTTTGTGGTGAATCAGAGGCTTGAGGTGAAATCACCTCTCTTGTCCTCAAAGAGTACTGCTCATTTTATAAAAGCGAAGATGGAGAGCCTATTCTCATCTTTAATCAGAAGGTAGCATCAGCCGGCACCTTTCTCAATATCAGAGGTGGCAATTTCAGGTCCAGAAAGTAAAAATCCAGACAAGGATTTTGTTTCAACCAACCAGCTGAGCGTAAAGAGTCACAGTCAAATAGGACTCAAGTGGTTGGTTGAAACAAAATCCTAGTCTGGATTTTTACTTTCCGGACCTGAAATTGCCACCTCTGCTCAATATTAGGGAAAAACAGGATTTATAGCACATGAAAACATTCCATACTATTACTGAACACCAGTCTTCAAAATGACAAATCTGAATGTAGCAGAATAGCTCCTATCTAACACGCTCTACTGTACCTAAGGCCAGACTCACCTGAGCCTTATGAGAGCTTTATTACCCAGGCCACAATCAAATTTTTTTACAATTAAAAAAAGCAAAAGAAATATAAGCTGAGAAATATAAAGAACAATCACAATTAAAACTGTAACTCAAGCAAATATCTTTTTCATGCTATGTGCCAGCCGTATACTGCATGTACTCCACATAGACAAAATAAATGTAGAAATCTGAAGAGTAAAATCCCATGCAGGGTTTACCCCAGCTTGGTGCTCCCTAGAATGGGCTCTAGGCTCCACATAACCCTGATTAGAAATAAAGATTTACAACATGAAGTTACATCATTTTTTACCATTTACACAAAAACAGATCGATTGGAATGCCTTTTTCACACACGTCGCATCTTGCTCTCTTTTGACACAAACACACAGTTGAGAGCAGGGCTTGAGGACTGAGGACAGCGGTAGGTAGCCTGCAGTGTGAATCACTGACCTTCCAATCATGGATGCAGTGTCCTAACCCAGTGAGACACATACCACATATCCATGCAGATAAGTATGAAACTTACGGCCCATCCTCTCATCGCAAAGATAATGGGGAAATCCAGAATCCAGCGGGTGCTATTATAAAGACATGGTTTTGTATAAACATGTCCTATGCTTTTAAGTACCTCCAGAAGCAGAAACGGAGGAACACCATCATTCAGAACTGCCACAGGAAAATCATATTTACTTATTTAGTGAAAGCTACTATCCACGGCGACAAACAAATGAGGATCAAAGAGCTGATTTAGCTGCTGTCCCTGGAGTAATTAGGCTTAAGGACCTTGCCCAAGAGCCCTATGGTGAAATGGTGAAGGAGCATATCCAGAAGAGCAATGTGACATGTTGTTCTGAAAGGTTCATGCTGGACAATTAACAGAGGAACATTTTGCTGCAGTGCTGTGTTCCAGTGGGCATAACTTGGGCCACAACTGCAGAGGGGAAAATGAGTACAGCATGCGCAGATAAAACAGGCATGGAAGCACACGCGTGTACTCACACGCCAATACACGCAAGCTGGGCCTGCAAGCTTTAAGGAGGACAGACAAACAAGCTAACTACAGAAACAAATATAAGAATTACAAACACAGCACAGGGGACATCCTGGACAGGATATCTGCCTGTCACTGGGCACACACTCATACAGAGATAACTATGGACCACTGAACGCATGTGAACAAGGGGGGACACAGGGAGGGGGCCTTGGGAAATACTCAGACATAACATTTTGAAGAAAATATAATTCCATCTTTCATTAATAAAGTTTTATGGGTTTGCATTAGATTATGCATAGGTACATTTTTTCATGATTTTTTATTTTTTTTTTGCAAAGTGTGCCAAAAAATCATTCTACACACTATTACACCTCCACCACCAGGATTGTTGACGCAATGCATGTTGGGCCCATGGATTCATGCAGTTGTCACCAAATTCTGACCATAACATTTTGTGTGCTTTTGGTTGACAAGAGTGGAGTCTGATATTGTCTTCTGCTGTCGTATCTCATCCACTCCAAGGTCTGATATGCTGGGCATTCTGAGATGCTTTTCTGTTCACCATAGTTGTACAGCGTGGTTATCTGAATTCCCATAGCTCTGCTGTCAGCACTAGCCAGCGTGGCTGTTCTCCTCTGACCTCTATCATCAACAATGTGTTTCTGTCCACAGAACTGCCACTCACCGCGTGTTTCTGGTTCTTCGCACCATTCTCAGTAAGATCTAGAGAATGTTGCGCATGTATATGCCAGGAGATCAGCAGTTACAGAAATACTCAAACCTGCTCATTTGGCAGCAACAATCATGCCATGGACAAAATCACTGAGATCACATTCTTCCCCATTCTGGTGTTTGATGTGAGCATTAACTGAAGTTCTTGACCTGTTTCTGTATGATGTTATGCACTGTGCTGCTGTCAAATGATTGGCTGATTTGACAAAATCCTGGTCTGGAATTTTACTTTCTGGACCTGATTTGACAGGCATTCCTAATAAGGTGCTCAATGTCTTTGATAACAGAACATCTACACATTTGTATGTCAATGCCGAACACATTAAGGTCTACTCTAATATCACAATAGATTGATCTTTGGAACACAGGGGACCTCTATAGACAGAAACAAGGATTACACAGATTATATCTATATCAGTGCCCTAACACACACACACACACACACACACACACAAAGAATCCAGAGAAGTCAGTTTCTGGATATGGAAAAGACAAGAAACTCTAGCATTCTATGGTGCAATGTTTTGTACGTGACTTAAATTTAACCTAAAGGTATGTGATAAAACATCTAATGAAGGACAAAACCTTGAAACCTGCATTTAAATGAAATAGCTTGAACTCTTATCAGAAGCTTTCAATATATTAATATGGTTTAATGTTGCGAAGTTGACTTAGGCTCTCCATCAGCTCTTACATGCCCATATGATAACAAGGATTTACATTACAAAGTTCACCATGTCATGCTCTCTTCATTCTGAAGGCTAAGAGAAAAAAACACGGTTTGTTGCCAGCCAGTGAAAAAGCAGGGAAAAAAGGCAGATGTTTGCAGTAAGAGCCAGATATTTCCCAGGTGCTGCAGACAACAGTAATAAAAAATAATGAGCTCTGGTGAGGAAAGGATGAGGGACCTCAGGTCGTTCAAGGAGACGATTCAAGGAAGTAGCAGCTATACATGTTCCAACGGACATCCAGTTTCAGTGGAGCTGCTGAAAAATTCTGCTGGGTAAAATGCAACTCACTGCTGCTTAGTGAAGTTCACCGTCTCAGAAATTATGGAGAACACAATGGACCTTATGTTTGTGTGCTGTTTGGAGATATCTGCATTTAACATATCTGCATGTCCAGCAGCTTTAAACAAATACACCCCCATGTAGTGGAGTTGACCTAATAGCTTAGATGTATGGAAGCTAATTACATACAGTCAATCTGTGTGATCAGGATCCCATTTTTGGAAGAAGAATATAACAAGACCTTTTGACCTTGGGGACATCTACTCTCCCTGCTTTAAACAAGCAGCCAGATAACAAGCCCACGTTATTCACCAAAACTGTTGTACCACTTACTCCGCTAAGATATTATAAGGAAAAGAATAAGAACCATAGGAATCCAGCAATATATCAAGTAATATACCCAATAGCTGAATCCCCCTTAATGCTTAAGGGGAAGCGCAAAATCGGTAAATACTTCTCCCCTTCCCACACACTCCTGGGTTTATTAAAGCTCCTGGACGTGAAACAGGAAGCACCGCCGTCCGGGAGGACAGTCCAGCGCCTGGAAAAAGGGACAGCAGCTGCCAGGAGAACAGCCACGCGGCGGCTGAGACTTTCCACCTGTGGATCGTCCCGAAGGGCGCCTGTGCAGTAGATCATGGGACCAGCAGGAATGTCAAGGAGATGGGGAAGACGGAGGGGCCGTCTGTTTGAGCGGAGGCGGGCTGGGGATACTACTAAACCCCATCAGACCTAAGAGAAGCACTCGGAGGAACAGACTCTAAACCCAGTGCGGTGGTGATGGTAATATTTGGGGATAGGGGTAATATATATTTTTTAAACCACACACCCCGTGGCCCAGTGAAAATGGTCTTACAACCAAAAAGTCATCCAATGACCCACCCAGGGGTGTAGCTAGAAATTCTGGGCCCCCTGACAAAACGTCACATTTGGCCATCTCCGTATATTTTGCTGATCGGGGAGTTCCCCTTGGCAGATTTCCCTGATTGAGCCCCCAAACTCATAATTCGGGGCCCCTATAAAGTACTGGGTCTCCTGAATCTGACAGGGTATCCATGTCCCTTTGACACGCCTGGACTCAATGACTCTAAACACTTCTTTTCACCCAGACAGCCGATGCGTGACATGTGCATTACCAGAGTAAAGTTTCAAAGTTTCCTCCCTGGCCCCCTCTAGGACAGGTCTGATGCAGTACACGGACGTGCGTCTCCTCTCTGAAACGATGGCATAAATTATTCCAGGATGGAGAAGCGTCACAGGAATACATCAGCAGCCCCCCCCAACCTGACCCCCACCCCCCAGCTCCTCCGGCTCATCGTTGAGTCTTATTTTTAAAGGGAATAGCAAAAAAAAGAGACTTTTACTTCATTTTAGAAAGATGTCATTTAAAAATCTCTTTGGATCAAACCAGGCAATCAAAGTTTGAGGCATAAGTAAATCGATTAATGTTTTAAAGGCTTTTCCCTGTGATTCATTCAGAAATATGTGCGATTCCTGAAGGCTAGTTACATATGAGGGAAGATCATATTCAGAAGTATAATTTTACTGCATTTTTAACAATAAATGTGTGACAGTGAATTGGCCTTCACACTATATCAACTTTACTGCAAATGTCAGAACTCTTCCCAAGTAAAACAGTTCAGATCTGCTAAATAACAAAGAAAAAACGCATTTTTGTGCTACACTTCAACTGATTGATCATCTCTCTTATCTCCAGAGAAAGGTTTTATCCAGAAAGGTAAAAACAAGTTGTGCACCATTCTGATTAACCTTGAAATTTTCCATCCATAACTCACTCATAGAGAAGCTGACACACCATTAAAGGGAAACCTCAATCAACACAAACCTCCCTTGCACAAGGACTGGATAGAGAGAGGGGTTAACTGGGTGTATCGAGAATTAGTCACTGCGGTCATCTGTCTTATGTGGGATTGAAAACAAGACAACACAGCAACAGATTACGAAACCATCGCAAGCATTAAGAGATTCCATGTCCACCCAAATCCTTTCTCTTTTCCTCAATCCTATGTTTGCGAAACACTGGACAAATAAATTCTTGAACCTGTCTTCTGGCTTTAGTTGAAGGAAGCGAGACATTTCCCATTTCTGTGTACTTTCAGAAAGGGAATACACAAAGGTGGAATAGCCCAGTTTTTGGGAGGGGGGTGATTTTTTGCTGTAACTTTATCTACTCAAAATTTATGTAAACAGAATATTCTCATTTCAAAACGCCTGCCGATTCATTCAACATATTGCATAGTTTAAGTCAACATATGAAACACTTTTGTTGAATAATACTTATAATATGTATAATAATACATATTTACCTAATTTGTTGATTTTGATTATTTATTATATTTATTAGCTTATTATGCACATGCAGGAGTTCTTTACAAGATTGAGGAGATGACCCAACAGGCACATTGAATTGAAAGCTCATTTTCAAACACTTTATGGTCACAAGGCTTATGCTATCATGAACCAGACACACTGCAGGCCAGTTTCAGGGTTACTCAGTAGTCAAAGAAGCAGCGCGGGTTTTGGTACAAGGGAAGCAGGTATCCAGCTAAGGGCAGGGAAATGTCACTCAGAAAATATAAATGGCTGTGTGAAGGCTGCATCATGTGGATTTATATATTTATTCACACCAATGAGCCAAAACATTATGACCACCCTCAAGTGAAGCAAATACTGTCAACTATCTTGTAAAAACAAGAGGTGTGGGATGTATTAGATGGTAAGCTAACATTCAGTACTTGTAGTTGACATGTTGAATGTAGAAGAAATGGGCAAAGGTAAAGACCTGGGTGACTTTGACAAGGGCCAAACCATAATGGTCAGACAACTGGGTCAGAGAATCTCCGAAACGACAAGGTTTGTGGGTGCTCACACCCCACAGAAAGAGGGAAAAATACAGGAAATATAGAGGCATTAAGCCAAGACAAACTGCCAGTTCGTGAGCAAGATCTTAATCACCTTGATGACGGACACCACGGAGGTGGCCGGGTTCAGCTTGGCACCGCCCTTCTTGCACTTGTCCCGGAAGACGTAAATGCAGCCGTTGCAGCTGGCTGTTACCCCATAGAAGTGTCCTTGAGCAAGACACTGAACTCCAGATTGCTCCCGGTGAGCAGGTTGGCGCCTTGAATGGCAGCCTCCGCCACTGGTGTATGAATGTGTGTATGGATGGGTGAATGTGAGGCATGAATTGTAAAGCGCTTTGAGTGCTCGTAGGAGTAGAAAAATGCTATATAAATGCAGTCCATTTTCACCATTTAGCTGTGGTGAGTACCTACGGAGAGTGGTCTGATGAGGGGAAAAAACCAGAAACTGTCGAGAGGGTGTTGGGCGGTCAACACTCATCAATGCAAGACGTGAATGAAAGCTATCCCATGTGGTACAAACCAACAGAAAGGCTCCTGTTGCACAACCTGCAGATGCTTATATTGATAATATGTAATCTGTTTGAAAAGTTCTGCATGTGACATTTGGGAGTGATTTCTGTACAATCTTTTAAATAATTTTGAACTTTATTGTAGCTGCAACAACTATATCTTGAGAAGTTTATCCAAACCATAGAATGTATGGGTTCAGATCACATTTCGAGACATATTAGTCTTTAACTTTATTCTCTTAGAAGGAAACGTAAAGTTTACTTTTCCGGATGCAGATATTATAGCAAGTGAAAATATTGGCTGTAATAACCGTGAGAAAGTCAGTTCTGGGACTGTAAAATGTCCAGCTGTATAAATGTATAAAAACCATAAGATCTTTTGGGGTAAAAAAATCATGTTATACAACTTACTGTTATTCACCTGGGGAAATTCTGTTTTTCTGTCATCAAGCTCACATTATAGATGTTATTTTTACAGTGCGTCAGTTATTCATTCAATCGTTTTTTTTAGCTGTGGAAAGACAAACACACACACACACACACACACACACGTTGGTATATTTATCTAAATGGGGACCATCCATTCATTTCTATGAGAAAAACCCTAATCCCAATAAGGACACCCTTAACCCCTACCCATCCCTAACCTTAACCATAAGTAACCAACCCAAATACAAGACTTTTGGCATTTTTACTTTTTTGATTGCATTCACAGATTTTTTTTTTATAAAACTGAGGTTATCCAAATGGCAAATGGGGACCTCAAAAGATGTCCCCAAAATTAGGGAAATTTCAGGTTTTACTACACTTTGGTCCTCAAATGTGATCTATGCAAACCCACACACACACACACACAAACAATTTTAGAAGCCATGTGAATGGTGTTACTGTATTATTGCAAATTCAACCATCGTAACTGTCACTTTTTACCATCATTTTCATTTCAAAAATGGCTTCATTTGAACAAACAAGACTGTAGTAACTGAACTTCATGATCATTAATTAATAAATAAATAAACGTACACTAGTTAATTATTTGCCCTTGGAGAAATATCTGAGATTTAATTGATCAAGAAAAAAAAAAACACACACAATAAAAGAGGTACCATCATATATTACAGCATCTACATAAGACTCTATCTAGTAGGTTGACTAAATGACATTCTTGAATATCCGATAATATCCAGTGCAAATATTTTTTCTTTTGCTCCATTAAAATGCTCAGAGTAATTACAGTACTCCTTGGATCCGACTCTCCTATCACGGCAGCAGAATATTCGAAGCCTTTAAAACTGAGCAATATTATCTTTCTTTCTGCAGCATTATATTTATTTCCCTGCATCCCTATGCTAGATAAGCATCTTCGTACAGATAGCAGGCACTGAGCCAATGAAACAGCCCCATGTTTTTATTGTTAAGTACATTACAATTGCCAGTGGTAAAGCTATGTGCAATCTTTACAGTACTGCAGCTTATGCAATCTCTCAGACAGATACAATGAGTTTGAAACACTAATGGCTATATCTGTCCAATGGAATGTGGCAGTAGGATCCCACAGTCACGGGTACCCTGGCATTCCCATCCTAAAGTTCACTCATCAAAGTTAAGGCCTGAGAGTGTTCCACAAAATAAGAATTATCGATTTTTGTTCTCTTCTTTTGAAAAAGATATTGAATTGCTTTAATACTCCTTCAATCTATGCACCATCCATCTCGGGAAATATAGGGCACAAGCACCAAAACTCACTCAGCCTGTGGAATATGTCCATCCATTTTCTGTACCTACTTGTCCTGTAGGGGAGGGTCACAGGGGTCCTGGTGGGGGTGTGGTGGGATGGGGCACCAACCCATCACAGGGCATACTCACACTTATGGGTAATTTGGTAACTCTAATTCACCTTAGCATGCTTTTGAACTGGGGGGGGGGGAAGAGCACCTAGAGGAAACCCCACGACGACTCGGGGAAAACATGCAAACTCCACACACATGGAGTCATGGCGGAGACTCCAGCCCTAGTCCCAGAGGCTTGAGGCAACAGTGCTAACCACTGCGCTGCCCCACACAGGATATGTTTGAGAAAATTTCTGTGGATGTAGTGAGTCTTGGAAATTCAGTGAAAGCTCTTCGTTGGATTACAGGAGGATTGAGTGAGTTTTGGTTCCCAAAATGGTAAGTTGATGAGGAAGCCTGATTTTTAGTCATTGGCAGTCTTACCTCAAAAACAACACAAAGATAGACTGGGTGAGTTTGGAATTCGGCTCTTCATTTGGGTTGTGTGTTTAATTTGTGTTTACCGGGGGCGAGAAGGACATGCAGGTTGAGTTTTCCATTGCATAGTTTGACTGTTTACTGTACATATGACAAACTGTTTTTTAACTTTCTTGAAACTCTTGAAGGCTGCAGAACATCCCCGATGGGGTGGCAGTCAACCACAGGGCAAACATTAATGGCAGCTCTGAGGTGTTGCACAGCCCAGCCATATGTTTAGGACCGTGAGAGGAACCCCATACAAACAGGAAAAACACCGCACATACACAAAAGGCCAGAGGCATGACCAGATCCTATGGGCGTGACGTGACAGTGGAGCCACTGTAATGCTTCACCAACTCAGTTAAATAACCTATTGCCCTTGAAATAAAAACCATAGACACAGACATACCAGTCAAGGACTTCACCAATGCATTTGTCCTGTTGCAGAAATCATTTCCTCAGATGTCAATCCAAGGCTGTTACATCTGAGATCATAACGTACTGCTCCACCTGGAGAGTGCATATTTATTTTCAGATGTAAATGTTTTTATGTACTGTATTGTTTGGCGGTTGTTTGCACTTGACCACATGGAGAACTTGTGCAGCCATGCTAGAGAAAATATCTCACTTCCTTAGAATTCATGTGCGACCCATTTCCTCAACTATTCTGGACTTAATCTTTCAGTTTGGTCTCACCTCATGAGTTAAACAGGTTTCCTGATGAAAAACCAGTAATGCTTGCCTGGTCTGCTATTTGAAGAGTTTCGAAGTGCTCGTACTTGTGTAAAAGGGGTTTGTATTGTTGGAGTATAGGATCTGATGAGTTCTTGGAGGTCAGATGGTCCCATTTCACTGACAGTGAGGTATACCACCAAGTTAAATCAAGGTCCAGTTGGCATTCAACAGACAGAGCCTGTGAGGAACGCATTAATCCAGTCTTGGCCTGGACCAACAACTGCATTGATGGCAGCAGGTGGTAAGTGGATCTATGCTTTGGTTTAAAAAATCCATCCATCCATCCATCCATCCATCATCCTCCGCTTATCCGAGGTCGGGTCGCGGGGGCAGCAGTCTCAGCAG
>JAODKC010000001.1:24240234-24264095 GCA_026777985.1 Mormyrops attenuatus
TATTTTAAAATGATAAAGTGATTTTAATTTTAAAATGTTACTTTGCAGTATTACTCGTCCGTATCTTGCTTCAGTGGCTCCTGTTAAATCAACGCCCCCCCCCCCCCAAATACTACAAAAAGACTTCTAATATAAAATAACAAACTCATTTATAAAACATAGGAATTTAATAACATCTTCATTTACATCAGTCCAAGACAAACTACAATATCTATATAAAGTATAAATACAAATACAGCAGAAAAGGGAAGGCGAAATTTCTGAGTAAAGAGGTACATTTGGTGATGATTTTGGATGAAGCCAAATTCACACGTGAAACATCAACATTTCCACTTCTGTTATGGATATCACCCAAGGTGACTCAGTGGTTTCACACATCTTGTCAGAGTCACATATTGGAATGACCTCAGACTGGCTCATCACCATGCTTATATTGGCCTGTGGGGAAGTAACACTATATTACTGTAATGGTATCAGGGGATTGTGGGCAGGATATTTCTCCCTAATGCACAACAGACTGTTCCCTGATCCTCTCACTGTGCTGACAGCCTGGACTCCCCTTACCCACCTTAAAATCCCTGTCCAAAGACAACATCACTGCTGAAGAATATACTGTGATAGTCTACAGCCTTTTATGCCAAATTAATAGGCTGCAACACACTCAGTAGTTGAGCCATGTCATTATTGTTTGGTTTTCTGTATTTTAAATTATTTCTTCCAAAATACTCATGGGACCCCCTTTTTTGAATATACGATCTTTAGGGGCAATAAATAAGACTGACCATTACATCATAATTTCATCTTAACCACACCCAATAATCAACCACTGGCAAAAGAGCAAATCTGATCACCTTTTAACAAGTTATCCATCTATCTTCCAACCACTTATAAAGTACAGGGTCATGGTGAGCCAGGAGTCTATCCCAGGTAACACAGGAATCAAGGCAGGGGACACCCTGGCACATCGTATTTAAACTAATAAATGTAACTTTGATGATAAGAATAACAAAATAATTCCTCCATAACCTGCACATAATTCAGTAGTAAACGATCATATTACATGAGTGAGCATCTACCCCATACATAGCAAAGAACTGTCCTCTTTGGTCCAGCCTAGGCACGCTGGATCTCACAGAAAGGCTCTTCAGGCTCTTATGAGAACTGCACATGGGCCAAACTGGAGATAAAGCAAATGGGAGGATCCCAAGCAGCAGAAGCCACTACTGCTCCAAACATCTGCTCCGTCGCTGCTGTTTTCCTGCACTTATTTGAAGGACTGCCATTCACTAACTCACGAAACATCTCACTTTTAAATGGCTATGTAGTGAGACTGCATCATGGTCAGTAATTATCTGCTAGAGCGTGCAGCTGTAGTAATCCAAAGGGGAAAAAAGTTCTCACACAAACCATTGGTAGACATTCCAAATGACATGAGTTATTTATTTATTTTTTTGACCTGGGTGAGTATAATAACAGATGATATTCTAAGTACATGTTGTTTTCAATATTGTTTTCCATCTCTGGACTGTAACATACCAAACACATGTTAAAGACGCAACATCTGAAACTTCACTGATTCTCAACTGGCTTCAAATATGACTAATTTGGGAAAAAAAAGTTTTTTTGAGCATATTCTAGCATATTGTCATCGATGCATACGTGTGACAGTATACCAACAACACTTTAAAAACAAACACTGACACTGGCAGCAAATTTGTCACTGGCCTACATTATGCCACAAGTGGCCTTGGGAAAACAGCTGCTTGTAAGCATGGCATTTCACGTCAACGAACAAAAAGGCCAACAATCTGTATACAGCATCTAATAAAAATATATTAAAATGATACAGCAACTTTATTTTTAGAGGTAATTCAGTTTCTGCAAACAGTCCATCAATTTGCACTGAATAAAAATTATTCCATAAATTCCCAAAACATTTTTTTCTTGCACTTTAGGAAAGATCCAGGATGCTGTACTGGATCAGTGGCTGGAAGATGGATGGACGGATTACTGACAGAAACAAGAGCCGAAACAAAACTACTGCACCACGCATAACTGCACTAGGAAGAACAGGTTTACATTCTGGTCGGGCTCTAAATGTGAAATTCTCATGGTAAAAATGTTGGCAGACATAATAAGGATCAGGAAATAAACTCAGTCACAGTCACTTTGTAATATTTAGCTATTATATTAGTATTTACAGTTCATAACTGATATCTGTGTCTGGAATTACGTCTCAACAACTCAGAGAAACAAATGTTATTACATATCATGCTTTATAACATTGCAATTTCTAATGTTTTCCATCAGCTCATAAAGACAAAATTTAATAAGATTAAATGTTACTGACAAACCAGGGAAAAAAAATATGTAAGTAACCCTCCCTGCACAAGCTTAACAGATTATCAAGAGGCAGTGATTTGTTGACATTAACAAGAAATCCATCTCATGTAAGTTTCACAGTATTATCTAAAGCCCTACAGGAAACAAGAGAGGAAGGACATCCACTGCCACTGTGACAGAGATATATCCTCATGTATGTTTAACATGGGAATCCTGTATAACATAGTTGTATATTTGGGGAGGTCAGATGGGTAACAAAAGCACGAAGGAAAGGCTTTATTTCTAATTAGAATTTGTAGCTAACCTTCTAGTCGTAGGAGGACAGGCGGACTTGTTGTATCCGTTATGAGTGAATCTCCCCACCCCAAAGCATCTGCTTCTCTCATCTCCTACCAATTCATTTTCCCCCTTTTCCTCATTGGCTTCCGCTCTCCCGAACCATTCTCTCCCTCCGCCACTCCTCTCATCCCTTCCTGTTTTCCATGCAAGTTTGTCATTCTGTTTTTTTTTTGGGGGGGTGGGGGGGGTGGGTGTAATCTCATTCATATGACCTAACCTCACTGCTCTCTCTCACCTATTATACATATATACAATGTAAAAACTTCACTGTCACATTAAAGCAGGTCAGCTGAAATTCATTTTCCAAAAAAAAAACAAATACATAATTATGTATAATTTTTAATTTTATTTATTTTGCAGACACTTTTATCCAAAGCAATGTATAATTGAGAAAGCAGGGTCACACAGTCCCTGGAGCTATTGGGGTTAAAAGTCATGCTTAGAGGCCCAACAGTGAAAACACACAGCCAACCCAAGGATTCAAACCAGCAACTATCTGATCACAGGCACAGTCTCCCAAGCCACTGCATTGTCCCTGTCAAATAAACCAATAAGCAAACAACCAAACGAAGGTAGCATGTGACTCAGCTGGCTAAGCCTCTGTTCCTGCAAATGAAAGGTTACCGGTTCAAGCCTGGCCTCAGCAGAACTGAATTTCATTTTGCATTTTACGCTGCAGCGTAAGGAAAACAGAAGTGCCAACATGCGTGTAAAGCCGAAGTGGCCACCTCAACTCTTTCTGTATCAATGCATTGTAAGATTAAATGGACAGCAATAAACAGAGACAAATGGTTTGACTAACTAAATTACAGGCAAATTATTACAAACGAACGACAGAAGCTACTCTAGTTTCCTGCGAAGTTCCCTCAAACAACATTTTTTTTCGAAATTGGTCAATGCAAGCCTCACATACCAATCCAGGGCATACAATAAGGGACTGAAGTCTACTGTCATATTATCTTTGCAAAGGTAGGAACACATCTTTATGTATTTGTCTGTTAACATCTACAAAGCCATTCTTTGCATAACATTTAGTATTATTAATGTCAGTTATCGAAACATCACTCAACAAACAATTCAGCACTAACTGATCTGTGATGAGAAGGAAGAGGATTTGAATCGCGCCACAAGTGTGTCAGCTGCTCTTCAAGTTTAGGTCATATGGTTCTAGTTTACAAATACAAAGCACCATTTCCCCAGCAGTGGCATTTTTAATAAGAACGAAGTATTGTTAATTAGTTCTGAAAGGTAGATGGCCACTAAAAATGTTCTCGCTGAAGGCAAATTAGCAAAATATGGTCTAGCTGTGAGGCTGGAGCCTGTCCCAGGAGGGATAGGAATTTCACACGGCAGGGGACACCCTGGATGCCAGCACAAGTGCACATTAAGGACAATTTAACAACACCAATCAGGCAACGTATTTTTAGAGGTTATGCGATTCATTTACACTGAACTAAAAATTATTCCATAAACTCCAAAAAGACTTCTTTTGGCGTTATAGGGATAATGCAGTTGGAAAGTGGATGGATGGATAGATGGATGGATGGATTATTAGGAAAAAGCAACTATCAACACAAAAGCAATGCATTGGGTACAACTGCACAGGAAGAATAGGTTTGCATTCTAGCTATGCTCTAAGTATGAAATGATCTGGGTAGAAATGTTGGCAGAGATAATACACTGGCAAACTGGAGTACCCAAGGAAACCCACATGAACACAAGATCAACATCTAGACTCTTCAGGCACACAGAGCCAAGGACAGAAAAGAATCCGATATAGAGTTTATGTTCAAGATTATATATCAGTGTTTCTCAAACCTATCCTCGGGGACCCCTAGATGGTCCATGTTTTTACTCTCAGGTCCCTGGGAGTTTGGAGGGATCAAAAATGTGGACTGTCTGGAGATCCCCAAGGACTGGTTTGAGAAACACTGTTATATATTACAATTTGAGCTCTAAAGTAATTATGACAGTTTATGCTCATACTGGTTATAGCTATAGTGACGATAGAAGTCATCTGGCACACCAGATATTTGAAGATTAGGTTACGTTAAGCAAGAAATGATCACTTGGGGGTTAACATGCCTCTCCTACAGTATCAGTAAAGCATCACTAAATGCTTCTGAAGTAGTTTAGCAAAATGGACAAAGTGGACTCTCTTAAGTATGCAATCACTTACATGTAAAGAAACAAAACAAAAACATTACAAGACCTTGGATAAAAAAAAAAACAGACAGTGAGCAGATTTAATAATGATGATATTAAATTTTGTAATTATATAAAGAAAATCAATTATTACATGGTTAATATCAAAACTATTATTATAAAATGAAAAGCAATATATCTTACACTGTTCAGAGGTGAAAAAACTTGCAATATTTGTCAAATGCTCATGATATTAAATACTATTTACATATTTTTCTATCATGTTTCTACCCTACCCAATAAAAGCATTAGGAAGATGGATAAGGGAGGGATGGATGGATGGATGTTTCTTTTACACTATTTACAACATCACAGCATGAATAAATATCCTCTGTTTTGAATGTAACAACGCAATGTTTTTGTAAACAATAGTTTAATAGTACAACAGCCTCTTTTCTGAACACAGGATGAAAAACAATAAAGAATATGGATTAAAAACTAAATATTAATGCCGATGAAAAATGTGTTCTGCAAAGTTGCTTATGAAGGTACAGTTGAAACGAGAAATGCATTTTACCCAAAAACCTGCCAGTCGTTATCTTACCTTTTCCCTAATTAATACTTCCTTAAACTCTTTCGAAAGTGAATGAAGCACCAACGTGAACAACATCCTAAATAAACCCACTAATGACACAAGTCCTTTTGTGGCACTTTGAGTGATGCCATACTGCTGGGGCAGGATTGATGTAGCCCATCTGTATATTGTACAATGCGTAAGATATATCGTGCCTGAGTAAGCTAAAGAGACACCAGACAGCGCCCCCAGTGAAAGACACAGCTGAATGCACAGACGGACCCTTCAGGGAGAGGTATGAATTTCACAGGATAATTAGCGCTATAATACAGCGCTTTTTTTCTGCTACTTGACTTGCCATTCGGCTAAATGCCTAAACACAACCAGTATGTTGTAATGTTTGGGGAAAAAAGGCACACTCACTATTTAAAAAACTGCAACAGAAAAATCTGTCTTTTCACTTCCAGATCATCCATTCATCTGAAATAGGGCTTCGAGCAGGTGCAAACATCTCAGATAACTGTAGTGCACGTGATAGACTTGGGATGAAGAAGCCACTCTCAGTTTATGTTAGTGTTTCTCAATCCAGTCCACAGGGAACTCCAAACAGCCCAAATTTTCATTTGGTTCAGGTGTGTCGGAAGCAGAACATGAGCTGTTCGGGGGTCCCTGAGGACTGGGTTAGGGTTAGGGTTAGGGTTAGGGTTAGATATGCAGATTGAGTCACATCATGACATTTAACTTTCATTTAAAAATATTTAATTCAAATAAGAATATGACAACAACAGGAGAAAAGGCCGTACTGCAAGTGGAAAAAAGCTGAAATCTATAATAATCAAAACACTGTGTTCTTTACGGAAATCCTAACAGGTGAGAGAGAGTTCAGATTTCTGTTTTCACTCCTTAAGTTTCCATTGATTATGGATCCTGCATAAATCACTCAAGTGGGGAATGAGGAGGTACGGTTTAGAAGACGAGGGCGGCACATGCAGGAGGGTTCAATGAAGGACGATAGATGGCTCAAGAAATAGATTTCAAAGCCTATTTAAATAAAGAATCCTACAGAAGAGGGCAACTGACTGAATTCCATGTATGGCAAATAAGCAAGGGGGGGGATGGGGCATGGGAGGGAAAGCGGAGACTGACCTGTGGATCGGAGAAGACGTGCTGGATGTTGTTGATAGGACTGCAGGGCACGCCGGTCCCCGCAAACTTTCCCAGCCACTCGCCAGTGCTCTTTTCTGAGAATCTGGGAACAAACAAAGTTTCTGCGGTTTGAACTGTGTGCTGCAGCTTCAAACACGATGGGGGGGGAGGGGGGTGGGGGTGTATGGGACTGATCCAGAGGGTGAACAACAACTAAAAAAAAGAAACCAGAGGCACATGTGCTTCCTGGAAGGCCCCCATCTAGCCCCGCTGCCCCAAGTGAAGAACATTTTCAGGCCCCCACACCTAGAGAACTCCCCCTCCCCAAACATACTGACACGAGTACCTAAAAGCATTAGGGGCCAGCCGCCACAGATCCAGACTCCTGTTATCCATTCCACACAAAAGAAAATGAATTTCGCACATAAGCCAGCTTTTGATGTAAACGGATGGTGCTTTATCTAGTGAGTCTTCCTGCCCTCTTTGTCATTGGCTCTCCATGAGACTCCGGCCCGTGTTCTGCTTCTTCCCGGTCACCAAGCCGCAACTGTCCCAGACATTAACTTCCCAAACCGTCATCCACAAGAAACACAAGACTTTTCTGCTGACTATATGGGGACCATTATTCTGTGTTTTGTGGCTGCGACAGACTGTTTGAT
Organism: Mormyrops attenuatus; assembly: GCA_026777985.1. Taxonomy (NCBI): domain Eukaryota; kingdom Metazoa; phylum Chordata; class Actinopteri; order Osteoglossiformes; family Mormyridae; genus Mormyrops; species Mormyrops attenuatus. Next base: position 24,247,441 of record JAODKC010000001.1, read on the forward strand.
GCTGCTAATTGCTAATTTGTTAAATATGGTCACAGAGGGCCATGACATTCCCCAGCTGTCTCGTTCTCTCAGAGAGCAGATTCATGTCCTTTTATCTGTTCCCATATGTTTAGATGAAAATACAAGTTACATGCCTAACATGGACAGGCTATTTGGCTCCTGGAAATATGACCTGTTGGCCTTTTTGTCTGAGGGCTGTTTTATTAGCCATCACACCACCTGTTGGCTCATGAAGAGCAATGCATGCATAAAATACATACTTCTCTGCAATGATCGTTAGCAGCTCCTTCCTGTTCTCTACTCGTAGCATGTTGGTCTTAAACTTTGGGTCTCCTGAAAGGCATCTGAGGTTTAACACCTGGAGTCAACATGGTGCATGCAGACAACATGCATAGTGATGTTAAATTAACGATCAAATATAAACATGCTCTGCTACTACCCTTTAATTACTGGAATTCTCATTATTATGGTAACAGTACTTTAGTAATCAGGTGGAAATTATTCCCATATATAATTATACTTTTACTCCATAAGCACTCGCTTATTAGTTAATTTATTAGCTTCAAAACTGCTTTTATCCAGTTTATAACTTTATACTGTTACAGATTTATAAAGCCAGGCATTTGCCGAAGCCATTTTATGGTAAGTCTGTTAGCTTGAGGCTACCGCAGCAATTCACCTCATTAAGTGCAGTTACTTCGCCACCTGCAACTGATTGCCCTCGATTTACTTCTGCCTTGTTCCGTGATGCGTGAGTACTTCTGCTTACCTTGCATACTTGGGCGAACTGTTTATTATTTCCAGCAGCCACAACAATGTAGCCATCTTGGGTCTTGAAGCCCTGTGTGAAATTAAAAAAGAAGGGGTTATTTCATTATCGCCCAATAACAAACCTAAATCAGATAATTTCAGAAAACTGGCACTGTGCGTATTATGGGAAAAACATCTGAAAATAGGGGGAACGGGAACAAGGCATGATTACAGCACGATCCATAGACAGAGATGGATGAATGCTTCTGTTTTTCATTGGTGATACTGCCAAAATTCAGTCATTTGTGTCTAAAAGATGAAGTATAGTTGTTCAATTGACTGAATTAAGTTTTTTTTTGTAAACTAGTCTTAATTAGGAAGTTAGGAACATGTATTACCTCTGTAGTGTACTTCTGTTAGACCTTTAACGGGATCTTCTGTTAAAGTGATTTGCTGTTCCCATGAGAATTTTCTATCTTCTAGTTTATAAATGCAGCCCAACACCAGCAAAATACTTACATATGTGTGTAATAATTACAGAGAAAAAGATTCTTTCGATACTAGCTATCACAGAACTTCTATATCTAATTTCCATTTTTTGCAGAATAATATTTTAATTATATAACTGCTGCCTTAATTACAATTCTAATTAGATATAGGGGGGAAAAAGCTAAAAGATAAATTATTAACTGAATTTAATTAGGTCCTTTATTTCAAATCAGTGATTGCTTAATTTGAAATCAAAGATATAATAGATAGATCTAAGAAAATCCTTATTATTCTGATCATTTATCACTGTGAGTCACAAGTTCATCCATGAGCTGATTATGTCCATTTCCATTAAAACATTCATAATGAAGAACTTTCACAAATCTTAAAGCTCTAAAAAGTGATGTATGTGAACCTCATAACTATCATAGTTAAAAATAATAATGTCTCCGTCCTGTGATGCATTTCATTGGGAATCGAGGAGCATCAGAGTGAGTGAACAATAGACAGGCAGCTTGAGTTCTGTGTTAATGTATTTTTTTAAATGCACAGAATGACTAGGAATACAGAATAAAGTGCTATAATCAATGTGTCAGAAGATCATGTACACAAAGTTTGAATTGCTAATCCGTGTACAGCCATTTTGTCTTTTTATGAAATGGAATTTTAAAAGCAAAGTTGGCCTTATTTTTCTAGTACAATAGGCCTACACACACAGCACACTTTGATTTTAGTGTAGCCTAATAGTGACTGGTATGTCACTGCAGTCCAGCATGCCAGACAAAGAGAAGGCACTGGGATTTCGTCACCTCTCACTGGAATACTCATAAGGTCATGCCAAACAAAGTCTGAGGGTCACACAAAATAAATAACTATAAGCCGACATGGGAGGGGTCAATAGTCAATTCATGAAATTAAACACTAAGTCATCAGCAATACCTTTCACCAGTTCTTAGTGTCAGACAGGGGTCCTGGATATTGCTGACCTTTTAGCAGAAATGATCTGACAAAAAGGAAATACAGGTTCTGGTTCAACATGCAATAATGTGGACACTTAATTAGGTACACATAGCAAGTACTGAGAAGAGCCCACTTTTGCCTCCAGAACCACTTCAAGGGTAGATGAGTCATGCACTCAGAGAAGCCTTTCAGCACATCACTGCTGTACCGAGCTCTCATTTTTGCACTTTCGGCCTTCCTGCTAGCCTTAACGAGTCTGGTAATTATCCATTGACCGCTCACATTAACAAGGAATTTTTGCCCACAGATCTGCCATGGGCAAGATGCTGTTTTTGCTGATCACACCATTCCCTGGAGATTCTTGACACTTTCATGCACAAAAATCCCAGAATTGTGGCTGTTTGTGAAATACTAGAACTACCAAGACTGGCAACAGCAATTACAACACATTCAAGATTACTTGCATCAGGGATTTTAGCTGATCTAATGCTTGGACGAACAGTACCTGGGCCTCTTGACCTCCTAGCTGTGTGCTGTATGGATTCAGTTCCAGGACCATAAAAAAATGGCCACTAGCGTACGCTGTGTTTCAGATTAATGGTAGTAAACACTGTCCCCACCCTCCTACAAATTGGCTTGGGTGGTAATTCATGCACTTGGAATGTGTGTTCTTTGCTGCCCAGGCCTCCACCAGACAAAGCTATTATTCAAGTGCTGCCCCCCACTGTTCAGTTTGTCTCAGGACAACACAAAGAGAGAATGCAGTGCACAGCCAGTACTTAATGAGTGTCTGTTGTGACAGTTTTAGTCCATTGCATTAAATCATTACCAACTGAGAAATTGAGATGCACTGGCATCAACACCACCACTGATCACTAGTGGGTGCGAATGTGAGAGGAATGATTTCTTACAGAACAAGATGTTTACGTGCACCATTAAGGAGACTAAGAAGAACAAACAGAAGTCATAAGTCATGGTGGCACAGTGGTTAGCACTATCACCTCACACCTCTGGGACCAGGGTTTGCATCTCCTCCATGGCTCCTCGTGTATAGAGTTTGCATGTTCTCCGCATGTCGTCGAGGGGTTTCCCAGAAACATGCCGAGATTAACTGGAGTTACCAAGTTGTGTGAGTGTGCCCTGCGATGGGTTGGGTTCCCTGCCTTGTGCCCACAGGCTCTGGATACCCTGTGACCCTGAATAGGACAGGAGGTTATGGAAAATGGATTCATATAAACCGATATGACTATTGCAGTTGGAGAGCTGGGAGTTTTATGCCACTATTTAAGTGCTCAAACTAAGACTTTTTACCTTTGTGAAGCATGTCCTGAAACTCTGTAAAAAGCATGCAATATCAATTGAATCTCTATGGGAATGGCATTGTAGTCTCCATATTCAGCTTGGCAATCTTTAACAGTGAAATAAATAAAGAAATAAAGTAAAAAACAGATACACACACACATATAAACTCTTAAGGCTGAAGAACAGGCTTCAAGAAATTCCTGCCATGGGGTCTGGGTAATCTTGGGGGACACACATCTCTGAGAATGTAAAATGATCTTTAAAACTAAAGATTTATCAACCTTAATGGAAATACCGAGTATCTTATTCGTATTCTTAGCCAGTATGTTTCTCGGTTGTTCTGCACAGCACCTTGGATTGTTTTAATAACATGCAGGACTTCTGTCAGAAAGCCAGTTATGAAACTATGGGACTCCAGAAACCAGTTATGGAACTGAAAGGAACACCGCTTTTGGATTATACCTGTTTATTACAATATTTGTTACATTTTTTTTCTGTCGACCCTTCTTAACTATTTTCAAGCAATAAGAAACAACATTTTAAGTGCTCTCTTCTGTAGTCATGCCTTGTCAAAGAAGGTTGCAGTTTGAAATATTAAAGTCCAGAGAAATCACGTTTTATTTATTTAGCAGGCACTTTATCCTAAGCAACGTACATACACAAGCAGAGTTAGACAATCCCTGGAACAATTAAAAGTTAAGGGTTTTGCTCAGGGGCCCGCAAGTCAGGAATTACAACTGGCAACCTTCTGATCACAAGCAAAGCATCTTAACCCGCTGGGCCACGAATTATTACAGAGCCGGACCGTAAAGAACTGGCATGATTTTACCATATGAAATGCATTGACCATAAATTATCCATCTCTAGTAACGTGCTTACACAACCCAACATGATGACTTTGTTCTTAGTGGCACTATAGACAACCAAATGTGTAAAATATGTTTTGCACGTGAAGAGGAATAGATGCTAACACATCAACAAATCCACTCCATTACTCATGAATCACATTCAGATGCAACACATTCATGCCATTTCCGTGCCATTCCAACATAAAGGAAATGGCTAATGAGCCCTTGCTGTATATGTAGAAGATCAGCAGACACTAATGGAAATAAACATATAATTAACGGAAGATCGTACAGTGACTGATGTTAAATTAACCACCAAAAATGGTCTTCCACCAAAAATGCAATAAGGTATTGCTTAGAAAAGCAAACTTCAGTATCCATGTAGCTTATTAAAATCAAGCATATACTTACACATACTGGTTTGATACAGTTCTATTTGACATAATCTTATTCTTCTTCTTGTATGCCGAAAAATGAGCAGCCTATTATTAAGTGATAATGAATGTCACCCAGTAGATTTAGTGGAAAAAAGTTGCCCAGTTGTGCAATTGAGAGTCTGTGTTTACCTTTGAGCATGTTATTATTTTTCACCAGTTCTCAAATATTAACAAAAATGAAAGGCTTTTCCCTGTTACAGTATATTAATGCTTAGCCAAAGGGGTGTGTATAATTTGGAAATCTTTTATTGTGCTGAATTCAAAATTTAGAATTCAGTAAGTTTCTTCTCAGATAGCTATTAGATAATCATCAATTCCACAAAACCCTCAGTTAGCCGTGGACAATGAATTTGTGATTAATTATCATTGGACATGTACAAAATAGACATGCATTATTAGATAATGATGTTTCACTGGCCATTTGCACAGCTCCACTGTGTGCAGAATTATTAGGCAAGGATGCATTTTACTTGTATCCTCTCCAATATTTTCAGTCCAGATGAATCAGATGAATGCATTGTTTAAAAAAGATCATGTACAGTATTTGGTTTTTCTGTTTGGAGAAAATCAAGAAAACACGGACACTTTCCTGTGCAGAATTATTAAGCAAATAACTATTACTATTTTAAAATAGACTGAAAGGGGACCTTACAGAGAGCAGAAAAAAAACAAATAGTAAAGTGCTAGTCAGAGGGATGCAAAACAATCAAAACTGCCAGACTTTTGAAACGTGATCACAATCAAGTGTTTTGTGGCTAACCGTCAAAAAGGACTGAAGACGGATGTACAGAGAAGACACAAATAAACTGCCCAAGATCTGTGTCAAATTACAAACAATAAACAAACATACTTTATTTGCCATTTGCACAAGTACACGTACGGAATGCTTCTCTTTGCCGACCCCATCGTGCTCTTCATAACCTGGGGGTCACAGCACAGGATCAGCTAATGTGCAACGCCCCTGGAGCTAGGGGTTAAGGACCTTGCTCAAGGGCCCACAGACAAAACCGTGGGTCGAACCAGTGATCTTCTGATCACAGGCACAGAGACTTAGCCCACCGAGCCACTCACTCTGGAGACGGCAATCTGAACAGAATCTCCAGTACCAGATGCAGTGTTCTGTGTGACATTGCTAAAGGCTGAAACATGACCACCACTCAACAAGACAGACAAGATAAAGCCGTAAGAGTGGTCACGAACACATCTCAAGACTGATTTTACAAAGGATTTGTGAACAGATGAGATGAAAGTGACTCTTGATGGAGCAGATGAATGGGCCACCCTCTTCAAGCACCAACAAGGTGGTGGAGAACAGATGAGGTGAGCTGCAATTATCAGTGATGAACTTGCCGGACAATGCCCCTTCCCATGATATTCGCGCAGGACAATGCCCCTTCCCATGATATTCATGTAGGATAATGCCCCTTCCCATGCAACAAAGTATTTCATAGATTGGTTAGGAAAAGCTTGAAAGGTGATTGAATTATGACCAGCCCAACCCCCCCCCCCATCGCCTGATTGTGAGATTTACTAAGGTGCCAAGCAGTACACATCTCAGAGCAGCGTGTGGGACGCGGTCTTAGCTGCCTCACACAATATAGGATGTGATCAAATCAAAACCTTGACTGGTTCAATGGACAAAACATTCAAGATGGTTATTGAGAAGGAAGGTGACTATACAGGACATTAAACTTGGTATGGTAGACTGTTTAGAATGGCCTATAGTTTGTTATTCCCCATTTAGACTGAATAACTAAAACTGTTTATTATTATTATTTCTGTTGATGGTGAAGAGAGGAAAATCCACTTAGATTCTGATAATAATTGTGCACATTTATTTTCTTTGTGAAAGCTTAATGCAACATTTTCTCTGTAAATAAATTTGGAACAAAAGAAAAAATTTTGAATTCATTTTTATGTCTGTCCAACTTTTGCTAATAATTATTTCTAGTATTTGCCTAATAATTCTGCACACAGTGTACACTGGAACGCTTCTTTTCAAAGTGACAAATTTTCAAATATCCAACTTTTAACAATTTATCCTGGAGGCCTAGTACCTATCTCAGGCAGTACAGCCTGGGTGGGATGCCAGTCCATTACATGGCGCATAGTCAAGACACAAACCGTCGCACAGGCAGTCGTACACTGCCAAGTAGAGATGCCATTTAGCTCAACGGCATGTCTTTGGACTACAAGAGGAAATCAGAAACTTCACAGGTGCAATTTTCCAAGAGAACATTCTTTTCTTCATCGTGTACCATAATGCACATTATCTGAAAAACAGACATCGTGAAACTATGCGATTCAAAGAAAACTATTCAAAACCCATCTAACGACAACAGCCAAACAACGCTTGCAAGAGTTTTGCTTTAAAAAACATCCGAAGGAAAAAGTTATACCAGAAGGGCTACGAATAAAATAATTTTTTCATCTCTCAATTTTCATATTTTATTTGAGGACATGAATGTTAGGTTTACAAATATTGTGCGATCCGCATATTTAAAACCCCAATTCCTGTAAGATAGATAATATTGTTACTTCAAATACTTGCAATGGAAGTTCCAAAATATAACTTGTGAGACTCGGAGAACCCGTAAGTCGAGTAAAATTTTACACAGATTATTCTGCGCTAGTAGACAATGGGGAAGGTACCTACAATGAACCCACTTGTGCAAAACAAAGATGAAGCACTAAGAATTCGCACCTGCACCCCCACTTTGAAGACCTGAACTGCTCCTCTGTGGACAGGCGCTGAGATGCTCAGATTACATCAAGAATGTATAAAATTAATACCACAGGGGTTGGTGCGTTTTAAGGTAGAGGTCCAGAGGAGTCACTGTTTTTAAGCGGTTCATAAAAAAAAAAAAGTATCCGTTTGTACGTGTTTGTTTGACATTGTGCCTCGGCCTCGGCAACATGAGAATTGGTAGCAGCCGGGAAGCACTGGGTCCGGTTCTGTTGCCCTGTGCTGAGCTCAGACCGCATGTGATCGAGCATGCATGCACAGCCCAGCATCTCGCTGACCAGAACTGCTCCCTAATTATTGCCCTCCCCTGCAGACACCAATTTTCCTCTGCTATCAATTTCAGGCTTTTTATTTTAGTCTGTTTAATGTGGTCGGCTTCAAAGATCCCTGTGTTTTATGTTAGCAAGCCCTGCTCAATATCTGCGGCCAGCTACTGCATCTTTAGCTCTGTATTTATCGGTTACATTCAGGGAAAAACAAATCTGCATTTTTTTTTTTTTATGGAAAATGGATACGATGAGTGTCTAATTGATCTATTTATATTTCGCACGAAAATGGACAATATCCTAAAATTGTGTTTTCCTGTGAACCTACCAATTATGGCTGTTTACAAAACAAAGTCTCGGTGCCATGGTAACTGGGCGAGCATCGGAAGCAACAAAAAAAATTATGAATCACAAACGAATGAATCGGCCAAAAGAATTTCAATATTTAATACGACTTGGAAGGATCTCACAACCCCTCCTTCTCCAGCCTCCCTGCGTCTCCCTTCCTGCCTGTCAGGTGGTGCATGGGAAGAAATGCATCTGATGTTCACATCCTGCCGAATACGTCGCAGGAATCTGGGGAAGGCCTGCCAAGCTGGAGGCCACTGTTGGCTGTTAACAGCGTGACATATTCCACTTTCAGACCGAACTCGGAAGCAATGAACATGAGCGGCAGTTCTGGTTTTTTCGATTGATGAGTTTTTCGTGTCTTGCTAAAAATGCACTTTGTTTTTTCAAACTCCACAGACCACTGCCTGCTTTTTAATGAGTTTCACATTTCTTAAGTATCCCAGAAGGCCCTGAACCCACAAATAGTCTCTCCAGGGTTACACTTCACAACAGTATCTTTATAACAGTACAATATGGAGGCATTTAGCTATTTCAAGAGACAAGTTCCTGAAGATATTTAATGATGAGTTCAATTTAGTTTATGTTCAACTACTTTTTAGTTACACAATGGAAGAAATTGGATGAAGTAAATAAAAAATAAAAAAAAGAGTAAAATTTCAACTGGTATAATATCGAGATTTAATGGGGCAGTGTGTGGCTCAGTGGGTTAGAACTCTGTGCCTGTGATTGGAAGGTTGCTTCCAATAGGCCCATAACTTTAATTGTTCCTGGGATCAGCTAACCATACTTTCTGAATTATGTATCACTTTGAATAAAAGTGTGATTTAGACATCCCAAATACTGGACACACACACACAAACATATACTATTTAACAAAAGTCATTGATTTAACAAAATCTCAGGACTTCACATGGGCAAAAATATGTGAACCTCTGAAGTCAATAGCTTGCGGCACCTCCTGTAATAACTTCAATCAAACGTCTCCTCATCCGCCCATAAAACTGACTTCCAGAAAGCTTCATGTTCATCTAGGTGCTCCCTGGCAAAGTAGAATCGGACAGCTTTATTCATTTTTGAGGCCAAAGGCTTCTTCCTAGCAACCCTTCCATAAATGTCATGTCTGTTCAATTGTCTTCTAGTTGTTGAAGCATGCACATGGCCCCCAGATGCAGGAGGAAATGTCTGCAAATCTTTAGATGTCATTTTTGGGTTGACTTTTACCTTTTATCTTTTTACCTTTATTATGTTTCTTGGGGATGTATATGTATGTGTGTGTGTGTGTGTGTGTATGCAGCAATCAGCCATAACATTATATCACTGAGAGATGACAGACATGAAGTGAATAACTTTGTGATGATTATATGTGCTTGCTACACATGGGGCTGCGTAGCTAACGCATAGCTCAGAGTGCCCATGCTGACCCCTGTCCACAGCCAAAAGCACCTACAATGGGCATGTAAGCATCAGAACTGGACCATGAAGCAACGGAAGAAGGTAGTCTGGTCTGATGAGTCACGTTGTCTGTTATATCATGTGACTGGCCGGGTGTGTCAATTACCTAGGGAAAAGATGGCATCAGGATACACTATGGGAAGAAGGCAACCTGTTGGAGACAAGCGTGATGTTCTGGGTAATGTTCTCCTGGGAAACTTTGGGCCCTGGAATTCATGTGGATGTTACCTTGACGTGTACCACCTACCTAAACATTGCTGCAGACCAAGTACACCCCTTCATGGCAAAGGTATTGCCTGATGGCAGTGGCCTCTTTCAGCAGGATTTGGCCTCCAAAATCACCAGATCTCAATTCAAATCAAGCATCTGTGGGATGTGTTGGACAAACAAGTTTGACCCATGGAGGCCGCACCTTGCAGCTTACATGGCTAAGAGTCTGCTGCTAACGTCTTGGTGCCAAATGGGTCCATGCCTTGATCGGTCAGAGATGTCTTGGCGGCACGAGGGGGAGATATTTTAGGCAGGCAGTTTTAATGTTACCTGTGTGTGTGTGTATCTATAATTAGGAGAATGCATTTATGTCCTTCAATCTGCTTCCAAAGAGTCAAACTTGGTTTCTTAAAAATGCCCAATGTCATTGAACTGTAATTACAGATCGTCTCAAAAGGGCTCAAAGGATTATGGTATATGGCCTTGAAATGCTTGGCAACTGCTTGGTCAGTCACGTGATATGACCATCGGTCCCCACGGGTAATAGCTGCTAATCTCCAGATCCCGACCCACAGTGTAATTGCTATTTTTAGGTCATGAGTACAGTGCCACTCGGTTTTGCAGGCTCTGCAGGATATTCCACACAGCGTCAGACGTGGGGCCCAGGATTCCCCTGTGCTTCATGCAACATACAGTCCCTAATCGTGCTGTTTAATTGGGGACCCCGATGGCTGTGCTGGAAGGAGCCGATAGTGCTCCGGTACCCAGCACCACTGTTCCTGCACTCTGTTACCCAAGGAAACCACCAAGCATTTTTTTTTTATATTCCTGGGGTTTCAGAAGTTATGATGCCCCAGCCTATCGTCACAATTACAGTTCACGGAACGCTACAGTTCTCACGATTATCTACAAACGAATATCACGCAGCTGAAGAGAAATGGGCGGTGAGACTGCGACTGGGAATGACTTTCACATGACCACATCCCAACAGACAAGTTTCTGCTATGCAGGAGGTGCAATGTGCATAGAATGGGTCAAACTGTTGAAGAATTTAGTAAGCTGATGTACCCAAACAGTACAAAAACAGTACTTAAGTATGTGAAAAAATACATACTGAATCATCTACTACTACTACTACTACTACTACTACTACTAATAATAATAATGCTAATAATAATAATAATAATAATAATAATAAAAACAATGCATACGTTATTGGTCCCTGTGGGGAAACTCTATGTCTCCCCAAACCTGCTCTCTCTAGGTGAGATCAAGCTGGCCATCGAGGGGCAGCCACCCAGGTACCCAGAGAGCTGGGGGTTAAGGGCCTTCCTCATGTGCCTAGGCCAAGCTTGAAATGGTGACCTTCTGATCACAGACATAGAGGCTTAACCCACTGAGTCACACGCTGCCCCTGCACTTTCCCGTGCGTAGCAATCTTAAATATTGTCATTGACGTCAAGTGACGTCAATGACTTCGATGTCTCATTTTTTATTTGCCAGAATATTCTCATTATGGTAATTCATCACTGGATTGCCTTCAAAAGATTTTGATCTGTCCCCAAAATGACAGCCATTCTGGAAATAAGATTCTCTCAAAACAATCAATGTTGGAAAATGCACTCATACAAGAAATCGATTCATCCTAGCAGAGGGCGCAGGTGTAAGGAATTAAGTGTAATAGGCATGAAAGTACTCCACCACTCATAAACAGAGCCACAGTCAGACCTTAGTGAAAACAGTAGAGCAACAATCCAGAGGAAAACAAGACTGCCCTCTAGTGACAATGTTATCTTTTATGATATGTCTAATATGTCACTGAATTGATATACAGAGAGTGGACAAAATAACAAACAGGTGCCTGCCTTAATGAAGGTGCTCCAATGACCCTTTTGATATGAGAGGTGCTTTGGGCATGTCCAAACAGGAGAAGACCCCAGGGCAGACTCAGGACACACTGGAGAGATTGTGTGTCTCGGCTGGCCTGGGAGCACTTGGGTATCGTTCCCAGAGGACCTGGAGGACGTGGCTGGGAAGAGGGAGGTCTGGGCATTTCTGCTTAAACTGCTGCCCCCGCGATCCAGATAAACAGCAGACAATGAATGAATGAATGAATGAATAAGTTTATAAAGAAATACGTACCAGAACAATACATAGAAAACAAAGAGACAAAACAGCTGGCGCTCCAACTGCAGACTCCAAATTATGCATCACGTCAAAGGAAACAATGTCGATGATGTTTGCCAAACGCGGACAAACTGTATCAGTCCATAAGAGGAACAGCAGTCTCAAGTCGAAGCTTACCAACTAAGACAGACAGACAGCTGCTGTGAAAGACCACAAAATTACAATCTCATTACCAAAGATCTGAATCAGCACCTCAGTCACAGGAAAAAACTATAGATCACAAGCTTCACAAGGCTGGAGTTTATGGCAGGGCCGTAGTCTAGAAACTTCTTGTATTCAAGCCCAATGCAGAACGATGCATAACCTGATCTAAGTAGTATAAAACCTGGACCCCTGAGCAATGGAAAAAAGTATTATGGTCTAATGAGTCATCTTTACCCCCTCCTCTAGCATCCGGACGGGTTTACATTTGGAGAAAGACAAAGGATGCCTTCAACCCACAATTTATGTTGGTATGGTAGCCATCTTGTGGGAGTCATTAGGTCTGATGATTGCTCTGCATGGTTGTATAATGGCCAAAGCAATAAGAGGCCATTTCAGCAGACTGGATGCACCCTATAGTGCAAAGACTTTCTCCCCCTGATGTTCCAGTATTCCATGATGTTAATGCCTCACATACGCTGCTACAGAAATTCATGAGTTGTTTCATAAACACCTGGATGTGGAAAACCTTCCACGGCCTCGCAAATAACAAAATCGAAACATCACTGAGACTTCATTGGCTTTGTAGGAGTGCAGAGTGTGAAATCGATTTCCAGCTCCTTCATCCCTCAAAGTAGTGGAGGTTATTCTTCATGACAAATGGTCCTGTATCTAACCGCACACAGTTCAGGACTTGGGTGCCAGCATTTTATGAAGGACTTAAGCTGTTCTGAAAGCAAAGGGTGGCACAACTCCTTAATAGCTCTTTAATATAAATATATTGTGAGGCCTCTCTGATATTTTATCCAGTCCCTGTATACAACACCTAGAGATCAGGTAGTGGGATTTCCTGCAGATACCAATGTCTATTCCATACATTGTTTTACCATTCTTGCTACATTATGTGCTGATCAAGTACTCTTTTAATCCATATTTTGCTTGTTTGTGTGGTACTCTGTCCATCAATGGAAACTCATTCAATTCCAATATATTTGCATATAATACCCTTTACTGCCATATACCATACTTTTAAATAGATTGGGTATTGAAAATTGATGGACAGATATACAAAGGGGCAGTTTATCTAGACACTGAAACTTTTTGCTAATCAGTGGGGGTCGTTACTTGCCACAGCCTGTTAGGACATTGTACATGTGACTGGAAGGTTGTTGGTTAAAATCCCAAGATTGGCAGAGTGATGCCACAGTTGGGCTCTTGGGCAAGGAGCCTAAACAACTGCTCCAGGGTTAGGGATATCTGCTTTCTCAAAAATGTATGTCACTTTGGATAAAAGCTAAATAAGAGTGTAAAATAACTCTTTGTCCAGCTCTGGCCAGTGATAACAGTAATACAAAGAAGCAAAAGTTCAGCTGTGTGCCGAAGCTCTGCTGGTCACCTTCGCCATACACAGCCTATCTGCACTCTTTGTGAAATCTTCCTGTCTAGCAAGTACATCAGTTCACTTTGGGTTGTCAAACTATTACCTTCTTTGACTTTCAAATCAGCTCCTGAACTTTTGTAAGGAATACCTAGGAATAAATTGTTTCCAGATATTTGCATATGTATTTAAATAAATACCAAAATTAGGATCCGATTAGGACCCCCATCCCTGCAGGTGTGAGGTGACAGCAGTTCCCGCCAAGCTGCCGTTCCGCCTTGCAAATTATGTTATTGTCTAATTAAAATGAAATACGCATTAGAACAGAAAGTAATCACAGCGGTTGTCTTAACTTGCATGTTGCCCTAAACACTATACTATTTACTCTCTAATAATGCCAACAGCTGTATGTAAACAAATACACCAGACAAATGGATGACCCACAAGCTTTACGGTATTTTGCTTCACTATGCTATGAATATATACCCCCCTGTACACTGCTGATACCGAATGGGCAGGAAACAATGGAACTACACAGCATCCAAAAAATGAAATACAAATACAAAAAATGCATATCTTATATAAAAACGCATTGCACTGTGCTTATGTACTTATTATCTTATTGAAGCACCTTAATTTGTATTTGTGTTTAATTTATATTAACCTGGCTGGAAAGATATGCAGGGTAAGATTTTCAGTGTATAGTGTAATTGACTAATTGACTGTAATTGTTTATTGTGCATATGACAGAACCTTGAACATCAGTCTGGCTAGCTCAGCTGGTAGAGCTTGAAACTCTTAAATCGCAAAGTTGTGGGTTCGAGCCCCGTGTCGGGTGTTGGCTTGAACAGTGCTGCACTCCCGAGTAAGACCATTAACCCTCGATTGCTTCTGGTGCTGTTAAAGCCTGCTTTGGCTAAAAGCATCCACTAAATGCTAAAAACTAATAAACAAGTTGATTGAAATGTGTAATATAGGATTTGGTAAAATAAGAGAAGCTGGCTTGGAAAGTTACAACACAGCATTATCTGGTGTAAATTTGGATGACAAACATTATAGTATGATGATATCTGGTGTACATCTGGATAACAAAAAGGCCTTAGCAACAACCAGGGCACTGGGCAAACAAACAAGTGTCTGGCTTTTGCTGCCTCGCAAATGCGAATTTGAAAAATCAGGGTGAAAATGAGTAAGAAAAATAGTGTTACTCAAACAAAGATAAAGTGATTTCTAATTGGTTGAGGCTCTGAGTTGTTAAGCACAGGGGATTAGAATACAGAACCTACTGGTCTGCACTGGTCAGCACAAATCAAAAGATCTGTATGTTTGTTAAATGCCTTACACCAACCTCAAAGGGCTCATTTTTTCTGATTAAAAGGTAGGATTAAACTCATTAAGGTGATCAATTTAACTTTGAAGTTTTTAAGTAGCTGTTATATATAAATCCTTCCATCTGCTCACATGGGGCATGGAGTTTATCCCAGGCAGCACAGGACACAAGGATGGGGTATACATTACATTTGATATTTATGTGGCGGATACTTCTGTGCAAAGTAATATACAAGCAAGAAAGTAGGGTCAGAAAGTCCCAGGAGCAATTGTGGGTTCAGGGCCTTGCTCAAGGGCCCAACAGTGAAATCACTCAGCCGTGGGATTTTAACCGGAGACCTTCTGATCACAGTAATAGAGTCCTAAACCACAGAAATATACCACCCTGCCAGTATATACAAGAGCATATGGCTAATTTACTTTAAAAACAAGAATACATTTTGGATTCATTTCAGGCATTCCTGGCCTGGCATAAGGGTGGTGTGGTGGCTGAGGGGTTAGCACTGTAGCCCCCAAACCTCCAGGGTTTGTGGAATTGATTCTTACCCTCTGTTATCATTTAGTTTGCATGGTTTCCCCCAAAAACAAGTGGTCAGGTGATTTGGGGGTCATCATAGTGTGTGATCAAGCTACAGACTGTCATCAGATGCAGGCGTTCCCCTGCTTTTTGCCCCATTCTTCCTGAGGCAGGCTCCAGGTTCACCATGACCCTGTACTGGACAGGTGGTTATGAAAAAGGGATGAATGGAGTAAGAAGCTTCAGTAAACAAACTTTACTTCTGAGGTAGTTTCACACAAATTATTGCTCAGCAGTGATTTCAGCTGCGCATTTTATTTTCATGGTGAGATATGCTTACACTTTCATCTGCACTGTTTCCTATTCTAAAAATATGTATTCTCTGATGGAAGGAAAAATTATAAAAATTATATGCTGCAGTTTTCGTTTGCTGCAACAAGCTGGACAAACTAAAGTTTCTCAGCCAAACTTTCAAGTGCTGAAAGGGGCAGGCACATCAATATATAGATGAGCAGGCCGACTTGACTGACAACCATCCTAACTAATAAGATGCTGAGCAATATTAAATCAATAAGTAAATTGGGTAGGTATTCAACCAAAACAACAGATTAATTACACTGCAGGCAGATCAAAACTAGGCAACTGAACTAAAATATATGCCAGTTATAAGCTCCTTTATCTTCATTTTATTTTTCCCATAGTCTCCTAGATCTTTAACTTTCATTTTAATTTTTATTCTTTGTTCTGATTGTTTATTCCATCATCACAGTAAATTTTATACTATCTATATCTATACTCTGCTTTGCCAGAATTACAATGTGTTATAATAAATAAAAAAACATACAGTACATAGATATATAAATAATTATCTCTAATTTTTACATATACTCAAATCTGATGAATGTCTAAGCCAATGTTTCTCAAATCTGTCCTTGGGGACCCCCAGATAGTTTTTTCCACTGGGAGTTGAAAGGGAGCAAAAATGTGGATCGTCAGGTGTTACCAGTTTTTTCAGTAATAAACAAAAGTCATCAAATACAGTTACTGAGATGAGAAAAAAAACTAACAAGACTAACAAAAAATGAGCAAAAATATACATTCTATCAACTTTATTGTTACTGTTGTTTTTTCTGAAAAATTCTGAAGTGCATAAGAATTACCTATACACTGTGTGCAGAATTATTAGGCAAGTACTATTTCCGAACATATTTTTTCTGAAAAGTTGGGCAGACTTATAAAAATAAATTCTGAAGTTTTCTTTAGCTCCATGTAAATGCATTTAGAGAGAAAAT
>JAODKC010000001.1:24264195-24282817 GCA_026777985.1 Mormyrops attenuatus
TGGACTGAAAATATTGGTCGGAAGAGAAGATACAAATAAAATACACACTTGCCTAATAATTCTGCACACAGTGTACACTGGTATTTATTTAATAGTTTAACTTCAATTTGTAATGTATGGATAACTCATCTCCAACAAAAATACTACTTGTAAGCAAGTACAAACTGAATTTCAATACTTTAAAAAAGTCTCAATGAACAGATGTAAATGAGAGGAGTGGGCACTGAATTATAAGAAGGGGTGTTAAGCAATCTTAAACCTATTTGGCAAATTGGTCTAAAAACAGAAGCCTGTTAACCTCTGAAAATGCACTTAACATTAAAGATCTTAAGATTTTAAGATGTAAGTTTTCAATTTTAAAAATTAAGATATTTTTATCCCATGCAAACTCTCACG
This sequence comes from Mormyrops attenuatus, assembly GCA_026777985.1. Taxonomy (NCBI): domain Eukaryota; kingdom Metazoa; phylum Chordata; class Actinopteri; order Osteoglossiformes; family Mormyridae; genus Mormyrops; species Mormyrops attenuatus. Next base: position 24,264,592 of record JAODKC010000001.1, read on the forward strand.
TTGTTTTCAACCAAGGATGAATATCTCCCTTTAGGTGTGTGTGTGTGTGTGTGTGTGTGTGTATGCATGTGCATGTGTATATGTATAAATATAAATGTGCTTTGTATGAACGAATAGGTAGGTTAAGTGTTAGTTCCTGCAGGTATAAGTGTAGGTACCTACCTGATAGGGAACGATGCTCTCATGGGCGGTACCCCAGCGCTTTGCCTCCTTTCCCGTGTTCAGGTAGTTCGCAGCTATGTGAGTGAGGCACGCCACCTAGGATGAAAGAAAAGGGATTCATTTATTTAGCAGAGACTTTTATCCAAAGCAACAAACATTTTGAGAAAGCAGGGTCAGCCAATCCTTGGAGCACTTGAGGGTTAACAGCCTTGCTCAGGGGCCCAAGAGTGAAATCACCCTGCCAGCCTGGGACTTGAATTAGCAACCTTCCGCTCACAAGCACAGCATCCTAACCCACTGAGCCACACACCACCCCCAGGACAACAGAGGAATTTCATAAACATAAACAGATTCCTGTTACTCGGAAATGTGAGATTCAGCACATCCTCCCAAAGAAAGCAAATGTGGGTAATGGTATTGCATAAATAAATCCTATTCTCTTTGTATGAACAATATACAGGTAAATTTATGGCTGAGTGTAATGTAATAATTTAAAGACTGATGACAAAAAGTATGAACACTGAGCAAGGAAAATATGAAATCAGAAAGAAAAAAAAGAAAGAAATCAGAAAGAAAATTCTGAGGAAGAGCAAATAAATCTGTGGGACAACTGGGACACAGTGGAACACAAAATAATGATAGAACCCAGTGCAGGGCACTCGTATGTCTATAAATGGAGGATATTAGGTAAAAGCAACATAAAGGTAGCATATAAATATATATGCAAATAACACTGTAAATTTGTGCTCCTGTCTTATAACAAATGAACAGATGACTCTACCAAAAATCCTCCACAATGTCAATATATCCAAATTGTTATTCCATGTTGAGAAAAAAACAAAAGGCAGGTTTAATAGAAAAAATACAGAATACTGAAAAGACTGCATTACTTTTGGTTATGAGACCTAACTAAAACTTTATAACTTATATCTTCAGTTTCGGATTCTTAAGTGTATACAGTAGTGTGGATTCATGTAGATTGTCCAAATGTTAAACCAGAATGAAAACAACAGTGTTTTTCAAAGCTGCTGATAAAATTGCAAATATTAGACACTTTGAGCATTTTGAGCCAGAGCTGGAAAATGTCCAGGCCACATCAGACCGCCTCATAGGGTCAGTTATGATTTCATTGTTGATTTGCGCTTGATCATTGGCAGAATGCCACGTGTCGAGTCTACCCATCACATAGCAGCTTTTATTTTCAGGTAATTGTCTAAGATTAGTTAGGTGTTTTGAAGACGGAGCATAGTCTGTTGAAACCTAACATCAACAACACTGGGCTACCATTGAGAAAACTTTTAATACATGGGAAAAGTAAATAGAATGGGAAACAGGCCATCAACTACAGTACAGACAGTTTCATTGACTGCAGTCCATTTGCATGACAGGGCTATTTGCTAAAGAGCACATTGCTTAACATATGGCTGCTGCAGCCAGCATTGCTAAACTACTAATACACCTGGTGACATTTTATCAAATAATTAGGCAGCACCATGTGGCAGTCGACCATAAGGAAGCTTTGTCATGCAACACAATACTTCCCTGAGATCCTGTTAGAATGACTTATTCTTTTACTCTTATGTGCTGCATGGCAATACATTGGCATGTCTTGCTCTTTCATCTGCATTGATGCCATCCAACAAGAATAATCAATTTTTTGCTCCTGATAGAACGCCTTCATTCATCCCTCACACATGTACTAGATTGTAACACATATGCATCTCTTGTTTCATCTGCATTGACGCCACTGTAGCTGACATTTGATTTGCATTTATTTATTGTAATTAAGGATTCTACTCAACACTGGAACACTCTATAAGGGACATTCCATGGGAACAAAAAAGGCCTGCAGTAAAAGCTGAATCACTCTATTATTACCATGGTGCCCAAGCCTATGGCATCCCTATAGAAACATACCATGAAAAACAAATATCATTTTTGATAAAGCATTGATGTCATTTCTAAATCACCAAAAATTGCATCTTTTTTCATAAATCATGTTTCCAGGAGAAAAAAAAACTGGCTTTAGGGATGATATAAAGTCACAGTTACAGTATTTTCAACTGCCTTGACACATATAGACGGACCACAGCCGGGCAAAACACGCCCCCCCCAAAAAAAAGGAGTCTGGGCTGAAATTCCGCCCGTTTCCATCTATTCCGGAAAGCGTATCTTTGTCCTCGACTGGTTCGAATTTTGGGCGATTATCCTAATTGCAATGATCATGTGGTTGAAATTAACTACTCTGTCTTCTCTCAGAAGGCTACAAGCAGCTCCCCCTTGTTCACATTCCACATGAAACACAGCTGTCCACTTGGGCACCGCTGTTTGCTGCAGAACTCCCTTTAAATGCAACTTGCAACTCACGGACTGGCAATGATACGTCGATTTTAAACTGTGACGATATTTATCAAAACGACTGGGCCAGATAGAGATGTGTTTTGAAAAGATGTTATCAAAACGACTGAAGAAATCCAGGGAACTCTTTATAATAAAAAAAAAGCCTTCTGGGTTACGGTATATTTTGAGAACCATCACTTCGAGAGGTAGTTTTATTATATTAGCCTTGGAAGATATTCGGCATAATAACATGTAAGCATGTGAGAACAGAATTATATAAAGCATAGTAGGAGTTTACTATACAATAACAATGTAACAATAACAATATCCATAGCTGTAGGAATATACGCATTCTCATGGCTTTGTCTGGACCCTGTCGGGCTGTGAGTCACGATAAAATGGTGATGAGATACAGGGCAGCTCCAGTATGTGAGGCTGTCAGATAGAGTGCTTTTGTTTTGGCAGGCCAAACGTGTCTCAGTCACCGAAAAGCTGGTGTTCTGAATTCCGCTATTTGTTTGTACTCATCAGTCTCATATGCTTTAACGTCAAAGGTCTTTCAAAAAAAATAAAATAATTAAAATGATGCAAATTTGAAAAATTTCTGGCCATGCAAGTTTATAAACTTGACGTTATTCAATGATAAAAATATTACATTTTAATTTTACATTTAGAAAAATAGAGGAGGAAAAAAATTGGTGATTGCTATATAACCACAAACCGAGCTTTAGCTTTTTGGCATGGACTTCTGAAGTTGACCAATGAGAGCTAAGTGCAAATATGTCTTCATAACGTTTCATTTAAAGCCATGGATTCCCTCCAATAAAGCAATATTCCCACCAATATAAAAGACACAGAATAACATTTAATAGCACAATATGACATTTTACCTTCATCTCAAATAACAATAGCTGGATCGGGAAACCACATGCATGGATTTTTTCATGTTTCAACTACCACTTTGAAAATGATAATAAATAAAGCTTTTAGCATTTGTCATTATACAGGTTATAAAAACATTTTCTGAACGTTTGGGCTATTGCTGGGAATTTGTTGCAGGGAGAAGAGGGTCCAAGAAGGAGGTCTGGAACTCGTCAGTGGTCCATAAGATCTTATATAATCAAACTTTGGACCTGTGGAAATCGGGCATGAGACCCTACTTTAGCTAGCTTTATGCAATGCCTTTACCAAACAACTGTTGATGGAAGTCTGATATTTCTTCAAATGTGTGTTTATGAGAATCTGTGCTGGAAGGTCACAAGCAAACAACACCAAAAGATCCAATGGGTCATATGCTACTTTAAACTATTTCCTAATTACAAGGCTGCAAAGTACTCTGCCAATCAATACCAACCATTTGTCTTCTAATATCCACTTCTTACAATTGGGGAAAAAAAGAAAAAACATATATAAAGATCAAAACATTAGTCAATGTTTGACATCTTTCCATCAGGCAAATGAATAGTCTGTACAAATGACCAACTGGAAAACCAAGGAAAGAATGACATTTACAGACATGCCAAGATATAAGTGCATTCAATGATCATCTTGTAATGAATAAAAACTCTCTCAATTCTTTCGTACTTACATCCCTGTACAAAAAAGTTAGTATGCTGTGTAAAATATAAATAAAAACAGAATGCAATGATTTTCAAGTTACATATACCCATATTTCATTGAAAATAGAAACACAACATATCAAATGTTGAAACTGAGAAATTTTATTATTTTATGAGAAATAGATGTTCAAATTGAATTTGATGCCAGCAACACATTTAAAAAAAGTTAGGACAGGGGCATGTTTACCACTGTGTTGAATCACCTCTTCCAACAACACTCTGAAAATGTTTGGGAAATGAGGAGACCAATGGCGGAAGTTTTGACAGGAAAATGTTGTCCCATTCTTGCCTGAAGTAGGATTTCAACTGCTCAACAGTTTGGGGTCTTATTTGTTGTATTTCTTGTATCATGATGCAGTTCACAGACAATGGTTTTCATAAGTGTTCCTGAATCCATGCAGTGATTTCCACTATTAGAATCGTGTCTGTCTTTAATGCAGCGTCGCCTGAGGACCTAGAGATCACGTCTATCCAATATTGGTTTTTGGCCTTGTCTCTTGAGTACAGAGATTTCTCTAGATTCTCTGATTCCTTTACTGATATTACGTACCGTATGATAATGAAATTCCCAAATTCTTTGCAAATTGTTAAACTGTTGCACTGTTTACCCACACAGTCTTTCACAGAGTGGTGAACCCTTGCCCAACTGCACAGAGACTCTGCCTCACTGGGGAGCTCTTCTTTATAATCCCATCACTGAATTTCCTAGTAGCTAGATAAGTAACAACAGAGAAGAGGTAACAGATCGATGTCTTAGAAATGGTGGCAGGGAAACCAGTGACCAGAGGTATGAGGTGCACAATGTCGTGAAAAGTTAACAGCAAAACAAACAGACAGACAGCAGAGTGAAAAGCCAAAGAATAAATATAGATACAGGGCACCAAACGTCATCCAAAAACCCAGAAGGTGAATAATAATGAAAAGGGGTGACATAAAGAGTGTTAATACATCATTCAATTACTGTCCAATTGTAGCGAAGAGCTTTTAAGACATGAAAGGAATTAAATGCAAGGATAATAGGAAAAAAGCTTTCAGAAGGAAGTTTCTGGCCACAATAAAGCAACACAAACAACTGCATGATTAGGACCACTTCCCAAAGCCACATCTTTCTTCTGCATTGGTATTGCTTAAGGGACATCTGTTGAGACACTGAATGGTTTTCTGGTATAATGTTACGAATCCTCCATAGGGAAAAACCAAAAAATAAAAATTGTGACAGAACGTCCAAAATGTTTCTAGCGGTTTATTAATCAAAGTCATCTCCACAACACAGAACCAGAGCGCTGTCCCCGCAAAAAAATCTTAAATCTATCCACCACTGCATGGGTTCATGGAGGCTTTGATTCCTGCTTTAAGGATATGCATGGAAAACTATACCCAGTCTCTTGTTTGATGTCACCTTAAGATCAGATTTGATTAATACGGGGCAGATTCATTTCTAAGTCACATAATCAATGTCTATGCACAAATTCTAGCCAAAACAGTAAAGGATTAAAGTGACGGAAGGTACAGTTTGAAAGGAATGACTGCATGGTTTCTTCAATGATTGCGTCCCTTGTTTAGTTTTGAAAGGAACTTCTACATATCTTTCCTTTTAATAATACAGTAGATCACTTGACCGTTTTCTACATATCCATTTAACTAAATCTTGAATAGGTCCTTTGTTCAATATCACACTTACAATATACAGAAACATTTCATGTTCTGCTCTACTCTTAGCGGAGAATTTATCAAGTACTCCAGTTCGTTAATAAAAACAGCCTGCTCTTATCAAGCAATGACTCATTTGACTGCAGCCAAATACATACAGCATGCAGACAGGGTTACTGTGTCCGGTTACTGTGTGGCTAAGCATTAGAACAGCTAAGATTCCTGATCTAAGTGATTTTCAATGTGGTGTGATTGTTATTACCAGATGTGGTGGTTCTAGCACGTCAAACAGCCACCATCCTGGTGTTTTCACACACTAGAGTGCCTAAAATCTACATAAAATGGTGCAAAATAAAAATCCAGCCAGCAGTAACTCTGTTGCTGAAAACATTTTGTTAATGAGAAAGTTCAGTGGAGAATGGTCTCGTTAATGCTAACAGGAAGGCCACAAGTGCAGGAATACCAGCTCAGTGCAACCATGGTGTGCTGAAAGGCTTCGATGAACACACAACTCTTCAACCCTTTAAGTTGTTCTGTAGATAATAGCAGGTCCTACCTGGTATTACCTAATAATGCATCTTAGCCATTCATATCAGTGGGGAGACCAGGATCATGGACAGCACTCCACTGGTATGCAGGCAACCTGCCACAGGCTAACTTAAGCTGCTCCTGGCCTTACAATAGTCACAAGCATTCAGTGTTTTCTGGCTCTGGAATCACACAGCTGGTTCCTACGTGAGTATGTAGGCCATTTATGCAAAATAAATAAATAATGCAAAATAAAAGTGACTGAAAAGTTTAAATGTTACTGCGAGAAACACAAGGTCTCATGGTCACAGAGACAGCTAACATGTAAGTGACAAGGATGCGTGGCATACCCAAGCCAAGATAGATACTTACACTTACACTAAGGAATATTAAATAACACTAATATTTATATATGATTTTATGTGATCCAAATCATTTTCAGCATTGTTTATATCATTTTTGGCTTACACGTCATCTGTGAGCCTCTGGAATCGTTCAGCAAGTTCCAAAAATATTCCCTTTTAATTGTTCACAGCCAACTAGCAAGTAACCAAAAGCGCGAGTGTCAAACACACAAATCTGGAGAGGCAACTGTACATAGAAGACAATGATAAGGTTTCCAAAATCAGAAAGTCCCTGGTTCAAATTCCAGGGTCAGCAAAGTGATTTCACTCTTAGGTCTTTAAAGCAAGGCCCTTAACTGTATTGCTGGAGGGACTTACTGACCCTGCTATTTCAGTTCTATGTCTGCCAAATAAATCAATACAAATTACCATTATGCTTGGTTGTTGAACAGTTAAAATTAAAACCTCTTGCAATGGGCACACATCTTTAAAGACACAACTTTTTTTGATAGATTTTAGAGAATCACGCCAGACGCCATTTATCATTTGTATTGATCGCCTCTGAAATTCAGAAAAAGAAACATTTGTTTTTAATAATCTCTGTGTAACAATGTTGCAACACAAAGAATTCTATATACTTCAAGAAGTCGCCTAAGGACCAAAAATGTATACATTTAGAGGTTTTGGAGGTTTATGACAAATTGATGTTGGTTTTCTTGTTTTCTTTTTCTTGAACAATAAATAAATCTGCCACAGATTTTCGATCACTTGGTATGCAAAGCATTTCTCCACAGTGACTGTAGAGTAAGAAGGAAGTAGAGATCTAATAGTATTACCGTAACAGGCTGGTTTGGTTGTTAGCACTGTGGCCTCACTCGAGGGTTCAATTCCTGTCCTGGACATCGAGTGGATGTGTGTTTATGTGTTGAGTTTGCATGATTTACCCATATCTGTGTGGGTTTCCTAGGGCATCGCTAAAATTTCAGCTAGCTACAGTCTAAACAACCGCAAAATGTCATGTTACGATTTTTCCTCATGTAGAGTCGATAAAAATCACATTGTTAATTTACAGATGGATGTTTTCTGGGGCCCCCCGAGACCCCGACCAGGATACATGGTGGGAAGATGGATGTGTGTATGTTTACTGAGGGGAAAAATCAGGACCCGACGGAATGCTAAACCAGTTCCTCTCCTAGGGATGGGAAAACTTGGAAGCTGGGGAGGACCGTTTCCGCAATCAGCGCACCACCTGCTTCTATAAATCCCCATGGCCCATTCCCAATGTTGTGCTGTGGATCACCGGGAGGACACGTGGAAAGACCGGCCACGGTGGTCAAAGGGGACATAACCCAGGAATTCTGTGACATGTCCCAAGGCACCTTGCAGTGGATTGTATTCTCCATGCTGTCCAGTTCAATCTGCAACAACATTATAAAAGTGCCAGGCGCCTAATTAAGCCGGCCCCGCTCTCGATAATTTATGTGCTGAAAGGGAGGGTGAGGCAGGGTATGTCCTGTATTATGATGTGAGAAAAGTTTGCCTGGGACATAAAACATTCCCTTAAGAGCAACAGTGTCTTTTGTCTGACTCATGTCCGGCCAAAGTGCCTTGTTCGGTTTAGCTTCTAACGTTCCTCGCTGGCATGATCACAGCAATATCCCGTCTGGTAATATACACTGTGACAGAAAGTGTGTAAACTTCAAACTGTAACACACCATTGATTTTAAGGGTATTACATTGCCTTCTCTACCGTCTTGCCTCCTCTCAGGAATATAGAGTATCGGTGGAAGGTTTTCTACTAGTTTTATGTGCAAAGAAACATTATATATGTGTATATTTTTTGCTTCACTGAAAAGTCACAGTAAATGTAAAGAACCATCCATCTTATAAGCACTTATCCTGGTCAGGTTCACTGGGGGGCCTGGAGCCTATTCCAGGCAACTATAGGAGTATGGTACATCAAGGAGGGGATGCCAGTCCATCACAGGGCACATACATACAATATTACTTTAAGGTAGTGTTTCTCAATTTGGTCCTCGGGGACCTTCAGACAGTCCACGTTTTTGCTACGGGGAACTGGGATGGAGCAAAACTTGGATGTGGGTCTCCTAGGACCAGGTTGGGAAACACTGCTTAAAGGGCAATTTAGAGACACCAATTAACCAAACATGATGGGAGGAGTACCTAAAGGGGAACCATCATAACGCAGGCAGGATATGCAAGCATGTAAACACAGAACGAAGCTGGGATTTGAACCCTCAAGCCGAGAGGCGTGAGGCAACGGTGCATTTCACCAAGACACCTACAGCAAAGAACTAGGGCTTGATATTTTGTAAGAAACGTTTAGTTGTCATCTCTGAGATGAACCCACCAACGACCTAAAGTCAGGTTTCCTCATCATATGTTATAGTACCAGGAACCAAAACTCACACAGTATTTACTCTCAAATTCCTAATAGGAGTGCAGCTTTGAAATGTTCATCCAACTTTTGTCCTTCCTGTGTTGACCGTGTTAGTCATGTTAGGTCGTTTGTCTGAGAGCCCCAAAGGCTGTGCTGTAATGCTCAACTGTTTGAAACAACTGACCTAGTTTTGGGCAACACAATCAACACTAAACACCATATCAAGAATTTCATAAGTGAGATTTTTTTGGGAATTATTTTAAATAAATATTGAAGTATATTTGCTCATAAATGTAACACCTTTCCTAAACTTTATTACTTGGGAAAACAGTGTTATAGATGATGCATTTATTAAATGGATTTCTTTTAAAATTACCATTAATTATCATAACAAAAGCAATTACATTTATTATTACATAGCTAATTTCTTACATGGTTTTCTCGGAGCACTAAAGGTATTAATGGACATTAAATGTTGCTACATGACAATGACTTGCACTATATGGCAACAAGTTTAGGGACACCTGGCCATTACACCTACAGGAACTTTTATCACATCCCATTCTAAATCCTTAGACGACGACATGGAGTTGGTCCCCCCTTTGCAGCTATAACAGCTGCCACTCTACTTGGTAGACTTTCCACAAGATTTGGGAGTGTGTCTGTGGCAATTTTTGTCCATTCATCCAGAAGAGCATTTGTGAGGTTAGGCATTGATATTGGACATGAAGGCCTTGCTCACTTTATGGACCCTACTTTGGGCACTGGAGCACAGTCATGCTGGGAAACAAAAGGGCCTTCCCCAAACTATTCCCACAAAACTGGAAGCAAAGACTTGCCCAAAATGTCTTGGTATGTTGAAGCGTTAAGAGTTCCCTTCACTGGAACTAATAGGCCTAGCCCAGCTCCTGAAAAACAACCCTATAGCATGATGCTTCCTCCACCAAACTTTACTGCTGGCACAATGCAGTCAGGCAGGTGATGTTTTCCTGGCATATGCCAAACCCAGACTCAGACACATTGCGAGACAGAGAAGCATGTTTCGTCACTCCATAGAACACATTTCTGCTGCACTAGAATCCAGTGGCAATGTGTTTTACACTACTCTATCCAACGCTTGGTGATGTGAGATATGCATGCAGTTGCTGTGAAGCTTCCAGCACACAGTTTTTGTGCTGGGATTAATGCCTGAGGAAGTTTGTAACTCTGCAGTTGAGTCAATAGAGCGCTGGCTACTTATGCACTACATACCTCAGCACTCGCCAACCATTCTCTGTTACTTTACATGGTTTGCCACTTCGTGGCTGAATTTCTCTTGTTCCCCTTTGCTTCCACTTTGCAATAATACCACTTACTGTTGACCGTGGAATATCTAGCAGGAGGAAATTTCACAAGCTGACTCATTGCAAAGTTGGCAACCTATGACCTTAACACACTTCAGTAATTCACTGAGCTCTTCATTCATTCACAAATGTTTGTAAACCTGACTGCATGTCTTGGTGGTTGAATTTATACCCTGTGGCAATGGGTCTGAATGAAACATGAAAGTGTCGCAATACTTTTGTCCATATAGTGTATTTTAAAACGATTAATAAATTTATTAAGGAAGTGTGTAGGAGCTGGAAGGAGGTGGAAGAATCAGGGAAAAAAACTAAGGTAGATTATAAGGTAATAAGGTAGATAAAGTAGATTAAAAAAAAAAAAATCTTACAAGGCCACCAACACCCAGGACATGCTCACTTTTCTACTCCAAAATGGAGCTCCGCCAGATCACTTGAGCTAACTGATTGGATGTTTGCTAGAACCAACAGCCAATGAACTCAAAGTTACCTGTGAAGACAGCAGGTTACAGTCGATGTGGAGGCCTCTCCCAGTCTTCTGTCGCTGTAAAAGCCCAGCCATAATAGCCCCGTGTGTGTACAGTCCCGTGGCCAGATCAGTCATGGCCACTCCGGGTCTCACCGGTTCTCCATCCTAACCAAGAAAGAAAGCACAGAAAGTGAACTCCACTGATTGTCAATGCCTATTAGGCAGATGTTACTGAGCCTCCAAAAACATGCAAGGCTGTTCCCATACAGCCAGAGATTTCACCCAGAGAAAACTATCCTTTTCCTCACCTCTGGGCCCGTTATGTGCATCATGCCGGACACAGCAGAGGCAATGGTGTCATAGCCAGGGTTCTGAGACATCGGCCCGGTCTGTCCATATCCTAGCAAAACACAAGGAAAACATTCATGTTACTAAACTTCAATATTATATCTACATTTTCATCATGTGCTAATATGGTCATACCTTGATTATTTTTTGCACTTGTCCTATCTGTCTCCACACTTTATATACGTATGCAGTACCATGGCCATAGGGAACATTATTTTGTGCCACCATATCCTTCGTTACTGAATATAGTTGGTGTGACATTAAGTCCCCACTCGAGTTGACTTGACTTCTTATAATTTCCATTGTGTTGGTTTTTAATGTAGTCACTACATTTGGTAATCTTACATGCAGAAGCTTTAGCTCAGCTGCAATGTGCTGCGATTTGCACATGTTTATGCCGCCATTTAAAAATTTACGAGAGTGATGAAGCTTGAACATGCCATTGCGGGTGGGAAAACAGCATGTGGCTGATTGACAAACCCACCTCTCACTTACTTAACTGGCTGGCAGTAGACAGCAAAGCCTGTACACTGTACTGGCAGTGTAAGTGTTATGCCCCCCCCTCCCAATTACATTCACTCATCTGCAGGTTTGAGAAAAAAAAATAAAATTTTTTACACCATTTCACACGTAACAACTGTTTGTCACACTGTTGTTTTTTTTCCCCAGATCAATATTCTTTATTAAACCTTGTGAACTTTTCCATCAGAAATTCTTTAGAAATGAACATTTTTGATAAATTCTTCCAAGCAATTAATGACACATTGACCTGTAACTTACATTAACAGATATGTTACATTTGAAAACATTCTCACACTGGACACAAATTGTGAACGAGTGAAAACAGTTACATAAATATAATTAATGCAGGAAAAATATATACTGATAAATCACCACATCTGAGCTTTTAACCCCTTTGCAACCTCATACAACTAAGATTTTGCTAATCATCCCAGTTCATCAGGCAGTACCAAGTCAAAAATCAGAGTTTGAAATGCCTGAAAGGTTGGTCGTTAATGTTTATTTTGCTCCAAAAAACCATCCAAGTTGTTCTCACAAAGCAAGGTTCACACTGCGTTTATGAAAATGATCTACAGGAAGAACGGGGAACGACCAATCTAAGCACCATTCTGACAGTGGGCAGCTATACCAAGTTCAACGTGATATGTCAACATTTTTAACACAAAATGAACAAATAAACTAACCGAAAGAGGCAGTCCAAAAACCAAATGCCCTCATGGAAAAGAAGTTCAGGCTAAAGGGTTCTGTTTTTCAAACACAGACGAGGCTTTCACTTCATTATCTCACTTCTGCTCAGAGACACAGTTAATTTATTCTGACCGCAACACCAAGCGCCGAATGGATTTTGAGCAAGCGACATGCAGAGATCATAAATCGAGCCTTGAGAATATGCTCAAAAGTACCCTCTAATTCACTAGTAAGGAGTAAAAACGGAATTAGAATCCTCAGCGCTTCTGCAGTGGATGTTCCCCTCCAGGCTGACGAACCCCAAACAATTGTGGTTATGACACAAATACTCTTGGCACTGCGTTACCAATCAAAGCTGATTTTTCTTAAGTTGTGTGTTAAAGAGGGAGACCCTAAGCGTAAATCAGCTCTGATCTGCTTTTTTCTGCTTTCTGTCAAAAAACGATATATCTGAGATCAACTGTTCCAGTCACCATGAGTTCATGGTTTTCCTAACAAATGATTGAATCAAAATTATCCATCTATCCATCCATCTTCTAAACATTTATCTGCTCGGGCTCGAGGGTTAGTTACTGTAATGTGCTTTTGAAATACTTATCCAGACTCAGTTATACAGCTTGTCATTTCTGGGAGGAAAAAAAAAATACTATCCTCAATCTCCACCAAAAAATTATGAACCATCCGGGGGAAGCCAGACTCTCGCCACACATCAGGTTTTGAGGTAAGGATGTGAGGATTCATCTAACCAGCTGCTGTACTGGATGGACAAACAAATCATCTTGAGTTTTATAACAATACGCAAATTAGAAGCACAGATATCCCCCGCTATATCGCGGTTCAGCTATCGCGTCCCCGCTATATCGCGGATTGTACTCCGACACATCACAGTTCTCTGCGATGTGTGTATATATATATACATATACATTGCATATTATTATTATTATTATTGTTATGTTACTCATATCCTTAGCCTGACATCCACATATCATATGTGCTTACAAAGTGTGTTTTAATAAGTTTTCATGTGCTTAAAGCACGTGGGAGGGGTATTTCAAGGCTTGAACTATAAAAGAAATGTTTATTTATATGGTATTTCTATATCACGGATTTTCACATATCGCCGATGGGTCTGGAACGTAACTTCCACAATATGCAAGGGATCACTGTGTTGCATTGGTTTCACATCCCAGTGAGAAAGAACAGAATTTCCATCCTTTCAACCTTCCTAAAATTAAGGTTAAAACACTGAAGGCATGCAGAAGGATTTATAAGCTGGGTGGTGGTAAAGATTGGCTAAATTATTAAAATTGAATTGAATGGTAACATAAGATGAGGAGAGTAAATTCAAAGACAGCAATATTTTATAACTCATTACAAACCACTGAACAAGTGTTCAAAATGTATTGCTAATAATTCCTGGATTATGTGCGTATTATTTCCATGTCAAATGTAATTGAACCGTGTCACATCTTGATCAAATTTAAATGAAGAGTTTACACAGTCAAAATATATCAATTTGAAATATTCCTTAGGAAAGGCACGGCACATCCATGATCTTCCGTCCTGAGGTTTGAATTGTACTATCCTTGGATAAGCTCCAGACTCTTCATGACCCAATACTGGATAAATGGATATAAGTTACAATTACACCACATTTTAAGATTAAGGCAGAGTGATATTTTACTGTACTGATTAAGGATGGGGACGTATGAAGTTAGTTGGTAAAGTTCCTGTTTGTTTTACTGAATTGCAACATAGACGTTTCTGCTAACTGTAAGGACCTTACATCAGCATCACCTTGACATGGTACCAATGACATCCTCTGTATCTTTATATGAAAACAGGCACGGCCCCATTTATCATTTTCTGCTATCCATCAAACTAGCACCACATCACATTACGTTTATTAAACAGACGCTTTTGTCGGAAGTTACATATAAGTAAGGATCAAGGCAGGATCAACCAGTCCCTAGAGCAAATGGCAGGACCTTACTCAAGGGCCAAAAGCTGACATCAGCCTGCCACGCGATTTTAACTACCATTCTTCTGATCATGGGCATCTAACCCATTAGTCCTGGCCCACAGAGCCACACACTGTCCCTGTCCATACATCTGTAAGTCTGTCATCTGTGTGTTTCGCCTTTTTATTCTGAATCTACCCACGGCAGACGGGAAAAAACTAAGCCACAATGCACAAGTACATTGGAATGTACTGCACATATTAGTCTCCTTTTCAAGACACACACACATATACAGGAGTGAGAGTAAGCTTGGAGTAAAAGCACAAGGTCAACCACTCATTCAGCAACACCATAGCATTTTTGGGGAGTTAAAGACCTCGTTCAAGGGCCCAGCAAAGGTGGGGCCACTCTGGCAGGTGCAGGATTCAAACGAATGACCTTCCCAGCAGACACAGAAGCCAAACCCACTGAGCCACACAACAATTTCACAATTATGTTACATGAGCAACGTAGCTGCTTTAACTTCAGGGGCTTTACATAAAACTGCAACAGCACACTGAAGCTGACACAAAGAGGACAAAAGAAAAGCTGTTTCTAATAAAGAAAGAAAACCTCCTTAAATCAAAACATGGATGGGACTTTTATAAACCACCCACTCCGTAAATGGGGAAGACAGAACATACCAAGAAATACAACTGGACAGATTCAGGATACTACAGTTCAACCATTCTGACATCTATTGCATGTAAAATATGTGATTCTGAGGGATATGCCAAAGTTCCTCGTGGAAAAAAAGTGCCAGTTTAAATGTTTGTACAGCCCAAAAGAGGTTGCACTCTCAAAAATATCATAAATATGTCAGTTCAGGCAATGTCTAACAAACTGACTAATGTGGAATGTGGTGTGAGGGGCAGCATGCGGCTCAGTGGGCTGGGACACTGACACAGTGATCGGTTGGTTGTCAGTTCAAATCCTGGGGTCGGCATTGTGATGCCACTGCTAGACCGTTGACCCTCAGATGCTCCAGGGACCGTCTGACCTTGCTGTCATAAGAAAGGCACTTTGCTTTGGATAAAAGCATCTGCTACATAAAGAAAACATAAATGTCGGCTTCTCTTAAAAGCTTATACTTGCGTTACGTGGTTTTCTCTGCCCTGGCCCAAGTTCATTTCAACTATAATTAATATTAAACATCAACAACCACTGACAATATAAGCATCCTTGCAATAGAATTGGCAGAACTGTAAATCATTCACTGCTTTCTAGATTCATTTAAAGGTTTCTTTCTCAGTTGAATGCTGTGAGACAATTCCCAATTTTAAGGAGTAATCACAATAAATGAACCAATAACCAATAACTATATAAATACATAAGACACGTTTGCTGGATCTGCATGCACTCTCCAAGCCAATCATAATCATTTTCGTCCTTGCTGCTGGTCGCATAGACAGTGTGGCAATTTTGTGAGAAATTTAACAAAAATGGGTGATAGTCACTCGTGCACGTTTCTCTACCAAAAAACATTAATCTTCTTCTGTATGGAAATATTTTGGATGAAACCAAGGGATTTGTCGGCACTTTGCATCTGTTGGCACAACTTGTGGCAACACCACCAGCTTATTTCACCACTTGTGTCTCAGAATTCAGTTGTTAGAGCTAACCTAAACATGAGTGAACTACTGACATGTCTTTTCCACTTAAGACTGATTCTATTGGTAGATAAGTACTATTTGGCTATATTTTATTTTGGATAAATTTCAACAGTTTGTTTTATAAATATTTCAATATTTTTCACAAAAAAATTTAAATACTGCAATCTGAATTATTTTCAAAATTGTTCAGCTCGACTATCCGGGGTGTACCCAGGCATATAACCTGTGCTAGCTGGGACAGGCTCCAGGCCTTGGGATAAGTGATTAAGAGATGGATGAATGGTTTACTGAATAATTATAAATTCTTTAACTAAAAATAAATAGCTAGCTAGGAACAAAAAAAATTCCCCTACATGAAAGCAGGGGCATATATACAGGAAGGCACTGATCTCAACTGAAAGCTGATTGGTCCCTGGACTGCCATCTCCCGTCACACTGATTCAAAACACATCATTGGCTAATGATGAGGTTGGCCCCTTTGCATAAATTATGGCTCAATACCCCCCACATAAAAAACGCAGAACTGCCCATGTCTGAAAGGCACCCGCCAGAGAAAATAAAACTGTAAAAAAAATCTAATGTGGTACAGAAGAATCATACAGGGGGAGCATCCATCCATCCATCCATCCATTTTCTGAAACTGTTTATCCTGTTCAGGGTCATGGGGGGTCTCGAGCCAATCCCAGAGGCTATGGGCACAAGGCAGGGAACAATCGAGGATGGGGTGCCAGCCCATTGCAGGGCAAACACACACCATTCACTCACACATGAACACCGACCGGCAATTTAATAACTCCAATTAGCCTCAGCATGTTTTTAGATTGTGGGGGGAAACCGGAGTACCCGGAGGAAACCCCATGACGACACGGGGAGTACGTGCAAACTCCACACACAGGAATCAAGGTCCCAGAGGTGTGAGGCGACAGTGATAACCATTGCACCACCATGCATCATATTCTACTTAGATTAGAGTTCAGCTGCTTGTTTCACACCTACACTGTATTTTGTGCACTAGAAGAGCCTGGAAATATCACATTTAATTACCAAATTGCTTGTTGAGTTTTTTCATTGTTCATGAATATCTCCAGCAATGTACACTACATGGACAAACATGGACACACCTCTTAATCATTGAATTAAGGTATTTTATTCAGACCAATTGCCACAGGATATAAATTCAAGGACCCAACCATGGAATCAGGTTTACAAACATTTGTGAAAGAATGGGTCATTCTAAAGAGCTCAGTTAATTCAAGTGTGGTACTGTCATAGGGTGCCACCCTTGCAAAGAATCAGCTCATGAAATTTCATCCCTGCTAGATATTCCTCGGTCAACTGTAAGTGGTATTACTGCAAAGTGGGAGCATTTAGGAACAACAGAAACTCAGCCACAAAGTGGCAGATCACGTAAAGTAACAGAGCCTGGTTGCCAAGTGCTGAGGCTCATAGTGCGTAAAAGTAGCCAACTCTCTGTTGACTCAGTAACAGCAGAGTTCCAAACTTCCTCCAGCATTAAGCTTAGCACAAAAATACTGTGCCAGGAGCTTCATTGAATGGGCTTCCATGGCCAAGCAGCTGCATGCGAGGCTCACATCACAGAGTGCAATGTCAAGTGTCAGATGGAGTGGTGTAAAGCACGCTGTCACTGGACTCTGGAGCAGTGGAAACGTGTTCTGTCGAGTGATGAATCACACTTCTCTGTCTGGCAGTCTGATGGACGAGTCTGGCTTTGTCAGATGCCAGGAGAACGGACAATTCTGTGTTTCCGGCTTTGTGGGAACAGTTTGGGGAAGGCCCTTTTCTTTTCCAGCATGATTGTGTCCCAGAGCACAAAACAAGGTCTATATAGACATGGTTGGCTAAGTTTGGTGTGGCAGACCTCAACCTCATCAAGCACCTTTGGGATGACCTAGAACGGAGATTACGAACCAGGCCTTCATGTCCAATATCAGCGTTTGACCTCACAAATGCTGTTCTGGATGAATGGGCAAAAATTCCCATAGAGACACTCCATAAACTTGTGGAAAGCCTTCCCAGAAGTGTGAAGGATTTAGAATGGGATGTCAAAAAAGTTCCTGTAGGTGTAATGGGCAGGGTGCCCTAATACTTTTGTCCATATAGGGTATGTGTACACTCACCTAAAGGATTATTAGGAACACCATACTAATACGGTGTTTGACCCCCTTTCGCCTTCAGAACTGCC
>JAODKC010000001.1:24292170-24323636 GCA_026777985.1 Mormyrops attenuatus
CACAAAAACACAACCCACACACTAAAAAACAAATACCTTTTTTTTTTTTTTCATGTTCTTTTGTCTTGCTTCCTTTTTCTTTTTTTTTTTTTGGGGGGGGGGGGGGGGGGGGCGGGCCCCCCAACAGACAACATTAACATTACCTTTCCAACTATCAGAAATGCAAAGGAAACGGAAGAATGAACAGCAGAGGCAGGGAAACCGCAACTTACACACACAGGCAGTAATGCATGAAGCTGGTGCTGACATATCAAGCACAATATTTTATCCAGAAACTCCCACAACAAATCAGAACAATAACAACTCTAGGCAAAATCAGAGGGTAGAATTCTTCTGTAACCAAAAATGTAAACTCCCTACTCAATGGACATTCTCATTCAGAGAATTTAGACAAGCTGGGAAGACACTTTTTCAGAACTGATCAAAAAAAAATTCCACAACTAACTAAAATTTATTTTTTAAAGATCTGAAAATGGAAAAGATACTGGATCGGCGGTTTTTTTTCTCCCCTTGAAGCAACATGATTACAAACTTAATTCAAACAAGTCAGTGACTACAATTAATATGTTTAAGAATAAGCTTCCAGTCACTGGGGACCCCGAGACAGTCCACACTTTTGCTCCCTTCCCAGCTCCATACAAAAAATATGGACTGTCTGGCAGGGAGTTGAGAGGAAGGAGCAGGTTGGGAAACACTGTTGAACACCAATTTCCATGATGCTGTATATAGGTGACTACACAAAGCTTGTATACAATTAGCACTGCATTATAGCAGAGGCGTAGGTGATGAGTATCCAAATAACACAGCCAACCCTAAAACCACATGTATTGTCACGTACCAAAATATTTCTTTGAACTAATTTCAAACGGAAACTGCGCGCGACAAATCTAACGACATTCTGGAACATTTGGTTAGGCTCGGTTTAACAATACAAACATACATCACTATTACCAAGCACATGCTTAAAACAAAAAATATTACTTAAATTCTGTGCAAAGCCTCTTGAAAAAAATATCCCCTACATGCTGCCAGAAATGGCAAACTTCAGAAAATTCAAGCTTCATTAATGATCACTAAACTAGTAAGATTCTGGATCACCACGGGTCTTAGTGTCAAGACCATTGTTACACACTGTATAAGATGTTTACATGTGCAATTGCCACAGGTTTGGTAAATGTGGCTACAAAATTGAGCATTTTGTAGTAGTTTCTTTTTACACTGATTATGAGAAAGGAGACTTTCACTTGGATGGGAAATGTTAAGTGCAGATATGCAGCTCCACTTAGTTGCACAAAAAACAGGGCATTTACGTTAATTGTGGCCATATTATGATTGGGATGAGAACTGCTAGAAGTTTATGTTGATAAACTTATTTACAACAAATTCAGGCCTTTTCAGATATAACAAAAAAAATTATGCGAGTTCTTTCATATTTCACTCAAATCACATCTAGAGCCAACAATGACAGCTGCTCTTAATAATTTTTAGATGTTTTAGTGTAAAAACAAGGATTGCACTCCACTGGAGGTTGTTATGGACACCAGATTTGCCTTCTCTTTAATGAGTTTTCGTAAAATGAGAGATGTATCATTTATGAAACCCCATTACCTTTTCACAGCAGTCATCGGTTTATGCCACTGCTGAGAGCTTTAAAAACAACAGGACTGAACAATTACTTAAAGATGAGTCATCACTGAATGAATGCTAACTGGAAATCTGCATGTTAAGCCAATCAAATGTATTCCCTGTCCTAAAATCGAACTCCCCAAAAACCTGGTGTCGCAACGATACTGATATGCACACTTAAATAGTCACTAACCACCTAGTCTTTCGGAAGACTTTAAAAACCAATTAGTTTTAACAATATTAAAATAACAGTGGTACATGGATGGTAGCACTTGTGCTTCACTCCTCTGGAATTTGTGGTTCAAATTCCACCCCAATGTGTGTAAAGTCTACACGTTTGCAATGTGCTATTTTTCTAACTTGTACGTCGCTTTGAGCACAAGAATCTGCTAAAGTAAGTATATGTAGTGTCTGCATGTTCTCTCCATGTTGTCTAGGTTACCTCCTGCAGTACAAAGACATGCATTTAGGCAAACTGGTCAAATTATCCATGGCGTATGACTCGGGTTAAGTCAATACAGACTACATATTACCAGCCTCAGCTACCCAAAAAAGAGACTTAAATCCAGGCAAAAATAAGGACTATCGTTCTATGTTTATTCAACACAGCCTTAAGGTGAATCTTAATAGCCCAGAATGCACAGGGCACCCTGAAACAAGTTGCAATCTACCCCAGATCTTTTTAGTTTTGATCAAACAATGCGGTTTTATTTAACGGAGTTACTTTCAAAGCAGACACATCTGACTTGTCAGGGAAGAACAGTATGGCATTAAATGTACTTGCAGTCTAAATGGTTGTCAACGCAACCCCCCTGGAGGCGCCACCATGTTGTACACGGGCGAGACAAACGTAAAGTTAAAAAGTAACCCAACGCAGATTGTACAGTCATCCATCTTGCATAAGCATCTACCTACCCGTGCATCCAGGTCCATCTCCCCCAGCAACAAACTTATTTTTCTTTAAACATATAACTTAGCAATCAAGGCGGAGCAGTACCTGGTGAGATTTATGTCCATGATAGGTCACCATTAGGGCATCTTAAGACAAATTCAGCTAAAACGTAAGCTTCTGGACCTCGGTCTCACCAAGCGCCACCTGTGACACTGCTGAACCGCACAAGCCCAACACTAACCTGCACGTATTTAAAACGAGTTAACAAAACGCAAACACTCCGAAATGCTCACCAGTACGCTAGGAAAAGAAGAGTGATCTACACTACACGCTTATAAAGATGCACGCGCGCACACACGTGTTTCACACGCATGATACGGTCGAGCCGGAAACTACAGGTATTTCACAAGCAAAACCGGGCTTTCTTTTCTTTTTTTTTTACCTTGAATCCGGACTTGGACTGAAGGACTTTCTGTAAGGACTTCGTGATCGCCGTCGACCGCTGTAGGGGCTGGAGTTGAACTCCCCCGGTTCGTACGGGCTGCGCCGGGTGTAGCTGCTGGATCTCCGTTTGCTGTAGGGGCTGCCGGGGGACTGGTGCCTCCGCCTGCCGTAGTACGACCCGGGAGATTCGGACACGTAGCTGCTTTGTACCTCCAGATCCCTGCCGTAGTAATAAGGGCTTGGAGACCGTCTCCTGCTGCCGTAGCTGGGGCTTCCTCTGGAAGTACACTGGGTGTACCCGACACTGGGTGACTGGTATCCGTAGCCCTGTGAGTAGGAAGCCCTGTAGGGACTTTCGTCTCTGAACGCAGGGCTGCTCTTATAGGCCCTAAGTTCATCGCGCTCTTCCCTGTAAGATTTCGCACTGTTCTTATACGCAGACGGCGGCTCCTTTTCTGGCCTCGTCTTACTTTTCTGTCTGGGTGACTTTCTGCTCGGCGACATTGGGGGTAATGTCCCCTTCTTGTAGTCGCCCTCCGCGCCGCGCCTGTTTCCTATGCAGCCGTCTGGGAGCTTGGAGGGCAGCTCCCCATCTCGGCCACCTCGCTCCTTCCTTCCGTGCTCCTTCTTTAATTTTTCGTGCTTGTCCCCCCGAGGACGCGCAGACTGACGCTCCTTCCTCGATCGCCTGCCCGGCGACGTCGGGCTGCAGCCGTCCAAGGCGCCCGCTTCGCCCATCCGCCGCTGGGCGAGTCGCTGGGCGTCCGGATCGCCGTCCGGTTTCGGAGAGGGGCTCTCCGAGAAGCGCTCGGACTGGGAACTGACATCGTCGTACTCCACCAAAGTCCGGATCTCACCGTCTTTCTCAAACACGCTCCTCCGGCCACCGTGCGGCTCCTCTTCCGCACGCCGCTCTCTCCCCTTGGCATGTCTGCGCTTTTTCCGCCGGGAGGACGACGATCGTCGCTTCCCCCGACGCTCTTCGTCCTGGCACAAAGCTGCTTTACCTTTACTCCGACGATCCTGTCGGGGATCCTCATGCTCGGAAGGACTCCTTCTCCGACCGTCTTGAACCGCCGCGGAGTTCGGCATTTATTAACAAACTAAATATACCGCTTGTTGTCGATGGCAGGATACGCAACTACTTAATGCTTTTGTTTCTAAATCTCCATATAGCTAGGCTGCTAGCTAAACAAAGCAAAATGACGTTGCGACGCAAGCCGGCCGATTATTCATCACTTTCACGCCACTACAACTTGATAATCAATTATTTAAACAAACAATAAATACCCAGTCAGTTTAAGCATGTTCACGATGCTGATGTGCGCACTAAAATAGTCGCCAACTACCTAGTCTTTTGGAGGACTTAAAATCCACTTCATAGTGAGTAATAGGCCTGTGGGTTATCACACGTGCTAAATGTAATGCAATGTGAATTCCGCGGTTGGTTAAATTCAAAATCAGAAGAGCCAAAAAAAAGAACAACAAAAAAACTCAAACTATGTGCGTAATCGCGGTTCTAAAAGTTCTTGATGCCTGCCATCTCACTCATTTCAGTGAGGAAGTAAACTGGCCAGCCATATCTAAGCGGAGTTTCCCCTTAAACTCAACCGCGGCAGATTCAATAAAACGCCAAAAGCGTGTGCAAGAGTATCCAGATCAGGTTTAATTAGAGTGTTACAGGTCCAGATTCATAGCTACTCTCGGCTACACCTGGGGGCCGAGGAGCCGGCTGGGTGAACTACGGCTGCGTCCTTTTGTGACCGAGCGTAAAGAGAGCCCATATCCAGCCCGGCCACAGACTGTCGCCGCTGATTGTTGTTGGTTACGGAACGTTCCTTCTAGTCCTCTGTGACGTCACGGACGCGGAGGAAACCCTTGACACCGGCCCACAAGTTCCACCTCCAAAAATAAAACGAAACACTGTCATCCAGATTTTTAAAAAATAGTCCGTGGATTCAGATCAATTTATCTTTCATTTGTGTCTTTTACTAATACCGATTAGGTTGTCTTTTTTTTTCTTTTTGGCTACGCAGAGCGTAACGTTGGCACCAGTGTTAGCGGAGGTAGAAAATCGGGAGACACACGCGAGCAAATGAGAGGCGCTGTACGCCCGTTTCCGTTCAATGGTGGGAACGTCCGCGTCACATTTAGGGATGGTCACTGAAGAGTGTGTTTGTATATGCGGTGTATTGCAGTTATGTGAACGTACGACAGAAAAACTGCCCTCAAAACTGCATTGTTCTGCGTGTAATTGTCATTTAATGAGATGATTGCTTATAAATGATTGCTTATAAATGGATCATGAAGTTTTAAACATTTAAAATTGAAACGTTGGGAAATGTATGACGCTCCCTAGGTCCCTTATTTTTTATTGGTTATTCGATAGGTGCGCATCAGCATTAAAGACAGCAAGTGCGCAAAGTGCGTAAGCAAGTGTTACTCGACGGCAAACATTTTTGAACACTAAAAGAAAATATTTTGTGAAAACATCAAATATGCGAATGTTTACATTTCTAAATATATTTGTATGTAGTCAAAGTAGTCGGCCAAAAAGTTTTGCGTTTTAACATTTTTAAACGTTCACTTTTCCGATTCTTAACTACATCGATAACAGTAATTTATAAACTCAGATTTGGAGAGGTATGTATCTCAATTTTATCATCACTGCCCTAATACTTTTACTTAGCTTCACGTAGCTGCACAATTTCAAATTATTTAAATGAACTTTTGACCAAATAAATATGTATCTATGAAAACGGCAGCTACAGAGTTGACTGATTTTCAGTGAGAGCTGTATGAATCTCTCATACTTTTTTCTACCTTGTCTGATTCAAGGGGAAAAGTAATTTGGGGCTTACAGTTGAAAAAATTATTAAGAAGGAATAATTTTAAAAATAATGTATAGCTAAATGATTTCAAATGCACAGAGCATGTTAAGGGTCTACTAGTAAGATGGGTTTTCATAGACATTCAAGTGATTGATGCATACATAAAAGGGAATAACACAAGAATATAATATGTGGTGGCCCTTATAAATACTTCTGTCCATCTTCTGAAACTGCTCAATCCCAACTGGGTTGTGGGGTGGACTGGAGCCTATCCTGGGAACAATGGGTGCAGGTGGGAACCAACCCTGGGCAGTTGGCAACACACCACAGGGTGTACACACTCATGTAACTACAGGGTCAATTTAGACTCACCAATCAACCTAATCAGCACAATTTTGGACTGTGGGAGGAAACTGGACCCCTTGATGAAAACTCATGCGAACACAGGGAGAGTGTGCAAACACCACACAGAAAGGACCTGGCACCAAACCCAGGACCTTCTTGCTGTGAAGCAGCAGTGCTAACCACTGCACGACCGCACTGCACTACCCTGCCCCGCCCCCAATACTTAAATATACTTTGAAATAATGAAAGATTATTTTTTTTTTACAAATATTATATGGATATCTAGATACACATTTCTGTATTTATTCTAAAAACATGAAAATAATTTGTATTTTTAAAGTGATTATTCTACAAATCATTATCTATATAGGAAAATTATGGGTGTTGGCCAAGGTCGTGGGGTTCAGCGGCTGTGGGGCATCTGTTGGTGAGGAAAGATATATACTGATCTTGACTTTGCCGATGATGCTGTGATCTTCACAGAGTCAGTGAAGGCTCTGATCAGGGCTCTTGAGAGACTGAGCAAGGAGTCTGAGTGTCTAAGTTTGTGAGTATCCTGGATAAAAACTAAGATCCAGGCCTTTAATGACCTCTTGAGGACAGCCATCAACAGTGTGTCTGTCTGCAGAGAGAATGCCGGCCACATCAAGAGATATACCTTCCTCGGCAGCGACATTCATGTCTCTGGTGACTCTTCCTATGAAGTCAGCAGACGAATTGGAAGAGCACTGGGGGATCATGAAGTCGCTGGAATGGGGTGTGTGGCATTACCAATATCTATGTCAGAGGATGAAAGTCCAAGTCTTTAGCGTCCTGGTGCTCCCTGTCTTGCGGTATGGCTGTGAGACAAAGACTGGACTCCGCTAGTTTGACTTTGTGTCGAACGAACAGTTGCTAGAGGAGTCCCAGATGAGGTACATCACCTGCATTGTGAGGGAGCGTCAGTTACGACACTATGGCCATGTGGCGCGTTTCCTTGAAGGTGATCTGGCTCGCAGGATCCTCATTGCTGAGGAACCAAGTGGCTGGACCAGGATAAGGGGACGCCCTTGTAACACCTGGCTGCGGTAGATAGATGGTAATTTCTGGAGAGTGGGACGGGACCGTGTGTCAGCCACACGGGGGGGGGGTCGCCAGAGGTGTTTCATCTTGTGGTGGGTGCGACATCATGCTGTACCAGTGTATGTTTCCCAACCTGACCTGATTTCAGTTTTTGTTCTTTCCGACAGTGCAGCCCTTTACGAGTAGCATTGGTAGAAGGGACATTACATTTGAATGTTTACTAAACAGTACTAAAGAACCCAACTCATAATATTAGTGTTTTCACAATTGCCAACTGACTTGCATATGAAAAATAAAATATTTTAGAATTTCCTTTCTACTTTCTCCAGTCTAATACAATAAAATGTCTTGATATAAAACAATTCTGGTTCTCTACAACTAAGGTAGTCTAAAGTACAGCTTTATTACTGTGTGCTGAGCCTCTGATCAGAAGACTGCTGCTTCAAACGTTGGCAGAACTGTGACATGTCTGTGGGCCCCTGAGCAAGGCCCTTAACTGACAAGCATTCCAGTGTACCTGTACTCTCACTTGTGCAAATGAAAAATAAACGATCATTTCCTTTCCAAATTGCTTCTTCATTCCAGTCACAAATTGCATTCATATGGTCCTTCTTAAAGTTAAACTATTTCCCCTTCAAAAGTAACAAAGAAGTACATGTATTACAC
Source organism: Mormyrops attenuatus (assembly GCA_026777985.1). NCBI lineage: Eukaryota > Metazoa > Chordata > Actinopteri > Osteoglossiformes > Mormyridae > Mormyrops > Mormyrops attenuatus. The sequence goes on from JAODKC010000001.1 coordinate 24,300,037, forward strand.
TGTAGTTAATTTCACAATGTGAGTGACAACCTGTCATAAGCACTTGTCACGGTGTTGTAAGCACAGAGGTACAGTATAACATACGGCGATGTATCTTGGAATGAAATGCGTTATTTTAAGTTGAAGTTGAAACGTGTCCAGAAAGTAAGACACACATATGAACCGCCTACTGTGCACTTACTGGTTTAACGGAAAGAGTCATATTAATTAGGTGATATACATTTATTTAAATATGACTTAGGGTCTTAGAGGTAATCGTTAGGCATAACATATAACAGCATAGAAGAAAATAAACCGGACAAATGTGTATTCGAAATATGTATTTTTTATTTTTACATTTAATGCCTTCTTAAATTGTTTAAGTCATATAACTTCAAGCTTCCATATCTTCCAAAATTATCTGAAAACAAATAGGGATCCCCCGCCCGCGGTGAAACACACGTGTCTTTGATGATCTATTTAAACTTTCGTTGTAGCATTTGCGGGGGTAATTTACTGGTCAAATTCACGATTCTCAAAAATGGAGCCAAAGCACAGAGGTATAACATTTATAACATATAATCGGCCTAATAAATAACAGTGAAGTCGGACGCGATTTCTATACTATTTTTGTTGCTTTTGTTTTGTTTGCTTAATTGTGCATTCATTCGCTCTCCAGTGTTTTCTCTTTCGATGCACCTCTTTCCAGCTGGAGATAAATCCATCATTTCTGAGCTGCGATCTAAGTACGCCGAGAGACCGTGGAGTGAGACGCAGCAGCTTGTCCGTAGGTGCTTGGTGAGCGTTGCACACACCCCTGAAACGGTACCAAACGGCGCTGGAAATTATTTGTTAGAAATTGCCGGAACCGGACTCTAGGCCTATTTCGTGTTACTGTAATCAGTGTAATTGGAGTCAAGTGATTTTATCTTTCGGTAATGGCTTTTACCGTTTTTGAAATGTATATAAATTCTGTCCGTATTAACATTCTAAACAACCGTTTTATAAAATGTAGCGGAACAGCTTGGACCGACCTAAGAAGGTAAACGGCCAGATGCAACAGTGGAAAAACCTGTGTTTTCCTAGTTCTGGTTATGCTGATTACTGCCTCCTTAAATCGTTCAAATGCATCCTGCTTGCCATGTAAGCCCATGTATCTTTAAAAACATGTCCATGAAAGTAATAATCATTAAGCAAGTAACTATATGATGTGTATTGCATTCTTTTTGGCTTCTTGGTAGTTGGTGGTCTTTCCAGCTGGCTTGAAGTCAATAGAAACCTCATGATTATGCAGTCTGGATTTCCCCCTTTTTGGGAAAAATGTACTTTGAGCCTTTGGGCATGATTTTGTTTTAATAATAATAATAATACAATATTTAATAATAATTTTTAAATTAGTCTGTAATAACGGATTATGAGTAATTAGAGAAGGGATTTTTTTTTTCTATTGCACTGTCAGTAGCCATAAATGCTTAAACCATGTTAAAAGGACTCAACATTTTACAGGACAAATCAAAAGCACACTCCAGATCCAGTCCACTGCTTATTAGTTGTTTAGCAAAACTGTATGAAGCAATGAACGGTAAGAAATTATGCTTTTTATCTTTACACAAAATATGGGTAATTTATAACATCCTTAAATCATATTTTCTTGTTGCATTTTAAAATGCATGCTAATTGGGCCTTATTGTATGCATGTAATATTGTCTCATTTCTTTTCCAGAATGTTCAGTGAGCACCATAATATCCCGACTGGAGACGATCGCTGTGCAGAGAGGGTTTGTATACAGAGATGGTGCAACACAGCCTTGTGACACCCTGTTGTTTTTTTTTTTTTTTTTTTTTTGTTTTTGCTTTGCATGTTTTTACACATCAGACGTGGCTTGTTTGATATGCAAGGTTTATAGTCAGACTGTAACCTGTGGTGAAATGAAAAGTGGACATATCTGCCGTTGTGAAAATAGTAAGCAAGAAAGACACGAAAAGTAACAATATAATAAATGTGTAATAAATAAGGAACATGTATCGTTATACTGGGGGTAAAAAAGGCCAGAGTTGTGTAACACGGTTCAAATAAAGTGCATGCTGCATAAATATGGAGTGAATATTAAATTATAGCTGTTGATTTAAGTATTAAGTAATCTGATCGCTTGTGGGTAGAACCTCTCTGAGCGTGTCTGTTCTCACTGAAAGACAGCAGAAGTGCTTTCCATACCTCAGCCTGGTGGGGGGGGGTGCATCCTTGATTTTGGTAGCTCTGCTTCATCTGGTGGCCATTGCTGGATGTGTGCAGCGACTTCAGCCTTCATTTCAAATACTAAGAAACCTTAAAGTTGGATGATGACGGACGTGTGGGCAAGGGGGAAAAGAAATGGAAAAACTGCACTTGACAAAATATTTTCACTTCAGGACAAAATGTGAAATTTTTAACTTAGTGCTAGATATTGAGCACTGGATTTTCTTTGGAATGCATTTTTGTGAAAATGTTACTTGTATACAGTTTATTATGTATGATGTTCAAGTGTCTGAGAGAGAATATGGCCCACAGGTTAGGGTCCCACCTGAGTCCGACCGAGTCAACGTGCTATCTGACCTCAGACATGTTCTATGTAGAGGTTCTGCTCTCTGGAGATGGGGTGCAGGATGTCAAATTGGCCCAGCATGGAGAGGCCCCGGAGGTAAGTGCTTTGTTTATAGTAGGTTCTTCTCCAAACTGTACCACAACAATAGCAATGGGGACTCCGGTAGCCCAGAATACTGCAAAATAGTCGCCTTTCCAGATTGGCGAATTTGACATGACAGTTTCGGGTATTCGCAGCTGGCCACAAACAATTAAATGGGAATCTTTTTGGATGATGCATTAGCCAAAAATAATACCGAAAATAATTTGGCTCATGTAAAAGCATTTAATAGTGTGATTTTTATGGTGTAAGTGCATGCTATATCTTGACGTTATTTTTGGTGGGGGGGGGGGGGGGAATGCACTCTATTTATCTTTGCTTGGGTTTGCTGCACATTTGTCTCAACTATCAGCCTCACATGTTAAAATGAAGCAAGTGTATGGTCTCATCCCTCTTGCGATTTTTCGCCAAACTCCGGTGGTGACAACTGACAACAATAGCAACAGGATCCCCGGTAGCCCAGAATACTGCCATACGTAGGTTAATGTGTAATGTTAAGGACAATCCAGATCTGTATGTATGGGGTTAGATTTAGACTGAGCACTGAGAAGCCCCAGTGGAAGGATGGCGCCGGCAAAGCTGTGTGTGTGGTCCACATTGTACATACCATTGTTCATAACATTACTGCCATTGGACTAAATATTGCTTATTTTAAAGGCTGTATAGTACTACTTGTGTGTATCTAGGTAACTGCTAGTAAATTGTTAGATATATAAATGAAAGGAAAGTCTTAAGACTGTTGAACTAAATATAGGTTTTGTGAAATTAGTGCAGTAGCAGAGCTGATTTTCACAGCTGTGTTCTTTATGCATGCAGACCTTCATGTCCTTGACCAATAACAAACATCAAAAGGTCATTAGAAGATATTTCAATCGTGGGTCATTTGTCTGTGTCTGCTTGGTTTTTCAGTCTTCTGAAACTCTGCTTAAACTTCTAAGGTAAGAAAAGTGTATATTTGCAAACCTTTAGAGTTAGACTTGAAAGAGCAAACAATTTGATTATAGCTCCAAAGTCACTGACTATTTTTATTGCTCAGGTTAAAGAAGTATGAAGAATTTTCAGCAAAGTTGGACTGCCTGAATTCCTTCTACAACATACCTGGAGACAAGTACTGACTCATGATATAGTTTAAATATAATTAATTTATAGCTGTAATTTTTTTTTTTCTGCCTTGCAGTGAAATTAAGATTAAGATCTATAATGCTCTTCAGTGCCTGGAGAAAGATCTGCTAAAGATATCTAACTTGCCCAGGTAAGAGAGTGTGTCTGATTTCATGCCTGTAATATCGCTTACAATTCAGACTTTTTTTTTTTTTTTTATTGAAAGATGTCTCCATTTTGTGATTATTTTTCATATTTCCAAATGATTAAACTACTACAATAAATAGCAGATATATTGAAGCTAGCTGGAAACCTCTCCATCAAAGATTCTCTTCCATATTACAACTATAAATTTATCAAAAAATGGGAAAACCAAGTGTGGAAACTTTTAAAGGAAGCTTGGCCTTCACTTTCAGATCATTGGAGGTCTGTAATGTTCATGTGGACACAGTTCTCAATGGAAGAATCGGCTATATTGTTCCCCGGAGAGAAGGTATTGAACTAAGAGTCCAAATATTTGTTGCACAGAACCAACACTGCATTCAATTCAGAATTTTACTGTCTATACAGGAAACCCCGTGACTATTGAGTACTATCTGAGCCCATATGACATTCTCATGAAGACCAAAAATGCAGGTACAGCTTATCCCTGCTGAAACAGAAAAATTAGCACATTCTTTAATTGGATGAATAAAGCCATTGCTGTATGAATCCATTGGTGCACAAGAGCAATTCTGGGGGGGGGGGTGTATAATTCATACAGAGGGGCCAGCCTTATCAGTAGCCAATGATATGTTTTGGGTTGGTGAGTGACACGGGAAGGGGAATTCTGGGGGGGGCCAATCAGCTTTCAGCTGGGGCCATTGACCCCCACACCCCTGTATACGTCCCTGTTCATGGGTATCACTTTCACCATTCTAGAGCGGACCACAGGTGGTCATTTGGCCTTGGTTACAGCTGGGACTATCGACGGTACACGGAGGCTACCGACGTCATCCCTGATCCCACAACCTCCTCAGATTGCCTCACAGGGGTACCAGCACCTACTCTTACTTGTGTAATCTGTGCCACGGTGGCTGAGCCAGACCAAGGTATAAGTGAGCTGAGCTACTGTTTGGGGCCACCAGGGAGCCGCACCGTCTGATCGTCCTCTCCAAAACGGGAAGGACACATGACAACTAGGTTAATCATATTTTGCCTAGGGCACCAAAAAGGGTTTGGGTCGGCCCTGGGTGTTGACCATCGAGAAGATAAACTGCACGGACTGCATATTGTTGGAACTTTGAAGTATTAGTGTCAAGGCAGTTGGTTAATGTGCTGCTGCATATTTCCATGATGTGATTATTACATGGATGGACAGTATCTCTTTTTTTTTTTTTTTAAAATAAAATAGGCCTGTTCAGAGAGTGTGGCTTTCCTGGTCTACTTCTGGTAGTGGTAGAAAGGGAAAAGATAATTGCCCTTAAAGCCAGTAAACTTCATTAGCATTGTTAGCAATGGTTATGTGTGGAGTCCCTTCAATGGCCTGTATCCCTACAGGCTTCCAGTGTTTTCTCCCCTGGAGGAGGGCAACAGTGATGAGCTTCCCTCCTGCTTCTTGCTCAGGCTTCGACCTCCTCTGGCGATGATGTCCTCCATTATCCTCAGGGTTCAGAAAATCACAGGTGGAGACCACGCACATGTGCTTTTGTAGAGATAGTGGATGTAAACCTTTGGAGCATGTTGCTAACTGGAATTTAATGGTCTAAAAACCCTTAAAGGGTGTGTTTGTTCTATTACAGGACTGATCCTCAGTGACCTGAAGTGGATGCCCTACCCCCAGCTGCTGTTGGAGAACATTCTGGAGGAAAGTGGCTGCAGTGGTTCTTGGGAAAATGGGGACGCTCACTTTGTGGTTTGTATATCCTGGAGAAAGTACTATCAACAAGTGTTAGAGAAACAGATTTTCAGTGTTTTTATAATGAGTAATTGGATAATCGGTAGACCAATATGAAGATGCAATTTGTATATAGCAGTCATCCCAACTGAAGTGCTCTTCAGTGCACATCAGATATACCAACATTTTACAGTTGGTTTAGGAAATGGCCAGTATTGCAAGCAGTTTAGCTTAAAATAACTGAATTATGCCACTTGCTTACCAGAATTTGAAATGAAAGATGAAATATATTGGGCACTAACTGAGAAGAACAAAATAAATTTCTGATGTACTGCTACACCAGCTGGTGGGAATACATTTGACCTGGGACAGGTTCAGCTTCAAGGAAGGCCAAAGTGGAGCGTTTTATTTATTCACATAAATAAAGCAACAAAAAAAAAAACTATGCTCACGCTCACAACTTGCAGTTCTTGTTGCCGATTGATGCATTTTTTTTTTTTTTTTGCGGTGGGACGTCTGATAATAGGGAATGTCGGGTAAGCAAAGGTCGGATAAGTGAGACTACTGTGTGTGTGTGTGTGTGTGTATATGTATGTATGTATGTATGTATGTATATATATACACACACACACACACACACACACACACACACACTAGAGTGAATATGGCCCAAACGTGAATAGTTAGCTGATTACCAGATGTATTCTGGGACTACAACAATATGTGCCTTCAGTTCTAACTTACTGATGCTGAAATGGCATCAATGGCAGGTATTCTGAGGGTTAAACACACTGTGAATTAGGGTTTTAAAGCCTGTGGTTTTACTGGGGAATTGAAACAAAGCCCTTGTGATCATAAAGTGATTAGCCGAGAGTGGGCTAAGACTTCAGCTAGTAGATTTTTGAAGTCTTTTGATCGGATGACAGGGGAAAACTAACAACCCTATAAAGGCACTGCAGGAGTCTGATCAATTACGTATGTTAATCATTTCAACAGTAAGGTGTTGCCTGTGATAGCCAATAGATGTTGGTTATTTGTCTACTTGTACTCCTTCTAAAATAGGGATCTTGATACATGGATCTGCTGACTTAATCAATACAGCTGTGGAAAAAATTAAAGGTCAAGCTTATGCAGTTGTAAATATTTTCACGCAAAGCCCTTTTAATGACATTGCTTTTCCGCATTAGTGGTTCTGTATTTAATTCTGAAATGCTGCCAAGCGTCCACCATTTAAAACAAAGTATTTTAAGTGTCGAGTTACTGAACGTTGCTTGTGCAAAAAGGCTGCATTGTCATGGAGTTTTAAAATGAGGGCTCCATGGTTACTACTGTTATCTTGCAATCCCGAGGTCACGGGTTTGAATCCCACTCGCGCCTAGATTAAGGGGATTGCATGTTCCCCTGATGTGTGAGGTTTCTTCAGGGTACTCCAGGTTTCCTCCAGCTGTCCAAAAACTGGCATTTTTACATTTCCCATTCTGTGATGGACTGCTAGTCCATCCAGGTGCTGTCCTGAATTTTACTTCCTTGGATAAGCTCTGAATCCACTACAGATACTGGATAGGTGGTTGGATCGTTGGATCAAATTAATATAGTGGGGGAAAAAAATGTATTATACAAAATACTGTTGGTTCCATTGTGTCTGCACATACAGCGCTGGAAAAAATCGAGACTTCTCCGTATGTAAGTGTCTGCATTGTTAAATCCTGGTCTAATTGTGGCTCTGCTGGTAGAAGGCTACTCTGAACAGCAGGTTGCTTCTAGGTTCAGAATGTCTAAGACAGCAGTACACAAGAACAAGTTGAAATGGGAGATACTGGGAATGACCAGAAACCAGCAAGGTAGAGGGTACAAGTCCTTTTTAATGCCAGAGATGGCCATCAACTTATCCAACAGTGCCTCATGAATCGTAGGGTGACATCAAGTGGCCATTAAAAAGAATGGGAAACATTAAGTGCAGGTGTGAGGTGCACTGCTATGACAAGTTCATAACAGGCTCCTAGAAACGGGACTGAAGTCTCATAAAGCAAGGAAGAAGCCCTTCGTCAATGAGAGGGGGAAGCAGGGGGAAGAGCCAGGCTGGAGTTTTTGGGGGGGGGGGAATGAAATGTATAAAAAAAAAAATTTACAGACTCGTATCCATAAATTGAGAAATAAGTGAAACAAAAAAATTTGCTGTGGTCTCTTAATTTTTTGCAGAGCTGTATTTTTATAAAGTTACATTTAGGGACTGTTTCACAAAGCAGGAATTCTTCCTAAGCCGGATAAATTGTCGGATTTAAAGGGGCAGGTCATTTAGAAACCAAAGTCTGTGGATTATCTTGAGTAACTTGGTTATGTTTTCTGGTAAGATGAATTGCTGTTGAGTCTCTCTAATGTATTTCTTTTGGTGATTTAATCACCACAAAAAGAATGCCATTCACTCCCATTATATTCGAGTGAAGCCTGACATTTCTACGGCTGATTTCTCCAAAACTGCTCAATTCCAAGAACAATCTAGATTGATAGACAGATTTTATAGGGGCTTCAGTGCTATCTCTTTCAGCTTTCTGTAGTATAAGGTAGTCTGGGCTAAATGTGAGTGAATGAAGATAAAATCCATTTAGCCCAGACTACCTTAAATCTGACAAGTTATCCGGCTAAGCAGGAAATCCTGCTTGGTGAATCGGGCCCATAGTCTATGAAAGCTTATTAATTAAATTATTACTAAACTATTGTAAGATTCACCATATGTGGGAAATGCTGTAGGTGGTTTTCAGGGTAGGTAATGTTTTTATTTTTTTAACGTACTGTGACTGGATTGGTGGGTTGACCTAAAAATGCTAGTGACCTAAGCTACATTTAAATGGTTGGATAGTAAAACTGTACCTCCTCCTCCACTTGTCCTTGAATATTTTAATGTATTAGTTTGTAGACATACCTTTCCCCTCAATTTCACCCCTTCCAGCTTCTTCCCAAGAACCAGACCTACAGTTTTGTATTGTCAGAAGCCGTGGAGAATCCTGCTTCCTTAGAAGGATCCTACGTGTGTGATGTTCCCTTCTCACACCCAGCCCACGTCCCGGCTTTGCTGGAGCTTCTGCGGCACCAGTCTGCCCTCAACACCCTGCTGTTCAGCTGCATCACGTGCTACAGGCCCTGTAAAGGTCTGCGAGGATGGTTTGGTGCTAAGGAATTGGGCCATCATTCAGGCACCACGAGCCTGGACGTTGTTTTAGCAGTTTTGTAAAGCTTGACCCTTGCTTGTGTTGTTTCTCCTGGTGCTCTTGTATCATGCACCCCACCAGCCTCAGAAGCTGATTTCCACTGTGAGGTAATTCTGGAGAACGACTCCAGCCTCTCTCTGCACTTCTCCCAAGCCCACAGTGACAGTCTAACTGTGCGTAAGTATTTGCGCCCGTACCTGAAGGAGGTGCGTCGAAGGAACATTGCAGGCGGAACTTAGTTACAGAAATGCATTTGAAATTCTCATGCTTCCTCAAGTGCTAGTCTACTTCATCCATCTTCCAATCATTGTGAGCTTTTAAAAAATCATTTAGCTTCACTTTAAGAATTCCAGTCACTGTATAAACATACAATTTTTTTTGTAAAATGGTAAATATTTTGCTAGTCTGTACAGAACTTACCAAAAGCATACAGTATCAGTCAACAGTCTGGACACATGCATTTATCTTTCTTTTCACTGTGTTCATCTTATAGTACAGGGTCTCAAGGGAATTGAATAATACATATCAACGTAGGTCATCAGAATTTTCTGAAATATATACTCTTCAAAATAGGCCCAATTTTTTGGTCATTTCAAACCAGCTGTATAGATTTGAGATCAGGGGATGGTGACCCAGGTCATCTGTCAGGGCACTCCATATCTTTCCTTGTTCACAAGATAATTTATAACCCTGAGGTATACTTGGGGTCTTGTTGAAAAGGTCTTCAGGGGGTACTGTAAATGTTGCCATACAAATATACCCTGTGACTGGGTGTCTCTTCATTGATGCCTTTGCAGTCTTGGTGAACGTAGAAGATTCTCGGCAGATCAGCTGTAGACTATTTCCACGTGGTCTGATGGATGCCCTCACTGATGATTACCTGTCTCGGGTCTTAAAAAGGTGAAACTATCTACAGTTTAAATTTTTTTTTTATTTTTTTTATTTTTTTTTTTTTAATTTTCCCCATATGCAAATAAATATTGAATCATTATAGTACAATATATCTCTTGTTTAAGACTTCATTGGACACTGCCATCATTGGAAGGAATGTCATAACATGGCTGTTCTGGTGGCCTTTTTTTCCTTTTAAAACTCTGCAAATTGGTTTTCTTTCATGTTGCTGCAGATGTATGTCTATTCCTGTCACCATGAGGGCACTCTACTGGAGACGAACAGGGAATCCCACAGTGAAAACCTCACCTGAAACCTCCTCAGTGATTACAACTGAAAATGAATCGCTGGCTGTTTCCACTTCCTGTCCTGTGCCAGAGACAAATGTTTCACTTCCTGTTGAGGAGCCAGCAGAAATTCCGATGGAAACCTCTGCAGAGGTCTCCGGGAATGAAACGACCGCGGTTCCCACTGCGTCACTTGGCTCCTATTATGTAATATCTGCCATATCACCACAAAGTGTTGACGCTGTCAATACAGAAACCCCTGTGAAGCCTTACCCTACCCATCATGGTGTTTTTCCTGGTCAACCCTGGTCAACCAATGAACCGATGACTAGCTAAGACAAGAAATGCATGAGTATTACTGACACATTTGTATCATTGATGAAGGATAAGACATATTTTAAATGGTAGCTGTTAAATAAATGTTTCAAGCATTTTCATTCAAAACTTGTGAATAGTTTGAGTAATTCTAGTAGTGAAAGAACATGTAGTGTGTTCACCTTTTGCTTAAAAAAATTAATTCCCTGGAAAAGTGAGGAATGATACTAAACTGGTGATTAATTTGTGCAATTTAATTAGTGCAGCTATGCTTAGACTCTTTCCCAAACCACTGTATTAAGTTGTTACTGTTAGCAATGTAACTCTCTTGTGATTATTTAAATGGGACATCCTTCCCTGCAGGCATGTTCACAGGGGCTTTATTTTAGACTAACAACCCTCTCAAGCCACACCTGATGTCTGTTTTCTTTGGACCTTGGCATCTGAAATGCTATGGTCATTAAAAAAAAAAAAAGATTGCCTGTTTCCCCAAAAAACTAAATTTATCTTTGAAATATATCCCACATAATCAGATGCTCACTGGTATAAAGAATGTATTTCTCTCTCTCAACCAAAACCTCAAAGCCTAGCTTCTCTAAATCCCATTCCCAATTTTAAATCCGATAAATATATCTTCAGTACACAACATTTGAGAAGTACGGGAACAAAGGTTAAGAAAGCTCAGGCAGTGATTTCATGCTACACAAAATGCTGTTTAATCTCAATCAATTGTTTTTTTCCCCTGCATTCCTTTAGTTACCCCACAATAAATTGCATGACAATGCATCCACTTTCTTGAAATGCTAAATATGTATTGGTTTGGAAGCTATATGGAAAATGTTCATCATTGATCCTGTAATTTTAAAACAAGGACTTTCAGTCGTCTACTCCCTCTTAAAAAAGTGATAATGGCTACCTAATGTTTGGTTCAAGGTTCAACAGCAAGTACACAGAAGCATATGAAAATGTCAAATTATTCTAGTCTGACTGGTGAATATCAATTGTAACCACAATAATCTAATTCATATTGGGAATTCACTTCAGATACCAACTAAAGGTTTAATTAATGTTTTTCCATGGGAACGTATGCAGGCCACCTAGTGTGATTGTCAATAGTCTTGGCTAAGCTAGACACTCTAGGCAAGGCTTTGACCAAGATATGGCTGAAGATCCCTGGGATCACCTGGTCTAGAATATATGATTACAGGACCTCAAGGTTAAGGAGTGACTATGAACACTGCAAGTCTACCTTGGAGTAGAACATTTGAGTGTGATTAATGTGTTCCCACATCCAGAAAAACAGTTCCATAAATACTCTTGGTAAATTGAATGTCTTACAGTAGCAGCGGGCTTCAGATTTGTATAAATAGGGGCAGTTATAGATAATTTATACTCAGAAGTGATCAGTGAGGTATCTGGGTTATGCTAACAACTACAAATCAACAGTAAAGACCGCAACCTGTTAGTAACTGAATTACCATTCTAGAATTTCCTGCTAGACATCAGTAAAGTATATACATGTGTTTAGATGGATACATATAATCTAAAACATATATTGTGTGGCTTCCTTACACTCATATGATTAAATTAGAGAATATTTTGAATATTACGAGATAATGTACTTGAGCTATCGCTGTAGGCAATTTTAAGCCCTATTCCCTATTTTTTTTTTTTTTGGGGGGGGGGGGGCAATAAAAACCCTAGTTTTTGCATCAGCCCCCCTGAAAAATTATCTTTCTAAATCGATTAAACAATTTGTCCCATATTTTAGAGCAGAATTCTTAGCACCCTTAACTCGGCAAAGTTTAATGTGGGTGCTATCCCATAGTTTGAAAGGGGCAACCCTAGTGGGGGGTGCCCACCCCCGTAAGGGTCAAATTCTAGAATCAGCCCTGGTCATCACCTTTTATTTCAAACACTAAAAATATTAAAAGGCATAAAACTCATGTGGTGGCTCAGTGGGTAACAGCGTAGCAAAACACCCCCAGTGTTAGGGTTTTGATTTCTGGGCTCCTGCTCCACTATCACCCTGTAACTGATAAATGGGCTCAGACGATGCATAGATGGATGGAGTCAACTGTCTAGTCAACTACATAATAGAATTATGATGAGATACATACGTTCAAAGACAGAAGTCTGACATCAAATGCTAACATTGCACAGTAACTCAGGAGATAACCACTGCAAATTCGACAGGATTTGTGTGATATGGATGGAGGGAACATTAAATGTGTCATGAGGAACGTCTCTGGTGTCAGGTTGATAAAAAATGGCTGTACTGCTACCACTGAGCACTGTCAAAAAATCTCATAAACTGGGATGCCAAAGCCGATTTGCCATGCAATAGATAGGCAGATGCATACATATATAAATTCTCCAAATAGCAAGAGTAAACTGGTATCTCATCTCATGCCTGGGGAAATTTACAGGAATGGCAGGCTGTACTGAGACGAGCTCTGAAGAATTGTAATGTGACTGTGGCTGGCAATGGGGGGGTGAGGGCTAGAGAGACACTGGCCACCCTAGACTGGCCCTATGGCACCTATTAGAAATGTTCATTTAATCACAAAACATTTGTTTGCCCTTTTTTATTTCAATTTGTGGTCATGGAAAACTGCATAACAAAAAACATACACATGCAACTACAACAATAATAATGCTTCTCCGTCCCCCCCGCCTGGGATGAGAGTCATGTGAGCCTAGGGCCAGGCCTAATAGTGGGGACTCTACTTAGTAATGCCTAAACAAAGTATTGCCAAAATAAACACAATTGGAAAGCTATCCAGAGCAAGACATCTATTTTTTGGTCAGAAGGCTCCCTATAAAACTGGAAGAGAAGTGTTTTCTGGTTCTGCCAGCTGTCTCTCTGAGAGCAAAGCTACAGTTGTCTGTTGAAAACACAGGTCTTACAGTGGCACAGTGACTCAGTGACTGTAGTGTCACACCGTCAGGGTTGCTTATTTGGCTGTTTATATGCAGTTAGGCAAATCATTTACTGGCGTGCAGCTCAGTGGGTTAGAGATATGTACCAGAAGGTTGTGGGCTCGAATCCCACGGCTGGTAGAGCATGGGCCCCTAAGCAAAGTGCTTGACCCTAGCTACTCCAGGGATGTTGGATGGTCCTGTGCTCTGATCCGTATATATGTCTGTGTGTCTCACACAAGATGAGGTATATGAACACTAGCCAATCTCCTAAACTCTTCTATTCTAGAATGTGTTTGTGCCCTGTGTTTGAGTGGCACCATGTCCAAGGCGTCTCCGGCTTTGTGCATTGAATGGTCAGGGTTACGCTGCAGGCTCCTTATAACCCTGTAGGGAAACCACAATCAGAAGTTGGAAGTAGAATGATTTCTACTGAGAAACTTCTAAATTATACAATATTTTAAAGCTATTAGTTATCAAACATGCATTATTTGCCATTTGCACAACTACAGGTACACTGAAATGCTTCTTTAGCCCACTGAGTCACTCACTAAGCTATGTAACAATGAATGACTGAACAGAATCTCCAGAGATGTTCAAAGACATTAAAAAATAAATATTATGGTAAAATAATGTAATAAAACACCTGGAGAAAAGGCATTACAATTGTAAATTTTATTTGAAATCTTTATTTTTCCATACCCAGAATTCTAGGCTTCTGTTATGGAAGATATTTGGGCTGCACTGTTCCATCCATACCATGCACATCTGTAATGGCTACACTTCATTTCTCTGTGGCACAGCACAAATGAGATTTTTTTTGTTTCCTAAAGAGAGATTGTTTTAAAACAAACCATTCTGTCATATTTGTTCTTAATATCACTAAACCGCAACACATTTTGGCCAAGGATTTGTCTGTTTAACCTCGTTTCTTTTAAAGCAGAATGAACATCTGGGACCATTAAATTCTGGAGCTGCGTTACAGCTTCAGTGAGGCAGAAAGCATGAAAAAAACGCGGCACATTTCAAAGTTCACCATTCTCAAATGGCCCGGTAGATATTTTCTGTAATACATTAAATTTGAACCCATTTAGTAAGTGCGCACATTTTGTGATATCTGTTGTGAGATTCAATTACGATTGAATAAGACAAGGCTGATAAATACTCCTATGTACTACAATTTATGATTTATTGTATTTGCGATTTGGCCAGTAGAGGACGCTAGTGCGTAACGGATACACGTTCAAGCAAAAATTCACCAATGTAAGTACAGCGAGACCAAGCGCTTTCAGTATAAAAGAATTTCCTATTGCCCTCCAATTAAATTTAGTTGTATGATATTTCCAACTAAAAAAATTAAAAATAAAGTAATGCACAACGTTTACCTGAACGTTATTATACACAGACAATTATTTTCCGTATTTCAGCATATTACTATTGGACTCGGGGTCGTTGTATAAACATTACAATAAAATTATTGCTGATATATTATAAAAAACAAAGCAGCAACTTTAACAACAAACAAAAATAACAACAACAACTATAATAATAATATTATCAATAATTATTACTCCTGAATTTTTTTCATGAAAGTAACTACGCAAATAGCTAACGGGGACGTTTTCTAGGAGCTCAGCGGTGCCTCGAACACGCTTGATCGCTGGGATTGTGAAGAGGGAGGGTAACGTCTCAATGAAACCAAGGTAGCGCTCCTTCCCTTAAACAGACTGTCGGCGGAGTCTCAACGCCACATCTGGCGGTTTAATACACTCCCTAAACGATCAAGTATTTTTTTGTTTACACTTTGGATAAACAAGAAAAATAGATAAACATATAAAATACTAAGGGAACAGTGCTTCATCTGAGTGGATCGCATATCGGAGCGTCTTTCTTTTCAATGCTCTTGGGTTTAAAGTTAACGGTGCAGCGACTTTAAATCCCCGAGGCTGAGACATTTTCCTCTATGTGACACGGCTGTTTTTACGCTGGATTTTTACACCACTGGATGTTTGTATAACACTATGGATACGCCGAGGGTGTGCGGATAGACTATGAATTGTCTAAAATGGGTGCACAAAATGGGAAACAGTATGGAAGTGAGGGTAAGTTTGCATGAAGTTTGTCTTGTCTCTTCAGGACTGCAGAAACAACACCTTCAGCCGTCTCCATCTCTAATGCACACTAGTAGTACACAGATGTGTTTTTTTTTCCTTTAAATTTTTGAACACATGTGCGCAGTAAATAAACGGTTTTATAATGATATAGGTAATCCAGCATGTAGGTACAAAGTGACTAGGACTAAACTGAAACGGTTTAATATGCTCACTTCGTCTCGTGAAGAGAATGAAAAAGAAATAAGAAATAAAATGACGACATGTCACGTAGTAGTAATAGTAGTTTAATGTTTGTTTTATTGTGGCACGTGAAATAACCATCTCGTAGCTACATTTAGACATAAACATTATTAAACCTTCACATTGCACCTGAAAATACAAAATAAAATTTAAATGACAGTTTGATCTGTTTCTCAATAACTATACGTAGAGAATTTCCACTAGATACAATTTTAAGATAAGACCTTAAACAGAAACTAGGAATCCGTCTGTCCGTCCATAAATTAGTTTTAATTAGTTCTCCTCACTCTCCAGATTAAGAAATTGTACGTTTTTGTGAGACAGATCTATGTCAGGGTTATTTGCTTTTTCTTCACAGACATCACAACGTAAATGTACATTTCACTGGTTGCGTTGGGTTTCAGTCGTTTTCTTTTCCCCACGATACTAACAGTCTTATTGTCTGGCCTGTACAGCGAACCGTGAGTTATTCCCAGAGACGCACGGGCTGTTATTGCAGGAAGGAAGTGTGTTCGTACCTCAGGCTTGACCTCGGACTCCTTGGGTGTATTTATAATTGTTTTCCCCTTGATTTAATAACCGTTGTTTGCTGTCTATCTTGCTTTAGGATTCTGCTCGGTTTTGCAGCAGACAGGATTCAGGAGAGAGGACAAAGATAATTGATTACTTTTAAATGCTCATATTAGTATTGTAGGGATCGATGTTAGAAGTAAATGCTTTTACTTTCGCTAGACAGCAGATTAAAAGGAATAGATTGTGGGCAAGATTTTCCCATGAGTAAACAAGTGGTCAACGTTTGTTACATGGAAAACTAACATTTAATAATATAATGTTGCAAAGTACTTCATGATAGGATTACAGCTAGGTCAGCAAGCAGACTTACCCTCCATCCATCCATCCATCCATCCAGCAAGGTTTGATTTCAGCATTGGTAGGGCCCAAATCAGCCCCAAAGCCCCCCACCCCCCAAAACATAAATTATACTCTCGCAATTTTGATACAGACATATGCCTACCTGTAGATTGTGGGCACCTGAAGCATCCAGAGGAATGCTTTGCAGAGACAGGAGGAGCATGCAAACTCCACACAGAGCTGAATTCGCCTGGAATCATCTCCCCCGGCCGGGTAGCACTGCTCCCTCCCCATGTCATGCAGATTTCTTAGGCTTCACTCGCAAAGTCAAAAACATGTAATTAGGAATTGGCCATACTGTGTGATTGTGTGTCTGTGAGTGTGCCCTGTGATGGACTGACATCCCATCCAGGGTGACCCCAGCCTCGTGCCTTTTGATGGACTGGCATCCCATCCAGGATGTCCCCTGCCTTGTGGCCTGTGAAGAACTGGCATCCCATCCAGGGTGACCCCAGCCTTGTGCCTTTTGAT
Organism: Mormyrops attenuatus; assembly: GCA_026777985.1. Classification (NCBI taxonomy): domain Eukaryota; kingdom Metazoa; phylum Chordata; class Actinopteri; order Osteoglossiformes; family Mormyridae; genus Mormyrops; species Mormyrops attenuatus. The sequence continues at coordinate 24,317,032 of JAODKC010000001.1, forward strand.
GGACTGGCATCCTATCCAGGATGTCCCCTGCCTTGTGTCCTGTGAAGGACTGGCATCCCATCCAGGGTCCCCCTTGCCTCGTGCCCTGTGATGGACTGGCATCCCATCCAGGGTGACCCCAGCCTCATGCCCTGTGATGGACTGGCATCCCTTCTAGGGCGACCCCAGCCTTGTGCCCTCTGGTTGACACTGGTTGACATTTGTGTCAATTTTGCCCACAAAGAGTAACTGCATTAAATATTAAATGAAAATGTTTGTTATTTAGGACATGCTGAAGCACGTGGGGAACATGCTGAAGCAGCATGTCCTGCTAAACAACTAGCTAACTACAATTTTCTTACTTGACTCACTAGCTATTTACTTGATTTGAAACATCTGAGAGGGGCCGGGGGGGCAGAAGTGAGTAGGGCCCCGGATATAACAAATCCATCCCTGCTTGGTGATCCAATATCATTTGGTTTAGGGTATGTCTGAACCTAATAAGCTGGTAAGGAGGCTTTTACCTGCATCAGATCCACCTTCACAGCTCAAGGTCATGGCTGTCTGACATCAGTCATGTGACTGAGCCTATAAAATGTTTGTTGTACGCATCCACACATCTTCCAAAACGCCTATCCAGTAGGTCTCAGAGAGCCTGGAGCCTCTACCGGGAAAGGTGGGGAACAAGGCAGGCGATTCATGCTAAATCCAAATATGACATTGGTCAGAAAATGTGACCTCAGAAGAAACTGCCTCAGTGTGAATTCCGCATGCTAGTAATTCAAAAAGACCAGCCACAATGGGCAGAAGCATGGCGTTGCATTGTGACACTGCTATGGAAGGAAAGTTATTTTAATGATGATTTAAAGCTGGAGAGAAAATCTCTACTTTTTCTATTTTTCATTAGCAGCAGCCCTGGAACATTATTTTACATAGATATGTAACATTACAACAAAATCGCAAGTTCAGTTCAACCTGCTGCAATAACATTGAGTTGCTCTGCTGTGCATCAGCTGAAGTGAAGCTTCAGACCAGGGCTCTTCAAATCTGGCCCTCGAATCCAGGCATTGTTTTGAGTTCTTCCGGATAGTTAGTTTAATAATACCAATTCTGATTGGCCAGTGGCTTCACACCTGGCTGACAGGTGAAGGAAGGCTGGAAAATCAGCAGTGGTCAGCCCTTGAGGACCGTGATCTGAATAGCTCTGCTTTTGACTCGCTTTTGGCTAAATTATTCTACAAGCTTTTACATTTATAAGGAACCAAGAAAAGGAAAGGGAAAGTTGTAAGGTCAGATTCAAGAATGAGAGTTTGTGAAAAGGGCTCAAATTTATTGAGTTTAGCACATGGTAGTTAGACATTCTGTGATTCTGTGTGGGGTAAGTGGTTTAGGGAGCTGGATTTGTGGGCAGACATGGCAGTTACACATAACTGCATTACTGCTGCATTCTAAACTGTAATTTACAGTTATTCAAAGTAGTATATGTGCACTCTGTGTTAGAGGGATTGTGGAGTCTAATTAAAGAAAAACAGATATTTGCATTTGGTTTTTTAAATGGGAACTGAACCAATACACTAGCTTTAAGATAGACTGTCCCAGTTTTAATGTTTTTTTCTGAGTATGCCTACTTCTTACTGCAGTAAAAAAGGTATGCAGTTGGGTAAGTCAGTTTTTCTAAAATGCCCTGTGATTGACTGACATGCATTCTTTGGATTTGTACCCCACCTGGCCTGAGAAAGCCTACAGCCCCCTCTACTCCTGTACTGGATAAGATATCCGAAGACAGATTGATGTGTTATTGTAATAGGTACTAATTTTCACCATTACGGTTACATCAGGGTTTTTCTACTTAAGGCATCATTTCCACCCTGAGATATTCCACTTCAAAAGTCACCACTATAAAAGATTCTAGAGCTTTTAGTTGCAGCTTAGTAAGAGAATTATGAGCATTTTCTGAGAATTTGATTTGCTTATTTCTGTGTAATTAAGTGGCTTGGCAATCACAGCATTGCACATTGTGCAACAGCTTAAGCTTGAGCCTGAATTCTGTACCAACATATTCAAGCTCGGTCAACACATGGTCAGTTGAATGTCCGCATAACCCTAAATCTCCCTGCTTTATGCGTTGTCATATGATTTACTCACAATCCTCGCTGTAACTTCTCCTTTTGTTATTACATTTCTCTTATAAAAGAAAAATATGGCCTTTTCTTTTCTATTGAGGGGTTTATTTTGAGGTCATTTTGTACTTTTATGGATTTAATTATAGGCTGTTAAATGTGCTGATGGCCCAAAGCAATGCAGAGCATTGTGTAAAGAGGGCAATGTGGCTATTTTACTATAATCTACTTTGTTCTCCTGGAAGTCTTGTGCTATCAGTCTTAAATCCTTTATCTGTAATTAGTTGAAACAACATAAAGTGTATCTTCAGGAATGTTTTGGTAGATATTTATGTTTGGGTCCAGAAAGGAGGGGGCTCAGAATTCTCACATAGTCTTGGCTTGGTCCATGCGTGATCTCAAAAAAGGGGGTATGTGACATCCTGTGGTGACAGCTCAGCAAATCACGCGCTTACAAAACACACACAAAGCAGCACTCTCGCTACATGGTTTCTGTGTGAGAAAGAGAGACATGAAGAGCAAGAACATTTTGTCCAAGTTGTTATCCAGAAAGCTTAGCAGGCCGATCTTCAAACAGCTGGGATCCTTTCATGGTTCCTTCCAAATGTCTTTATGGAGTCCTGTCTTCATCTTCACCTGATGTAAATTTCCAATGAAACGTGCAATGTGTGACGTTAGCGGTCACACACTCTCTCCAAGCGAACAATGAGGGCTCATACTGCCTCTTCATGGAGAAGAGAGTCTGAAGGAAATCTACAGGGGTTAAGGTCTTTAGAAAGCAGCCAATTCCCTAGATATGCTACAGATTCTATTTGTGGCAAATATAGACTAGACTTACTGTACAGTTGTAATCAATATACTAAACTATTCGAATAGTCATGTTCGTAGGTGCTAAGATCGCAATCTGTCTATCTGTCTATCTATCTATCTAAAAAGCTGGACTGGATGGCATTTTTTTTTTTACGGGATGCAACTGTACCACATGATCACATGGTCTCATAAGCTCCTCACAATGAAAGTGACATTGTTTTTGAGATGTCCATCATGTATGTATGGTACGTACTGTTATTTTTCTTAATTTACTTCATCAAACTGACCACTCTGTAAACATCGTAAGGCGCTTAAGTATAGCTGTTCTATTTAGATACATCGCAATCCAGTTTTGCAATGTTTTGACCCAAGGAAACTAACCATCTTGCATGTTTCTGGACCTTTTTTTTCCAGCCCAGAATCTAAACACGGTGGGCTAGAAAGTAAACGTTTGGATGACACAGAAAAAAAGGAAAGAAGTCATCATGTGTGAGCATGTTCTGTGGGGAAGAGTTCTTGGAAACACCAACCTGACGCTAACAAAAATACTCTCGGTCTATTCATTAGAATGGCCAGGAAATGGCCAGGAAATCATACGACAGTTAGCAACTAACTTTAGGTTCCCTTTTATTCTGGGTTTGCAGAAGTATCCCTAAGGATGCTCTGGATGGCTACACCAGTGTGGTACTTTAAGCTGCAGATTATGCTAGCTGTTAGCATCCTGCTATGGTAGCATTAAGTTTCCGAGAGCCACATTTTGCATGTTTAATGTTTTGGTCGTCATTCAGGCGAAATGTTTCTACTTGGGTTTTGTGCAGACATTCCCTGCAAAACATTTACTTGAGGTCTTCCCAGGCTGGTTTTGATGCGCCACAGTGCTGGTTTTGTTGTTTTTGTTGGGCTGGATTTATTATTTAATGAGACACAAACGAAGCTGGGTAACACAGATGTGTCCCCCTGCATTTTTAAACTGCCATGCTTCACCCTGTTAATGTGCAGAATATGTCATGTACGGTGCTGTGCGAACATCTAAGGCAGTCAAAAGAAATGTTTAAAGCTATTTATCTGGGCAACAAGTGTATATTTACTCAGAACAAAAAACACAATCTAACATTAGAACATTTGTGTATTAAGAGTAACACAATTAAAAACTAACAGGAATTTCTTGAATTCTCCAAAAATTTTGTGATATCTTGTTGGATGGCTAGAAGAACACAGCTTCAAATTCTAAACCTTTTCTCAGTGGTACCTCAGCCATTTCATGTATTCATTAAATTTCATTCTCAGCTCAATTAATTGGTTGAGTTTAAATAGGTTGGGTAAGTTTTGATTTGCCATGTAAGGTTTGCTAGAGGTCAAGTCAAAAAATACATTGGTGTATTGCATGGTTGCTGCAAATACTGGGGTGACTTTAGGAGATGTTCTGAAATGGCTAAGCTGACGCACCTAATATCATAGCTTTATACCAACATAAAGGTCTTAAACATCATTTTGCACAGTACTGTGTGTCCAGGTAATGCTAATTTCAAAGACCTTTAAGCTACAGCATTGCTCTGAACAAGCCCTGTGGCTAAAGATGGACCACAAAGGGTATACATTCTGTCAAATAGAACATGTTTCTGTCCTCTGTAATTCACCGAGGGAGACTGAGCAGGGAATTCGCTTCATGTATTCCCTTAATTCCCATGAATTAAGCCCCTCAGAGTGCCAGGTAGCTAAATCAACTGGTTATATGAGATACGTTCTGAGCAGCAGTTCGTAACTTGAAATGTTCGTAAGTCGTTATTCAACATAATTTAAGGGTATACACAAGTACAATGAACTAGGATGCTGGGAGTACGCATGCCACACTGCCAGAAGTCGTACTAGGCGGAATTGGTGCGCAGAAAACAAAATGATGTTGCGGACAGGAAACGGGAGCCCAATGAACACAATTTGGACTTACAGTCCTCTTCGTTCGTATGTCTGAAAGTTCGTAAGTTGAAAGTTTGTAAGTATTAAGTATCATCTGTATTAAACTTCGGTTCAATACTTTGCTGCCATTCTAGAGACTTGCAGATAGAAAGAGGTACTTCAGTGTGTTACTGTTTGTTTGCTCATATTTTAATGTCAAATTGTTTGTTTTCTGAGCAAATATTCACGTACTACCTAGTTGGGTAGTTTTCAACATTTTCTTTGACTCCTTACGACTTTAGCACAGTAGTGCAGATAATTGTTTTGGGACTATTCCACTCATGGAAAAAATCTAGCCTGAAACAGCTCGGTAACTAAACTAAATATGATTACTATTATTGTTATCAGACTGGAAGACTGTGGGGGGAAAATTTTTTTACTTAATATTTGCGATCATTTCCAAGACTGCTAGGTTTTTGCTTTTTTTAAAACATTCATCAACGAAGGATCCAGCAGTCGGAAGAAATTTGTTGCAGAATGGCTCTTGGCCGCTTTTAAGAAGCTCATTAGTACGATAAGCCACCGACAGCCAGAGGCAGGTGTGACGTGCCGATCACTGGGATGGGAGAATGTGCTCGTAAGATCCAAAAAGTCTTACCTGGATGGAGGAATGTAAACAAAGAAACCCCATCTCATGCTAAATCTAAAGGCAGCCATATCCATTACAGTACATTTATTTATGTTAACGGACACTTTTATCCAAAGCGATGTACGATTGAGAAAGCAGGGTCAGCCCGTCCATGGAGCAATTAGGGGTTAACGGCCTTGGTCAAAGGCCCCTCATTTGATTCTGTCAAATAATATCATTGTGATAGAGTCTTATGTCACTATCTTATCTCACTGTTTTTGTCTGCCTGTATTGTGTCACTGATGATTCTGTGGTCAAGTTAAACAATTCACACACCTAAGAATGAGGTGTCTTATAGTGGCACTAAAATTCAGCCTGAAAAAAGCTGGCATTTCACTGAAATTCAGTAGCTAGATGTAGCTCTGCTATCAAGAAATCGACCATTGTTGATCATTTTTATAATGGTTTAACGATAGTGGGAGTGTTATAGAATTTTTGCTGAGTATTTCTCTCTTAGTGACCACATTTTCAGTCCCAAAATCTCACTGGAGATAGAATAAATTTTAAGTTCAGTTAGTAAATAGTTATCTAAAGCGTCAATTCTGTGTGTTACAGGCGTTGCCACTATCAAGAGAATAATACAGGCAAATTGTGTGCTTTAATCCCGATTTAAAGGAACTCTAGTCTATTTTCAAGATTATTTTTACTTTTAGTGCTTTTACTTATGTAATAATCAAGGTTCTGGCTAAATAATTTCTGATGCATCTAATGTTTTTTCATTTCCAGTCTGGGGCCAACATTTTCTATTTTATATCTATTTTAAAGAGCACATAAGTGCAAAAGCAATACAGACAGTACAAAACATACATGGGTAATAAGTAAATAAATCGTTTAAATGTTCTGCCTGTGCTTCTCTGGATAGTATGGGTTCCTCTTGTGGTCCTTAGACATGTAGGCTAATTTGGTGTCTCTAAATTGCCTGTAGTATATGATTGTGGGTGTGAGTTTGTGCGTGAATGCAGGCTGCAATAGACTGGCATCCTGTCCAGAATGTATCCTAGCTCTGTGCTGCCCGGGATAGACTCCAGCCACGGGCGGCGGGCCCCCCCCCCCCCCGCCCCACGCCCGGGCCCCGGCCACACCGGGCGGGGGGGGGGGGGGGGGGGGGGGTGGTG
>JAODKC010000001.1:24326687-24344898 GCA_026777985.1 Mormyrops attenuatus
TGTGGATGGTGTGTGAGTGGATGGTGTTTGTGTGGATGGTGTGTGTAGAGATGGTGTGTGAGTGGATGGTGTGTGTGTGGATGGTGTGTGAGTGGATGTGTGTGTGGATGGTGTGTGTAGAGATGGTGTGTGAGTGGATGGTGTGTGTGGATGATGTGTGAGTGTGCCCTGCGATGGGTTAACGACCCATCCTGGGCTGTTCCCTGCATTGAGCCCGTGGATTCTGGGACAGGCTCCGGAACCCCACAACCCCACCTAGGACAAGTGGCATAGAAGGGTGAATGAATGAATGAATGAATAAATGAATAAGCCATTAATGCTTTTGACCCATTTATTGAGGGACAGACTTACTCTGATTGGGCAGTAAATAGTGAATGGGAGGACAAAACAAGGATTTTATTTGAGGTCCAGCAAACTGGTGGGGAATGATCACAAGCCAGTCTTTCAGGCTTAAACCAGAGGGATTCAGGCAGGGAGATACAGAGACACACGTCAGTGCTTCTCAATACAGTCCTTGAGAACCCACAGACAGTCCACGTTTTTACTCCATCTCAGCTCCTGGTCAGAACAAAAATGTGGACTGTCTGCCAGGGAGCTCAGAGTGAGCAAAAATGTGGACCGGCTGTGGGTTCCCGAGGACTGGTTTGGAAAACACTGCTACATATTATCCAGGACTAGCTACAGGTAAATGAAGGGGGTTGTCATGTGTCTTGGCCCCACCCCAGAATATCCACACTGTCCCATTTCCTTTCACTAAGTATATTAATGATTAGAGGTAATTTTCCATTGCAGGTGAGCATGTGTGTGTGCCCTGCAGCAGACAGGTGTGCCATCCAAGGTCTGCCCCACCCAGTCATCGATGCACAAGGAAAGGCTTCAATCCCCCCTCGACCTTGACCAGAAGTAGAGGATGTTGGGTGGATGGACGGATGATTATAAAAGAACGATAGAATCATCCCTCCTAACATGTGACATTGTTAGATCAGTCAGTTCTAACCACATTGTCATTAGGAATGCTTTCCATGTGTTTAACAGAAAACCACAAGCGTTACATGCAATTTGTCAATTGCGTTCAGGCAGAGGGCGGATTTTATTGCTTTTCTAGTAACTGTCTGTCTTTTTTTTGTCAGAGTAGGACCTAAGACTTCTAGCACAACAACGCTCAAAGATTTATTCTGGAAGGCGTGAGCAGAGTTTCGTTTGCAGTCCAAACCATTTGGATGGCTTTTCTTGTAGCCTGACAGTTGTACATTGGAACAGAACCAGTGAACTCAACTGTGTCCTCAACCCTAATGTTCCTGTGCTCTACCAGCAATTCTCCACAAGCATTGGCCTTTGCCAAACTATTATATTCATGTTTTATTCTGACTTTATCCAGGCTGATGTTTACTGAAGGTCTTTTGCAATGACTGCAAGCCATCGGCATAGGTACATATTACATGTGTTACCTAAACTGTACGAGAATCAAGTTCCATACTAATATTGTGAAGGAATATCTTTTCTGTTTCCCTTTCCCTATTTCCCTGAATGTTAAGGGAATTCTGGACTGTTTTTTGCCCTTGGGGGTTGCCTTGGAAGATTTTCATAGATTTTGAGGGGGGTTCAAATCTGTAGATTTAGTACCTGGCTATGTGTATGATATGTAGCAAACAAATCTCGGTGTGGGGGGAGGGGGGGTGATGTTCAAACACAATTTTGCTATGTGGCTACGTGCCTGATTCACGGGGCTGCGACTGAGACCCAAGCAGCGCAGAGCATCGGTCCTACTCTAAAGCAGGAATCCAGAAAATTCTAGGAACGCCATTACCTGGCACACAATAGACTCCCAGGGGCTTTTCCTGTTTGGCTGTCTTTGATTAGAAAGGAAAAAAAGTACACTCCCTTGCAAAAAGCTGATTCCATATTGTATTTTCTTAGTAGAAAAAAAATGTATATTCAGTTAATTAAAGAATTCAATGTAGTGTGAAGTAAATATAAAGCAAAAAATATTTTTTTAAAAATGTTTTTATTGTTTATAAATATTGCATTAAATATCAATCATTAATAAAAACAGTCCCGATGTCATAGCTATTAAACTGGACTCTTGCTGGTTTCTGTTTATAAAGTACAGTATATTTGACTTTGGACAGAATCAGGGAGTCTATCAAAAGTAAAATGTATTTTAATATGGACATGGTTAAAAGATAATGAAATAAGTTAGTGTAACAGCTATGATTCTGGGTAAAAAGTGCGAATAAATTAAATTGATCTAAGAAAGAATTGTCCTTTATCAGTGATGACTTTTGTTCTCTGCAGGTCTTGGCTGCTCAAAGCTTATTTCTCGGCAAAGGATAGCGGAGGCCTACATATGGCCATTGACAAACGTGTGGAAACTACATTTGATGACGTTTTCTTAGCTTTCTGCTTTTTTCTTTTCATTCAATGGAGGGGGAACATGAAAGAACCCAGAAAAGGGATATTTTTATGTTTATTGGAAAACGTTAAACTCCCTAGAATAAAATTCCCTGCCAATATGTTCAAGTTAAGGCCTTCAAAACCATTTCTGTGCATGAAAACACAGAAATGCCTTTTTATTTTCAAGCTCGAGTCAGACAAGACCCATGCAAATCCAAAGCCATGAGAAAACGACCGATAAACACTATAAAACATGTTCAACCAGCTCACTGTGTGTTACTGATGCATCTTAAAGCTGCTCTATTGTGCCTGATGTGATTAAAGGAGGTGAAGAAGTGCTAGGACTTTTGGAGGTATGACAGTGAGAGTGTGCGGAGAGGACTAGAGAGCCTTGCTGTCTACCGAATGTAGATCTGAGAAGCTCAGATCAACAACACATAGCTTCTGTTCTCAGCCCAAGATGGCAAAGGGGACATTGTTTCCGCTAAGGATTCCTTCCACTCTCTGTCATCAGGGCAGGAGTTGTCAGGGGATGCACGTGGATGTTGCCCCCCCACTGAGGGGAAAATGATAAAAACCGTCCCTTTTGTAAACATTCCATCAACCCTCACCATTCCCCCTAAAATTGTTCTGTGTAGTTTCACTCACGTAATGGTAAACCTACAGACTATTTTAGGGCTACTGCACTGGGGAACTCAATTTAATCACAGTTTAATCAGGGTCACGCAAACCATCTTCGTCAAATCACTTGGCAAATTATGTCATGGGGTACTCCACCCCTACCCCATTCTGGCAAATTTTATAGCACCTTCCACAAAGATTTTACCCCCACTACCCTCCTTCAAATATTTTTAAAAGTCAACAACTGGCTGTCAGATACTTTTATCCAAAACAACATACATTTTTTACAAGTTGGGAGCAACTGAGGGTTATGGACCCAGCAATGAGATCACTCTGCCTATGCTGGGATTTGAACCAGTGACTTTTGGCCCCTATATGTATTGTGAGGGTGAGAATCCTGGCGCCCTCAACATGCCACGTCATTTCCCACAGGCAAAATCAGCTCAAGCGTCTCCTCTGACGTGAGTTCAGGAGGTACGGACCACACGCCTGAAAAGACCCCCAAGGATGCCTGCACTGGAGAAGGTAGGCATCTGCTCTTCATACAGTGGCTATCTTTGGACAAATCTGTATATTTTAGGAAGAATTCTAAACTCAAAACATACTGATGGAAGAAAAAAATCAATTAAAACAGATATGGATTTACGCAGTTCAATTTTCTGCTTTGGTTTCTTGAATCTGTTTTTGGTTACAAAAAATCCTGAGGAACATCGGAATTTTCCATTTGTGGTATTTCACAGTATTCACTGTATAGAGAATGGCAAGTTTCCTACTTATTTATGCCACGTGGCAACATTTTGCCAAATGTAATACATGGTTTATCTGCCAATACTCTTGTTTGCTCATTTTTATAGTAGCTAAATTCAGATTGCATGTGATTAACACATTTACTGTGCAATTTTAAACATTAAACTTGTTAACCGTAACAACCTAAAAGTACATTACATTTATTTTGCAGATTCTTTTATCTAATCAAACACACATTTTTGAAAGATTCAGACAGTCTCTGGTGCAATTGGGCTTTAAGGGCCTTGCTCAAGGACCCAACACTGAAACGTGTGAAGAGAGATGTGAATCATCAACTGTCCAAGCAAAGGCGGAGCGCTCAAACATCCAACTGTATAACCCCAATTTAAAAAACCCACCTTAAGTGATTGCAGTTTGCAGTATGTAAACAAATAAAATTTATTGGAGAATATTAGCTAAACATAAATTAGTTTGGAACAAAAACATATTTTTTAAGAGAACACGAGGCAGAGGGAGGAATGTCCAACTCATTAATGTAATGGAAGTCTGGTCACATTTACTCTGTCAGCTGTTGTGGAGTGAACTTCTATGGGAAAAACAGAGAAAGAGAGAGACAGACAGACAGATTGTGCAGTCTGGGAAAGCTCCTTCTTCAAGGAAACAAGAATTTCTGTGCAATGCTGTACTGTCATCATTAAGAGAGAGGCAGGTTTCCATAAAGGGTAGTATGGGTAAGCAATGCTTTATTTGCTTTATCGCACAAGTACATTGGAATGCTTCTTTTCAAATGTCTCATTTTGCTCTCCTCTGACACACACACGCACACACGCACACACAGTTGAGGGCTAAGCTTGGGGTCTGAGAGCACAGTCAGCACTTCAGAGGGTTAAGGGCCTTTCTCAATGACCGAACACAGATGCGACTATTCTGTGCGGGATGGGATTCAACCAGGCAACCTTCCGTTCCACGCAGAGGCCTAACCCACAGAATCACAAACCGCCCCCGTAATTTGCTATATTATAATATTGTTTTCACCACTGTTTACTCAAACACGTTTGCTGGTGGGCTTGCTATGTTTGTAAATATTGTATGTAAAAGAATATGCATTTAAAAATGACAAATCTATTGTAGGAATATTACAAGGGATTGGTGGGGTGTGGATGTCCTAGGGTGGGGCAAATTCATATGAGGAGTGCATTCATTGATTCAGCTGTTCTTTTGCCCTAGTCATCATATAGGATCAAGATTCATTTACTGTTCCTGGCAGCTGATAATTGTACCTTTAAACCATACAACCAGCAATGTTTTGTTGCATTGCTGTCACTGCATGGATTTTCCTAAGTTTAAGAGATTCTCTGCAATTCATGCAATTCTAGCCATGGAGAGAAACAATCACAGAGCCACAGAATATCAACAAGGCAGATGAAATCATCTAACACCTACAATGATTCAACTGATCCAGGGTTTAAGGGATTTGCAGGACTACCAATTATAAGGCTAAAGGTCCACACCACAATTAATTGCTCATTGATATGATTACCATATGCTCATATCTTTTTTTTTTTTAAAGCAGTGGTTGCACACTGTGTCTGCATCTGGAGACTCAGTGGGATCACCTCATTTGAAAGAGCCTTGAATTAAAGCCTTGAGACAAAAATGGCACCACTGTCTTTGGTTATGCAGCTTCTGGGATTAAACACTCTGTAGTGCTATCATTCTGGGAAATGACTTTCACAGGTGATAAACACAGCTAATAATAGACTCACTGATGTGGCCCTATTACCGTAAATTGATTTGCACGTTATCAGAACTGGCAGACAATGAAAGGTGTTATTTTAAATCATTCTAAATGGGACAGCCTCACACCACAAAAGAGAGACAAAAACTGATGACTAATAATAACTACAGTAAGGGGAAAAGTCTCTGCTGTAAATGTCAGGATCAATAGGTGCTGTACTGAGCTGAATTTGTTCTGGGGTCCCTAGGAGGTACCAAACAGAGACCCGATAAGCTTGGTCCAAAGGGTATTGTAGAGAGCTGCTGTTTTCACCAAAAAGCAGACATTGTTTTCACTACAGCTTCCTTCCTCCCTCTGTCCAGTGGGGAGAAACTGCAGTCAGGGCAGGCCAAGCTGGTTACTTAGTGGGTGTGCTGAGAGCATGAAGTACATCTGAACCAGAACTTCTAACAGCACACAGTTGAGGCTGCTGGACCTTTTTTGTCGGCACGGCTTGCTTGTTGGAGGCACCATGACAATCGACAGCTCACAACTAGGGCAAAAAGAGACGGAGAATAAATATAAGACACAAGATACATAAGAGAGAGGGGTAAATGCAGGGCATATGATAAATACAGTGGTTTGTGCAAATTCAAGCAGCGCAATGCAGAAAGTTCACAACACACGTGTACACATATAGTGCATAGCATGCAACACGTGCAAAGTGCAATTATAATGTGCATAACAGACAGTCAGGTCTGCTGGTGCAAACGTAAATATTAAAATATCTCAAATGTTTTATGATTACAAGCAGGAGGAGAGGTGCAGTTACATTGTAGAATAGGACAGTGTGACTGCCTGCAATGGCCTAAGAGGGAGTTTGATATTAAAAATATGAAGGCAAAAGATCTGTTTATAGGGGGGATGAATGAAGCCAACTTAAACACTACGTCCTATGCCCCTGACTCATTTACTGTTACTGGTGCTGCATCATTACACCCTGAAGGTCACTTCCTGTTGTCGTTGTATTATATTGTGGTTTTTCTCTGCGGAAACAGCATTCACTGAGTGAGAAGCAATTTGGTTATATTTATCTAAAAAATTCAAGTGAGATAATGCCTTCTGTGTTGTTTTATGTGTGTTAATTGTGCACTGTGATTCCAAAACAAGAAATCTGGAATCGCTGTATCTGCAGTTCAGCTGCAAGCCCAGGCTACACATTTTAATAAAATGAGGGTTACAAAGGACACAGCTGGTATAACTTTCCTCGTGCAGCATCCCTATAACGGTACTGGACCTCTGGCCAGCTACACTAGACATAAATTGCAACTACATTAGCAGAAGACTAATCAGGACTTTTAGAATCACTGCACCAGTAGTAGTAAGCTGGTTATTGATCGTTCTGTCGCTCATTACTTGGAGACTTTCAGACTAAATGAGAAAACCTGCATATCTGTGAATATCTGTGAAGCTGCCCTGGCACCTCAAAATTGCTGTAGGTTTCATTTTGTATGCTTTTAAATGTTAAAAGGTCCAAAAAGGTTATCCTAAGGTAATGGCTTTCCCAGGGAAGAAAGTTAAGCTAAACACTAAATTAAGAGCTCAGTTTAAGCTCTCCGGTCCTGCTGTCCAATCTTGCTGTGAATCGTGCCAAAGCAGCAAAGAGCCACCAGAGTCGGCCATCTTTGGATCTCCAGCCCTGAAATAGTCATCGTATGCAGGATCAATCAAGCCCACAAGCCAGCTGTGCCCTACACGTTGATACCTTCTGTGGCTTTGATCAGTGGAGACTCTTTTGGTTGGCTGCTTTTCAGCTGTACAAAAATGAAAGGGGGGAAAAAAGAAAAGAATAGTCAGGATGGAGTTTATCAGCAAAGGGGTCTGATTAGTTTGGCTGGCTTAGCCCAGCTGGAAGTAATCGTTCGCTACCACTCCATCTCAAAGTACCATATGGTCTGGGCGTAATCCTTGACTGGAGATGGCTGAGCAGTCCAAAGCAGACCATTTAGGTCTTCTGCTACGTAAGAGCCACCAAAGAGCTTCGCCAACCAAGGCATCGGCCTGTAAGAATTCAAATGCCGACCGATGCGGCCATACTCATTAACAGACTCATGAATAAGATACTGACATTAGTGTTAGCAGGCAACAAGGACCAAAGTATTAATTGTTTCCATGGTTACATGAAATATTCCAAAAGGTAGCCCTGAAGGATCAAGAATTTCTGTTTGTCATTCTGCAGGTGCATTACATAAAAAACAACAAAATTTAGTGCCTGCCTCTGTAATGACATAAATAACATACACAGATGCATATATATATATATATATACATAATAAAAATAGTCTTAAATAAATAATATACAAAATAGACATAGGGAATTCTGGGAAATATTTTCAATAAATATACTGCACATTTTATACTGTTGTGAAGTAACATGTAATACATATATCTTATACAGATATGAAGGTTTGCTCATATATTAAATGTCAGGAAATGTTTAACATTTGTAACGTTGAATTGCTTAAGAAACCTCTTAATTTATACTAACATTGATATATATAAACTCAATTGATATGTAATCACCACATATTTACTATTTGCACACAGTACATTGAAGGATGAACTTTGCACTTTTTTTTGTGTTTCCCAGGAAGTAACAACAGCGGTGGGTAAGAGCAGCCCTGGTGGAAATTAGCACAAGCGCCCTGTAAACTAGCCGTCAGTCGTCTGGGAATTTGTTACGCTTCACTGCCGTGCTGTGACCACATTGAAATCCTGGGTAGTCTTCACACGTTTCAGCATGTCATCTGACCCTGCACTGGAGACAATTTATAAACCACATTAAAAAGTTCAAGGCCAAAACTTTTCTTTAAATATTTGTCAGGGGAAACGCCGGTAGCTAATTCTGGTGAAAGGTGATCTTGTTTTTGAAAAAGAGAAGTCATTTAGATTTTAGACTAAAGATTTATGCTCCATGGTCAAGAGAAGAAGCAGACTTTGAGTGATTTCATTTCAAGATGGAGATACTTGGCTTTCAGTTAAAGTGTGACCCCCCCCCATGCATAAATCATCAAGTCTACTGTCAGATTTAAATAAAGAAAAATCTGAAAAGTGGGTTCAAGCTGTAAGTCTCCGCGATTTGGTGTTCTCATAGAATGCAAAAAACAGATCTCAGACAATAGCCCTCCATCCCCCCATTCCACCCTTTGGGAGGTTTCCTTAGGGATGCTTGGAAAAAATATCTTACTACAATACAAAACCGACTGTATAGAATACAATACCATTCTACTGGAATTCCGGCTGCAAATGAATGTTTGTAACTCATCTATCTTTCAGCTGCGTATCCAGTACAAATTCAGTGGGTTGGGGGGGGTGGAACCTGTCCTGTGAAGCATAGGGGACAAACCAGAGGCACAGCTTAGATGGGATGCCAGTCCATTGTAGGACACACTGAGCAATTTAGGGAGGAGCCTGCCAAACTGCTTCTCTTTGGCAAATGGGGGGGGGGGGGCAGAGAATCTGGAGGAAACCTGTGGAGAACATTCAGACTACACAGGCACACAGAGCAGATTCAGACCCCCAGCCTTGCAGGTGCGAGGCAACATTGCTACCCACTGAGCCGCCCCCTGAAGTGACAGACCTGTGTTTCTCAACCCAGTCCTCAGGCACCTCCAGACAGTCCATACGCAATTATAGCTCCACCCCCCAGCTCCCAGCACACCTGAGCCAAAAACATGAAGAGCAAATCAAACATTCAAGAACAAAATATGGACTGTCTGGGGTCCCCAAGGACTGTGTTGAGAAACACTGTGAATGACAATTACACATTTGATCTTCAGAATAAAATAGCCTGCAAAATTATAGTTTAGGTACATTTCTAAGCTTACAGTGAAGGGTTATAGCCTACTATGCAACATGGCCATTGACGTCATTCTGAAATCAAGACAACTGGGTTGAGGCGATTTTCAGTAACCTTTGTTAAGGAAAGATGCCCCCCAGCACACACACAGCGGCTTATCACGAGTCAGCCAGTAAGGTGTCACGCCACATGTATCGGCAGTGAACCAGATGGAGGTATTCTGAGAATTTTGGGTAATTGTGTCCATGTTTGTGGAGGACAGCAGCCCGGCGAGGGAATGGGCCATAATTCTCCGTCCCATGTTTTGATAAAGATCGTTTTTTGCCAGTTAAGCGGGAGTTATTACTCGCTCTGGAGACACCAACCCCCCCACCACCACGACCCCCACCACATACACGTTAATCAGGACTCAGTCTCTGCTTTGCCCCGTCTGCTGCTTCAACAACACGCCCGTCAATGTAACCCAAGAATGGCCAGCTGTAAACACAGGAGCCATTAACACTTTTCCAGTCCTTGGTTGGGAGACAGGCAGGTGGGCTTGTGTGTGTGCTACACCGAGACACATCGATTTCACCTCTATGCTACTCTGCTTATGGAACGTCATAAATTCACAGCATGCTGATTTGTCCATCACGACTGTGCAGTCTGATGACTTGTGCGGTCACTGTGGAAAATATCAATATGATAAATTGCATCCACTTGCAATGTCACAGACATTCGGGTTTAGGAAGGCCTGAGTATGTAAAAGTGTAGAGGAATCCCCTTTAGTCTTATTCTGCCCTTATGGAATTCTGTACAGCTCCTTTTATTGTGTCAAACATCTGAGAGAATACAGCCACAGGAATAACACCCTGAACTGAACTGTCCTACCCATAATGCCATGGTTTCTGTCCACTGCTCCTTTGGGCAAAACACTGCAAGAAACAGGCAGCCAATGTTACTCAGCGCTGCAAATTGAACGGGCAGCTCTGAAGAGCTTGTGTAGGTGGTCTCAGTACATGTCAAGTCAGTGGCATAACTAGGATGCCTTCCTAGGTGGGGCATTTGGGTACGCTGCAGTGTTAGACAGTGTTAGAACAGCTAACAGTGTTACAATTGTGTTAGGGGTCTTGAGGGTCCCCTGGTGGGCAGTACGACCATGACGACGCAAACGTGAAACAGGTTTGTATGAATGTAGGACCAGGGTCTCCAACCATATGTACAGTGAGAGCTACTTCTACAAAGAAAATAATCTAGGGATTTACACGTTTCATATTCACATAACAATATGTGGCGGGGTGGGTGGAGACTGTAAAAGTTGTTGACCGGGGGGGTGGCAAAGAATCTTATTATCTAATGGAGGTTCCAGGCTGATTCTATTAAATCACTAATTATTGGTAAAATTTCGTCTCTCTCTGTTGGGTGAGCAGACGATCCATTTGGGTGTGGTGTGGGGTTGAGGGCCAAAGATTTTCAACCTGGGAGGTGGGGGGTGGAGAGTGGATTAAACTGAATTTCGGTCTAGACACAAAAATATGTCCTGTTTTGGTTCAATGTACAGATACCACCTGTTTAATTCCTCCAAGGTTCCGCTCTGAGAAAACTTGTCTGGAAAGGCATTCTATATATAGACACCTGAACTCTCATGTGATACGGTTTTGAAGGTAGTAAAATGCAGTTTTCCAGCCTGTTATCGGGATTATGAGAAATTGATGACATTCTCAGACAGAAGCTGCTCATCCAGCTGTAATTCACTTTAGGTGCAGTAAAAGGCAATATCGTTTACATACTGGTCAGGCAGGAGGAGTTTACACCATTTAGACTTTATTGCTTTCAAAAAGTTGGTTGGATTCATTTGAGCTTTTGTGTTATTCCTCCAAATGCTGATTGCAGCGCTAATTAAACAAAGAAAATTGTAAGACCTTTGTAACCATGGCAAACAGATTTTTCATTTTAAGTTAAACATATTAAAGGTTAGAATATTTAAATGGTTTAATATTAAAAGATAGTCCCTCTTGTTTGTCTTTGGTTGAGTAAATAATATCCTGCTTCTGGTTTTTATCAGACAAGCTTTATTATGATAAAATGTATGTGAAATGTACATGGGTTTAGGTGAACTGATGGCTGACTTAATTATAAAGCATTATTATGTGGGTACATTACATTATTTTTTGGGCTTAAACAGGCATTAGTTAGCTTGTAGTGGTAAAAGGGGGAAATAGCTGGATACACTATATGTACAAAAGTATTGGAACAGACCTCTTAATTTTGGTGTTTCATTCAGACCCATTGCCACGGATGTATGAAGTCAAGCCCCCAGACATGCAGTCAGGTTTACAAACATTTCTGAAAGAATGGGTCATTCTGAAGAACTCGGTGAATTAAAGCGTGGTACTGTCATAGGATGCCGCCTTTGCAATAAGTCAGTTTGTGAAATTTCTTACCTGCTAGATATTCCACAGTCAACTGTAAGTGGTATTATAGCAAAGTGGAAGCATTTAGGAACAACAGCCATGAAGTGTGAGACCACGTAAAGTAACAGCGAGGTCATCGAATGCTGAGGCGCATATATAGTGCGTAAAAGCCACCAAAGCACTACAAACTTCTAACACAAAAATTGTGCGCCGGGAGATTCATGGAATGGGCTTCCATGGCCAAGCAGCTGCACGTAAGCCTAACATCACCAAGAACAATGCCAAGTGTCGGATGGAGTGGTATAAAGCACACTGCCACTGGACTCTGGAGCAGTGGAAACGTGTTCTTAGGAGTGACGAATCATGCTTCTATGTCTGGCATCTAATGGATGATTCTGAGTTTGATGGATGCCAAGAGAATGTTATCTGCATGACTGCATTAAGCCAACTGTAAAGTTTGGTGGAGGAGGGATAATGGTGTGGGGCTGTTTTTCAGGGGTTGGGCTAGGCCCCTTAGTCCCAGTGAAGGGAACTCTTAATGCTTCAGCATACCAAGACATATTGGACAATTCTATGCTTCCAAAATTGTGGGAACGGTTTAGGGAAAGGCCTTTTTCTGTTCCAGCATGACTGTGCCCCAGTGCACAAAGCAAGGTCCATAGAGACATGGTTGGGTGAGTCTGGTGAGGAAGATCTTGACTGGCCCACACAGAGCCCTGACATCACCCTCATCTAACAACTGTTGGATCTTGTGGAAAGCCTTCCCAGTAGAGTGGCAGCTGTTATAGCTGCAAAGAGGGGACCAACTCCATATTGATGCCTATGGATTTAGAATGGCATGTGATAAAAGTTCCTGTAGGTATAATGGCCAGGTGTCCCAATACTTTTGTCCATATAGTGTATATATAAAAAGGTAGATACTAAAAAAAGTTATTCTCAGAAAAAACGGTTGTTCATTAGTTATTTTTATAGTATAACAACTAATTTGAAGCTGGATTCCCTGTGGGTCATGTGTGGATTGGTGCAAACTGACAGTTTTTGCACTGTAGGCTGGTAGATGCGGTTAACGTCTGTGATTTCATTTCTCGCGTTTCACACGCTGTGTAGTGTGAGACAGTTCAGTCGCGCTTAACTGGCTGCACTGAGCTGTAACTGTGCGTCACATAGCGGAGAGACGGCATTTGCCCTCTGGAAATGACATTCTCAAGCATTTTCAGCTCTGACTTGCGGTCAGTTGTGTGGGAAAGGGCTCAGAAGCACTACACTTTCACAGATGATGTATAAGAGATGTACCTGATGGGGAATTTTAGCATAGGAAACAGTGAAGGAAAACCTGCAGCTGAGGGAAATGAATTAGACCATTGAAGAGCACAAAGTCTGCAGGCTACATATCATCGCTGTCCATTGATAAAGAATAATCCATTATTGCAGGAAAAGTATTTTCTCAGAAACTAATTTACTGAAGAAAAGCAAAACAACATGATGCGACGTTGTGTCCTCACCCAGCCATCAGTGAATGGTTTAATATTTTAAAAAGACTTTTGCGGATATTCGTTGTCAGTGTCAACAAAATACAAACTAATCTCGCTTTATAGTCACAGTTAGCAGTAAAAATGTTACTTAGCTAGCTATCAAACTATCATTAAGTTGTTAAAATTAGTAACATAAAGTAATCCGTATAAATGACCATCATGAATACAAATGTTAACTACTACTCACATACTGTAAATCAGGGGTGTCAAACTGCAGTCCTGGAGGGCTGGAGCCCTGTGTAGCTTAGTTCTTTCCCTGTTCCACCACATATGATTAAGCTCAAAAGCTGTGTGGTAATTAGCACAAGAAGTTGAATCAGGTGTGTTAAATGAGGGGAAACCCAAAAATGTGCAGGGCTCTGGCCCCCCAGGACTGGAGTCTGACACCTGTGCTGTAAATACAACTTAAATAGATGACTTCATAAAACATATTTTCATTGGTCAAGTAGATCGCAAACACAATCAGGAGACAGAGGAGAATGGGCTTATTCCATCTATAGTAAAGGGGGTAGGAGGGCAGATAGTGGCAACAGTTTCCCTCATTTGTAGGAGAATGTGACCTGTGTCCTTCCCATAAGAAGCTCATCCCCTTGGCTGAAGAACACAAGGAGGACAAAATAGGTTCTATTTGTATCAGGATAGCCAATCACATTGACCCTCACATGTGACATAATTAGAGACATTTACAGCTGTTATTGTGGACTATTTTCAAGGTACTCATGGGCCAATGGACACAGCTGGAGGACAATGTGTACGTCCAATACACGTTACCTATAATGCTTCCCCTGAGCCTAGGCAAAGAGAGGGGTCTGGTCATGAGTGAGACAGAAGTATGATGCAACAAACGTATATGGGGCCAGAACTTGGAGTACTCCCGAACGCTGGGAACTCTGAGTGGTATCCCTGTCAGGTCAATTCCCATGTTATTCCTCTGTCAGAGGCCCAAAGGCATTCTTATACAGACTGTGCTATGTGGTGGGGGAAAATACAATTGAATCCTAGGTAGGAAATAAATTATGAAAATGCTATGTCTCAATGACATATGAATTCCAGGAAAAATGGCTTAAAGCAATAAAAAACAGGAGAAGTATCAATGAGCCCTGCTGTTGCTAAGTGACCTGGTCACAGATAACAGGAAGACAAAGTGAGGTGATGGTGCTGTGCAAACCAACAAAACCGCACAATCAGGGATTGTCAAGTTTCTCCGCAACGGGGCACACTGGAAATAGTGTGTATATGTCCACTGGCTCTGTCTCTGCCAAGATTAAATATGAAACACTGGTAGTACTGAGTGAGTGGAAAATTAAATCAATTTCTTCGTATTTTTTTTATTAGAAACTGCATGAGAGAGAAAGTGGGTAACGAGAATATTTTCTGGATTCAATAAAATTAATGATGTTTCCTTTCAATTTTTCCACATTTCTTTGTCAGGAATCGACACAAAGGGATTCAGTCATCCACAGTTATTTTTCAGTGGTCCTACTTACCAATAGGTCCTGCTTCAATAAGCCTACCTGGAAAATTTTACTTTGAATTAAATTTGTCTAATATCGTATCCTGAAAGCCCCCCCCCCCCCAGGTTATACGGTTGAATGTACTCTGGCAAAATAGGCAGGTCAGAAAGAATAAAACATTTTTGTTCTTTTTAATTGTATTTCTTCAACTGTCATTACATTTTGTTCAACAGACTTGTAGCATTTTATTTCTCCTCATGATCATGGAACAGGTCTCCTTGCAGGAGAGGTGCAGTTGTGACCTTTTGTAATGAACCCCACCTCCACTCGGCATAATGCTTTAATCCACTGCAAGGGGGTGTGTAGAAATAATAATGCATTGTGAAACACAGTGGGCGGTTTAGTGTTTAAGGGTGTAATCCTGTAATGTCATGGTTGCTGGTTCACATCCTGATAGGGGCCCTTCTGCAGTACCCTTGATCTTCAATTATTCTATCGTATGGAGGCTTCTGGGCTTCTTTGGAAGAAAACTCTAAGTGTATGTGATCTTGGGGTCAAAGAGGGAAAAGTTTTTCCTGCATTTGGTTTCTCTAACCCATAAGGGCCGGTCAGGTAAACCTCGTAAACATGGTCAGACAGTCTTATTTTATGTAGTTGATTTCAAACTACCCCCAAACCACCTAGGACCCACCATGTGACAAAATCACTCTGTCAGAATGATTCTTTGTGGGATCTGGACTTGTTATGGTGGGGCATGGCACAGGCAAGAAAAAAGTGATGATCCACTGAGTGGCTCTGAGACAACAAGGGTTTATTTAATAAACTGATCGGAACACACTGGGGAAAACCACAAAATAAAGGGACCACGACGGATCAGAACTAAACAGGAGAAAAAGTATCTGGTACTAAAAAAAACCATAAGTAAACATATTAAGGGAACTGGGCAACACAGGGAACAGAACTAGGAGAAACAGGCAGTAACATATGCAATGACAGACTACAGAACAGAGCATTACAGGCACTTAAATATGCACAGACAACCAGGCTAACAAGGGGCAGGTGTGGAACATGACCAAAACAGCCAATCGACAGAGGCACAGTGCCACAAGCAACAGGTGGAGTAACTTGGAATAAACAAGCGTAGAACTAGGGATCCATAACAAACACTGGAACTAGGAAACATCAACCACACAGCACTAGAAACTAAGGAAAATAACACAGAGGGCTGACTACATTAGGAAAGAATAATACCAAATACAAGCAAAACCAACATCAAACAGGACACAAGCAGGGCAAAGCAAAACAGGGAAGCAAAGATAACTAATAACAAACACTAAGGAAAACAGAAAATAACCAATGACCAGCCTCAAACCCGTAAGAGCTATGCAATTGTCCAGGGAGCAGGGAAAACACTAGGGCTGAAGGGCAATGAGACAGGGAGGGGAAATCGGCTTGACCCGATTCTTCCTGCTGGCCAAATGGGGAAATAGCACCTCTACATAGGCCATATGTGTGACAGCCCAGCATCCTGTCCAAGGTGTTCCCCTGCATTGTGTTTCATCTTAAGATGATGACTGTAATGTCTGTCCTGTCAAGAATGCTGTACAGTGGGTCCAGGTGGAACGTTTTTTCAATTCATTGTCTATTGAACATGGCTGAGATGACAATAAAGCTTTTATTAGACGTAACCCTGGATGGATGCACCTTGTGTTGCAAAAAAAAAGTCACAGTTCTGGGGTAATTTTCAAGGGTCATTTTAAAGGGGCAGCAGCGTTATTTATCACCTGCTTCAATGCTGTAAAAATAACAGACACAGACTATTTCTGTTGCATTTTTTACCAGAGTAATGGGGTGAGTAATTTGGTACATACTGAAGAAACGTTTCCAATATCAAACACCCCATTTGCCATTATATCACGTGATATCAATGATTTGAAATGCCCTTATTGTCTGTCCCCGTAGGACCCCCCCCCCCAAAAAAAATATTGCATTAAACAGTAAGCACAAAGCCCTTTATGTCTAATCGAAGAAAGCATTTCTTGCTGGGGTTTGACGTGACAAATGACGTGTGATGTATTGTTGTACGCGGTCGCCTGTGGAAATGTAGCATTCCTTTTCGTGTCTAAGAGCCTGATTTAATTAAGCCGTGTCTAAAAAGTCTGGAGGACTTAACGCTAATGCGATGGAGCATTTGGAGAAAATGGCCCCTCTGGTGCCAAACAGGCCGTACTTCTTCCCCCACCCCTATCACCAGCGATGTTGAAAGCTGTTTCAGCTGGAGAACTCGTTTGTTTTAGCGGATGAAGCCTCATTACCTTTTGTAAGAAATGCGTTGCAGGTGTATGTGAAACAAATGCTGACGCGCTGTTTGACTTTTGTGCAAAAACCGAGACGGTGGCTGTGCCGGTAGAGTCGTCTGGTGAAAATGATTAAGTCTCAAATCTGGCATTCTAGCTCTGTAGCATAAATCCGTGATGCCTAAAGTCTTGGTTTGCTTTCAGTATTTTAACACATCTAGAACTGTTACTGTCTGAAACGTTTGTTTAAAATCTGAAATACTTATATTACCTCAATTATATGTGTTAGTACTTAGAGCTAAATATATATATTTTATTGCCCTTATTGAATCCTAATTTTTTGACAATCTCTTTGTTTTTTCAATCTGATTTCTAAGCAGCAGTTGATTCCTGGATAAGTGCATCTCTAACTTATACGCTAAGCTAACTCATGGCTTAGTTATCTAGTCTGGACTCTTACTCTAGTCTAATGTTAAGCTAATACCCAGGATTCCACTGTAATGTTTACTGTCTTTACTGTATCCACAGAACATTCCAAATATTCCATACCCCCTTATCCAGTACAGAGTCACAGGTGTCTGTCTTAGCACCCTGGCGAGAAAGCCAGCCCATTTCACAGGATACACACATTCATGAACAAAATCACCTGCAATAGGAGAGACACCAATTCAGCTAGTAGCATGTTTTTGAACTGCAGCAGGAAATAGATTGCCTACAGGAAACTTGTGCAAATTTAATGTTTCTAACCACCCTGTTTCCTTTGTTGCTTGAGCTTTATAGCTTACAGTTTATCAGGGTTTTACTCCAGTATCAGATCTGCACCTGCATTCTATTTTAAACCTGAGTAATTGTCATTTCAAGTACATTGTGAAAAAAACTGACAGATGCTGAATAACAAATTAAACAAAGACGATGTTCCTTTCATTCCTTTGAATGTGTGCAAATATTAAATTGTAGGAGGGCATCTTTGTCTGTTGACAAAACTGGTGAGTTAAAAATGCTCATAGAACTGAACTGTGGGCAGTGGTGGCTTAATGGTTAGGGACATGCACTTATAATTGAAAGATTACAGGTTTGAATCCCCAACCAGCAAGGCACCGCTGAAGTGACCTGAGCAAGGGGCCCCCGCCGGGGGGGGGGGGGGGGGGGGGGGGGGGGGGGGGGGGGGGGGGGGGGGGGGGGGGGGGGGGGGGGGGG
>JAODKC010000001.1:24344998-24358273 GCA_026777985.1 Mormyrops attenuatus
TGAGCAAGGAACCCCCCCCAAAAGCTGAATTAGCTGCCCCCTGCTATGTCACATTGTTGCATATGGGTTAAATGCAGAAAACACATTTTGCTGTGGTGTGTCAACAATGACAATTAATCTGTAAATTTATTACTGTGTCCCCAAGAGAAAGATCCTTATACCTGATGGAAATATACTCTGTCTTCAACTGTCCATCATCAGGTGCTGATCCTGAATCCAGGTGACTTTGTTATGTTTTTATATAGATCAGCCAGCAAAGAAGCTTAAAACTTATATTTCAAGGCATGATTTTGGTAATCCCCAAGCATTCATAAATTTGCACAATTAATTAGTGTATTTATAATTGTCTTAACATGTACCTTCTGTGGGGAGTCTGTTTCTGCTAGACAAGAAAAATTCGCAGTGGCACTGAATCGTGCCGCTTTTTTGTTTTAGCCCAAATGAATTGGGCTTCAGCGGTATTTAGGTTGTACCTGCTCCAACAGTAAACCACTTGTTCCGACGATAGTTTGGGTTTTGATGAGCAAACCCAGCGTCCGAATAACTCCAAGTCTTAACCGGAGCACGTTGCAGACAGAGTGAACGCTGTTCCATCAAAGGAAATTAGGGGGAGCCGCAGTGGAAGAGAGGCTATTGCTGAATGAGACCTGGTTTGTGGCAGAGTACTGTCATCACTCAGATGTTTTTCGGTCTCCCGCTCAGAGGACAGATTACTGCTTTGCTGGAAATCAATCACACATGCACTGTGGCACATTGTGTTCCCTTGTTTAGGATTTAAGTATTTACCCTTTCTTTTATTCTACCATATTTGTGAGCTAAGCTTTAAAATTCAGGACTAATAAACTTGTTACCGCATATTAATTTTAAGTTTACCTGTAACATTGTCTTTTGGAAATAGGTTTGTAAAAAGACTAATTAAATGATGCTAATCTATTTACAGATGCTTTGGTGCCACTTTACGATACGGCTACCCATATAAAGAGTTCATGAATGGTTTATACTCTGGATATTAATTAGGTTGTAGCACTTTGTAAATTATTAATAGACAATTTAAACAAGTTATAACACGGTTTTATTTTTATTAATGACTTACTACCATTTACAAGTGGCAAAAGGGAGCCTTATTGTAATGTGGTACCGATGTTTTTGTCCAGATGAGAAAGCAGGGTCAGCTAGCGTCTGGAACGATTAGGATTTACGGGCTTCGCTCAAGGGCCCAATGGCATTTGGACTGGCAACCGTCCAATCGCAGGCATAGCGTTCTTACCCACAGAGCCACACACCAACCGTCGTACACCTGAAACCCTTCTATAATAATATTTTGGAGCATTGCTCATAATTATTCAGCGCACCAGGCCACTTCAGTCATGCTGGGAAAAGAACCATGACGCGCAGGGACTCAAAGGAGAAGTTTATTGTGGGTTTGGCTTTTCTTCGTCATGAACCATTGGTGGAGCACTGCGAAAACACACTGGCCCACACTAAAAATGAAGAAGCAATTTCCACAGATGCAAACGGAATGGAAACACAAACAAACATAACAGACTAACTGGGAGCAAAACACAATTTATAAATAATGCAGCACACAAAGGATAGACAAAATTAATCAGTACCACAAGTCCGATCAGTTGACTTTCCCAGTTACGCCCTAACCCTTCCGAAAACCAGCTCTGACCTCTCGTTTGTGAGTCATTTGCACGTTCGTACATTGTAATGCCTTTCTTCTGCAATGTGTTGGCACCTCGTCCTGGGTCGTTCCCTGCCTTGCTCTGTAGCTTCTGGGATAGGCTCTAGACTCCTGCAACCCTGCATAAGACAAGTGGGTATGGAACATTAATGGTAATGCCTTGCTTCCCATTTACAGATATCAAAAATATTCTGGCCATATGGGAATCAGTTCTTGATTTTAACTGCAACTTTCTCATTTAATCATAACCAAGGCACAAGTTACAGTATGACAAACTCAGAAAGGAATGAGTAATCAACTTTGACTTCCAGTATTGTTATTGTATGAAAGCTTACGTGTGCCATTTGTGTACAAATCTATTTAACATTAACTATTATGTATTGCAGTTTATGTTGCACATAATGTATACACACAAACACACAAAACACACAAAAATCCACAAGCAAATCACCCATTCCAATAAAATAAAGCTGACTGAATGCAAAATTATTGATGAATTGAAAAACCCACAATGTGCTGTTTAATAGTAAGATTGTTGTATGAATTCTTAGTTTGGACAGCATAAGAACGCCTTGTCATCTGGGTAGAATTAATGTGATGTACTGCCTATAAACCCTGAAAGAAAATTGGTTTCTAATATACAAGGATATGTGGAATAGCTTGGAGAAGGATTACGAGGGAAACACCTCATTTTCTCATAAACCATACAATGTCGAATACCCCAAAATCCAAATTTATACACCAGCTTTACACTAAGACTCCCAAATGCCATTCTACATGTTCCACTGGCCTAAATTAGGTAGAATACTTTCATCCCACCAAATGCTTGAACATTACTCCAGTCTGCGTGGTATATTAAGGTTTCCTTTGCATTTATAACCCCCTTCATGAGTCAAACCCACAAAGAACGGGATGTGCGATCAAAAGGTTAACCATTGCCTTCTGCAGAGTCTGTTGAAGCAAACTGTTTGTTTCTTGCAGACGTGGAGATTTCAGGTCCATAGAGTACAAATCCAGACCATGATTTTGTTTCAACCAACCAGTTGAGTATAAAGACTCACAGTCACAGAGTACCCAACTGGTTGGTTGAAACAAAATTTTGGTTTGGATTTGTACTCTCTGGACCTGAAATCTCCACCTCTAGTTTCTTGTGTCCTTCACCAAGGATCCAGAACAGTTCACCATGATGGGCTCTCATAACGCCTTAAGTCTGTCTTTAAATCAAATTTTTAGGTAAGTCAGAATAATAATAATAATAACTTAATAATAATTTGGTTTTTGTTATTATGACACAGTAATAATAATAGTAACTACATACAGTACTGTACTGTACCTCAAGCCAATGCACTGCTGAATTAATGCAATGTTTTCATGAGCAACACAAACTCATTTTTAATCTCACAGGCTTTATTGCAGTCCATTCACAAGTAGACCGGAGACTGCCGGTATTATGGGATGTATACTAAGGATCCAAAGCAGATCGCCATGAAGTGCTCTCATAACTGCATCTCTGACACTCAGTGGTAATGCTTAGAATAATATAGGATGTGAGCTGATTTAAATACCAGTTTAGCAGTGCATGCCCAATGAACAGTTTTCTCTGTGTTTTAGGAGTTCAGATAACTTGGAAGTTCTACTCAGACGTTGGAGTTACACAGCCTGCAGCTGGGGCTTACAACAAGGGAACGAGCGTTTAGGGGAGGTCTTTGCCTCATGCATTACAGATGTTTCAGCTTGGTGGTCCCAGAAACGTTCTTTAGTGTGTGTACTGGGGGAGATCAGAGCACAGAGCCAAACCTGAGCACGAATCTCCCACGTGTTGTTGCCTTTAGAGTCCCACAAAATTTGCCCCAAAAGGGCAAGCACAGAAACCTCATACAATATGCTGTTACTGGACAGGTGACAGCACTAGTTTCTATGACAAATTTGTTAAAATAAACAAACAGCTTATTTAGGACAGCTAGAGAAAACCTGACTGTTTAAACAGGTATATTTTGTACTTAGGAACATAAATTCATAGTGAAGTATTCATCTAAAAAAAAAAGATTTAAGTTTTTAATTTACATGTTTAAATTATTCCGCAGACACTTTTATCCAAAGCAACTTAATCAATAGGGTCAGCGAGTCCCTGGAGCAATTAAGGGTTAAGGGCCAGGGTGAGGGGCCCAAAGGTAAATGTGCCAAAGCTGGGTTCAAACCAGTAACCTTCCAATCACAGGCACACCATCCTAACCCACTGAGACATACTTATTTATTAAGTCTAGCAGTTAATTTTTCTCCTCTGTAGAGGACATTAGGTTTTTTGCTCATATCTTTCATGCTGCACATGTCACTATTGTTGACTCTATTGAGACCTATTGTTCCTTAAAGAGGGCAGTTAGGGCTTTAAGATGACATCACATGTGTGATGGGGTGTGACCATGCCAGGGGTGGATATCAGAGCTGGCCAAGGGTGGCCACTCCCAAAAATATAACTAGCCCCTGATGCCACCCCCCAGTCAAAGTGTTCTGCAGGCACCACTAGGCCTTGCCAACATACCTTTCCCATCAAATCAAAATCTTAATCAGTATTAAAAATACTTTTTTCCGACTATATCAGGAGGACAAAGCCTCTCTGTATGTTCTCGAGTTATTATTCGACTCGGGCTCAGACAGCAGAGGCCACCTTACTGGCCCAGCCTTCTCATTCTTGCAGTAATTATTTATCTTCTCTGCCATCAGGGCTCTTTAGCATGCAGCTGCAGCACTATCACACCGGTACTGTTAGCAGAGTATCGGCCGTCACGCTCACATCAAAAAGCAACAGCAGATGTGCGTTGACGTGCTCCAGCCACCCACATGTGAGGCTCTGCCCAGAACCTCTTAGAAGTGCTCAGCTGGTCACGGTGTAAACACCGCAGGTTCCCATCTGGACATAGGGGCGTTGTGGGAAGCCAAACTCAATGGGTTTTGAAGCTAATGCTTCTCAAAGATCTTTAAACAAACATTGATAGTCCCAGACCTTTGCTCTTCTGTGTGTTTTGATTAAATGGGGCTCTATTGATCCTATGTTTGGGCAAGATATGTTGCTGCTCGGTGTAGGAAGTAAGCTTCTACAACCCTAGACAGGTAGAATGCTCGGAAGACTTTCCAAACCTTTCATCTTCACTGAAAGTGCAGTTCATACTGCATTAGAGAAATGGCTCTTGCGAAATCTTTTAGCTAATGAAGTTTAATTGCTTTTTATCTTCCAACCAATTATCCAGTTCAGGGTGGCAATGAGCCTGGAGTCTATCCCAGGAAGCACAGGGCACAAGGTAGGGGACACTCTGCAGATTCAGTCACACTTTTGAAATTTTTGAGATGCAGATTCACCTAATTCTATGAACTTTAACGTTGAGTTTGAGTCCAAAGTACCTGGGGCAAAACCCATACACGCATAGTAGACAAGCACAGCATAAAATAAAGACAATATATTTCTACCAATGCAGATGTGCATTTGTAAACACTGCTGGTGTACTGGTATGGGTTCAGGGTCATGTGTATATTCTTGGTGTACACTGTCTGTACTTTAAGAGAAGCAACACATTGAATTCTGCAAAAGGGTTTACTTTCGGATAACTTTGAAGAGAAAAACATTAACAAGTAGGCCTAACTACGCAGTTAATACTTATCGCGAACATTTCCGTAAGGTGATTCATACCATTGGTGCCGGAAAGTGTACTACTTCTGCTTATGCTAGTCACTGTCAACTATCTGTATGCACTGCATACTCTGTGTTGTATTAAACAGCAAGATACTGGCAGAGCTCAAAAGAGGTTTCATTTAAAAGAATATTTTTTCCCCAAAATCCCAGCTTTCTATCTTTCAGTTTCTATAAAAGGAAACATTTTGAAACAGCTGGATAAGGTCCCCCTTAGATCGACCCACCCACGGAGTTGGGATACCGCAGTGATGCGGGATGAGTTTCATGGCGATCGGGAAAGCGCATCAGAGGCACGACGTGCACACACGATAACTTTCATTGACAGCGCGAAAAAAAAAACAGAAATTAAAGTTTCAGTTGTTTCTCTGATTGCAATTATCGAGTTTTCGCTTGGCAGACGCTTTCAAAGGCAGCGCAGTGTATTTCTTGGCAACGTATCTGGGTTTTAACTGGAAACGAACGGGGTCCCGTCGAGTACGCGCATGAGGAGACGCGCTCCGGATCGGCGCTGGTTTATAGATCGCTGCCAGCAGCCCCTCTTCCTCCGTTCCTCTAGTCCCGGATGTCAAAAACTAAAGCTGAAAAGCATCCACTCCTTCTTTCGAGGTCGTGCCCTGTCGGACTTTAAAGACCATATGGTGGATTATTATTGTTATTTCTTGATTACTCAAATGAATCGCCGATCGTTCGAATGTATAATGTTCTTATTTCCATTACAGTACGCTTAATGCGACTGCGGTCAATATTTGTCTAATTAGACTTTTCCAGATGTTATGAACAGAGTGGGAAGGCAGGCACTTAGAAGTGTAGTTCACCCTTTAGTATTAAAAAATAGCACTGAGAAGAACTTTACCAGCGTTTACAGATCTCTACTGTAGACCCAGGTGTTGATATGTGAACAATAGTTCTGTGAGTTATTTACTAGGTCATCCATCCAACCATCTACCCCAGGAAACAAGACATAACACAGGGGAGCATCCTGGATGGGGTTCCAGTTGCTCATAGTTCCTTCAAGACTATACCCAGAGAACTGTGACTGTGACAGGCAATTCAGAAATAAAATGTTAAAATTAGTACTAACGTGAGCCTGAAGACCTCTGTCTACGAAGGGTAATTTACCATCCTCTGATGACGCCATTTCTGCTGGCAGACCCTTTCAAAATATAAGCCACCCGTTTCCATTTTACTGTAAAGTATTTTGCAGTCACATATACTGAGGAAAGCTGTTAATGCTTCAGCTGTTCCTTAAAAGTACAATTTTTGGCTGGAGTTTTGTTTGTCTTCCAAGAATATGACATTATTTAAGACCCATGAACAAGTATCATATTCTGATCTCATTGGATTCTTTATCACTGCTGTACTGGCATCAAAGTCTTAAAATAGTATGCATACATGTAGTAAAATATTTCTAATGTGATTAGGTACACCTGAAAAAAATATAGTGAGTTCTTAATTAACATGTTTGGTTAATGGAATTTAAGTCATGTAAATAATTTGTAAAGCCACACAATCAAAAATGTTACATGTGGCAAATGCTCTTCTGAAACTTTGATGAGTACATGCTGTGACTGCTGATAATCAAAGATGGTATTCCTCAATTCGACCTGCATGTTTGGAAATCCATCAGTCCATCCATCCATCCATCCATCTCCCAACCACTTGTCCAGGGCATGGTCACAAGGCTTCCATTTTTAGAAACAAAATTACTGATTTCAACAAGAACATTTCACCAAAACATTTATTTAATCAGGTGGATGTTTATAACTTTTTCGTTTTAGATTTTCATACTACTGTTACTCAGCTGGAATGCACATGATGTCTGTTGTAAAATAAGAGATTAAAAGTATGACGTTTGGTAACCATTATTAATTCCCATACAAAGGCTTCCAAAAAAAGGCTTTCACAGGTAGCTTAAATCTTCCAGCTTGGACTTTCTAGGATCTTCTGTTTTGATCATTTCTATTGTGCTCTTAAATTTTCGTCATACAGCCAAGGATATGGACTTTAAGCAGTTGAACAGGAGGAAGCCTGCTTCTGGGAAAAGGCTCTTGGATGTGGGTTGACTGCTCCAGCTGACTTCAGAGTCTGGTGTGAGTTGACTTCCCTGGTCTGGAGGAGGATTGGGTTTCTGGAAGTCAGCTGTTATTTTGCGAATGGTGAAAAATGTTCCACACAATCCTTCATTTGTCAGGACTGAACAGCGTGCTGGTTAAACATCTGTTAGAGAAGGAACACAGCCATTATGCAGGTGGAGTGAATATAAGAGTACATATAAATCTGAATTAGAATGAATGAATGAACAAACAAACGAACGAACGAATGAATGAATGATGAGTGGACATTTTACTGGGAGTGGATGTTTTAAACAGCCCTTATTGTCTTTTTTTATTATGGGTCATTAATCGTATTATAAAAGGAGCAGTAAGGTAATCATCACGATCTGAGAGATGTGATATGATGAGGTGAAGGACATCATGTCAGGGATTGTTAATAATAAGACCATAATGTGGAGAAAAGTCAGTGTGGATGAAGACATTGTACGATACGCAGTGACACAGGACTGCCTCTGGCTATGGCTCCCAACATGCTTGACATTTTGGCTTTATATCCTCCTGAGACCCGGGCCATTAATTTGTGTCCTCTGTAGTGGACATTTTGTTTTTGCATCTATCTTTTCACTGATGTAAGAAAACTTATTTATTCCTGTTGTACACTAAAGAGGACATGCTGTGAAATGAAAAATAAAAATAAATTTGAAAAAATCTAAATTGTAAGTTGTTTTATTTCCTCCTCACAAATAACCTGAAATTGAAAGACACTTTTTTTCCTTGGGTCTCAGGAGGATGTGTAGTATATTTGCTAGCAGAATTTATAATCACTGCAAGCTATTTTAGCAGCATCTTTCTAGAAATGAAATTAGTAATGAGACTGAATGGGAAGCTTGGTGTATACCGTGAATGGAATGCCAGTCTCTTCAGGTAAATGCAAATAATAAATAGATAAAACAAAAGCTACAAATTCTAAAAGCCCAGGTTTTCCATCAAGTTCTGTATTTCCCAATACAAATATCCATCCATTCTTCCTTGATTATTATAATTAGTTCCCATTGTCATCCTCAAGCAGAAACAAGACCATTCCTAATTAGTAAATAAAATGGACAAAAATTAAACAAAAATATTGTGATTGTTAGCTTTTGATTGTTAGTTGTAATATGACAAAATGAAAAGAACATGTAACAGTGATTTATAGTATTCCATTTTTGCTGAAATGAAAGATAACTTCTAGATTATCCTGAGCCTGTTGGAAAGTTAAGGCAAAATGATGAAAAATGGACTGTCAGAATTATAATCCAATCAGAACTCTTCACAGATGAACTTGGAGGTCTCTCTCTCTCTCTCACCCACACACACACACAGGTTTGTAATTTTATCTTTGTGGGGACTCTCCATTCATTTCTATGGGGAAAACTCTAATCACAACATGACGACCTTAACCCCTACCCAGCCCTAACCTTAACTATACATGTAAGTACCCAAACAAAATGAGAGACTTTTGGTATTTTTACTTTTTTGATTGCATTCACAGATTTTTGTGGGGACCCGAGAAATGGTTCTCACAATATAAAAAAAATCAGGTTTTTATTACATTGTGGGACACACACACACACACACACATCTACAAAGCCTGTCGCACCTAGAGGGTCTCTACTTTAATTATGTCTTCTGAAATTAAGTCAGATTGGTATGAGACTGAGCTCCATTTTAATTGGCCTATGAATCACTACCAAGAGTGTGCGCATTTATTCATGCAAGGGTAATGACAAAAATATGCATTATTTTATGAAATACGTTTGTAGTCTTCTTACTCTGCATTGGTGTGAAGCATAATATTTTAAAGCCTAAACCGCATTCATTTTCTTTTACCATTTAGTACCATCTGTTACCCACTTGTGTAATTGCTGGTTTTCAGTGTTGTGTATTATAGCAATTTTTAACTATTTGCAAAACAGTTTAGCGTGTCAGGTACTTAGATGATGGCAACAGTGCCACCTACTGTTGGACGTTAAAATCTCATCGCTAGACTATTCCCGTTGTTTCCCATCCCTATGGCGAGGGAGGCGAGTGAGCCCAGGATACGGAGAAAACGGGTTTTATTCCGGGTAGACAGGGGAGTATACGGGACAGGCGTAACAATACGAGAACACTACAATGACGGATCTGACGGGACTGAACAGAACGTAGACTAAATACAGGAGGTGACGAGCAGGAAACGAACAACAGCTGGTAAACGGAGGATTCCACACGGGGTTAACGAGGAGGTGTGGTCCACAGGAGGGTGATCGGGGCTGGGCGTGACACCAGACTACCACATGTACGCAACCATAATTTATATTTATTTATTAGTTTTTGTATTTATTGCATTTGTCTATAATTATATTAATTTAATCTCATCTAATCTGAGATTTAATTGAGGTTCAGAGTTATTGTTTAAAGAAATGTTTATCAGAAAATGAACATTTTGTACTTCACTATTGTAACTGTAGCTAATTTTGAACTTCATAGCACATTTTTATCCAGACGAACTCAGGGGTCGTTAGCCCATCACAGAGGCTGTAAATGACTGGCTATAATGGGATTTCTCAGGGCAGAGGTGAGCTTGGGAGGCCAGGAAACGTTAAAAAAATAAAAGCTAGCAGAAGTCTGCTGCAGCATGTAGCCACTGTGCAGCGTTCACTCACCAGGGATCCCACACATGAAAAGTAACCGTATGATCTTTACAGCACTACTGGAGACTCTGTAAACCCCAGCCACCTAATGACCCTGCCATTTGTGTGATTTCTTCCCTTATTCCAAATAAAGGACATGAACCACAAAGCACTGTTAGATATTTCATATGCACAAAAGCTACAGGCCAGCATGGTCTGTACCTCCTTCTGCACAACACAAATCTCAACATGGAGAAGAAAGGTGCACCTCATTGACAATGAATTCATTGATCATGGCTTTAGGTGAGACTGTCTTCCTTTCTGCTATGTTCATGCGCTCATCTGTATTGATCTGAAATGATTCAGTTATAGTTGGAATCTTGTTCAGTACTTATTTAGGTGGGCGGTCCTACAGAAGCCACAGCAGCTGGTCTTGGCATTTTGCCCATAAGTGTAAGGGGATACTCTCTCAAGGTCCTCATTTAGCACCAGGATTCGGGCACAAGCAAACAATGAATCATGATCTGAGGGGCTGAGAGATGGAACCCGAAGGCAAAGGAACATAACGACAAATACACGGCTGGTCAACCCATTAGGCGGCACAAGTGACCACCTAGCGCACCATCCTCTAAGGGCCTAGGGCACCACAATTGCCTCAACATAGAACATAAAATGATAACGTCAGGAGAGCAGTCAGAATATGTCGTTTCACTAATAAGGGCTTTGGTGCTTAATGGTCAAGCTGCAAGTTGTGGGAAGGTCATCTGAAGAAGTGCTGAAAAGTTGAGGCAAAGAAATAGACTTCAGTACAGATGTTGTAGTAGGTGCCCTGACTCCATGGTCAAGTGAAGACTATTGGAAACTATAACAAGTCTGGCGGTGGTGTCGCATTGTAGTATTAGACTGTGAAAATAAAGCTGTTAACTCAAACGATCCCTAATCACAGTAATTGTGTAGAGAGGATGAAAAATTTATAGCGACTTGTGGATGTTTGTCAAAGGGTACTGGATGGCATCTGAAGTGTAGAAGATGCCTGAAAGCATGTAATAATGGAGATGTGGTACATTAAAACACTACATAATGAGCGTAGATGAGCAACTGGAAGCGTGGAAGAAACAAGGAATGGTGCACTTTTGAAATTAACAGCTGGTGATGGACAATACAGACAACTATATCTAGAAATTAGTATGATTTCTGAAACAATAATTCTTTTCAGTGGTCAGAACAGACTATACACCTAATTGGGTTCAACAGCATGCTTTGCAAGAAGGAGCTTGTTTATCTATAAAATACATAGAAAATCAGAAGTTTATGTCACTCCATATAAGGGCATTGACCATTATAATCATGGTGTTACTTCTGCTTATAAAACAAAGTGCTTTGTGTGGAGTTTGGAGGTTCCCCCTGTGGTTTCATGGGTTTTTTGCTGCTCTGTGTTTTCTGGCATTGGTTTACCACAATCCTGTGATTGAAAGGTGATGATTGTAGAGCTGACACTGTAAAATGGAGGCGATATTGGAAAATGGCCACAGTTTCAAAAATACGTTCTGTGCTGTGAAAATTTAAATTAGACAACTGAACAAAAGGGCAAAACTGGTCTCCTGTGAGAATGAAATAACCCGATGGAATTGGAAGCCAGAGAGAATATCGCGTTGATGTACTTCTGATGAGCTGATGTAATCTTTCATTAGACCCCGCGACGCAAAAACAGATCCAAGTCATGCATCTTGTCCTCCTGGGAAATTTCTTCCTGACAGCCAACCCCCTGCCCCTGGTTTCAAAGCACTTTAACAGAAATGTTATGCATGCCATGTCAACAGGTTTCCCCAGAGCCGGGGGTGGACACTTCCAGCCAGCCAATAAAACAGAGCCTAGCCAGGTATGGAAATACAGACAGTGAAGTATAGCCAGACAACACAAAGTGGGTACACAGTCATGGACATGTGACTCGTAAGGCCATTTTGGTTCATCCATTAAGAAAAGAATGAGAGTATTCTGAAATGATGATGAAATTATTTTCCATTTTCTCAAGTACGAGTACAAGTATGCTGGAATGCTTTTTTTTGCATATCCCATCTCGTTCTCTTTTTTGAGACATATACACATATACACTAGTTGAGATAATTAACCCCTCAGGGTCGCTTGGGCCGCGGGGTCAGGCCATTTATCCAGTGGCTCAGGAGCGTTTCGGGGGGAAGAGGGCTAACGGCCCTGCTCAAGAGCCCAGCAGAGGTATGACTATTCAGCGAGCTTCCTATCACGGTCACAGATAGCTAGCCCACTGAACCTAGATTTCCCCTTTGGCATAGCCGTAAAAATTTTGCAGGTAATTCTTTGGGACACCAGCCTAGACATAGTACATTTTTCAGTATGTCTGGTGTAATTCCGTGTATTTCCTATTATTCCAGTGTGTTTCAGACACATCCCAGTAGCCTAGCCCCCTAGTGCTACTGTTCTTCCCTTTTAACCCCCATCTTTATTTAAGAAGTAGGCAGGAAGCTACAGCCTGTATCTTCCCTACATATGAGCTGCCTTCATTTCTCTTAAGGTGATTCCCACTTGCTCAATGCTGAACATATGACACAAGGCCAGTCAAGGCCCCCTGCAGGCAGTGAAATGAAAGGCCAGTCCACATCTCACTGGGTGTAACGGTGGCAGGCTGCAGACAGCTTTGAAAATCCCCTAATTCATGCTGCAAATCCCCCCCTGCACACTCCATTACGCCCCCCCTCGGCACCAAAGGGATCGTGTGATGATGGGTAAGATGATGAGTAAGATCCTGAAAACCGTGATGTTTCCTACAATATACATGCCCCCCCTGTGGAGTCTCACTGTAGGAAGATGGAAGTTAATAGTTTTTTTCCAAGCTGTAATTTGTGAGGGAATCCCAAAAATAAAAAAAAACATTTATTGCACAGTCCAAGCCTCAGAATGCGCAGTCATAAAATATGCCATATTAAAAATAAATCAGTTATCCTTTAAGCTAAATTTGTCTTTACGAATTTATAAGCCATAATGATTTCCAACCACTTATCCAGTACAGGGTCACCAGGGGGCCTGGAGTCTGTCCCAAGCAGCAACAGGCACAGGGCTGGGGGACACCCTGGATGGGAGGCCAGGCTATCACAGGGCACGGGGCTGGGGGGCACCCTGGATGGGATGCCAGGATATCACAGGGCACGGGGCTGGGGGGCACCC
>JAODKC010000001.1:24358373-24386009 GCA_026777985.1 Mormyrops attenuatus
CTGGGGGGCACCCTGGATGGGATGCCAGGATATCACAGGGCATGGGGCTGGGGGGCACCCTGGATGGGATGCCAGGCTACCACAGGGCACGGGGCTGGAGGGCACCCTGGGTGGGATACCTGGCTATCACAGGGCACGGGGCTGGGGGGCACCCTGGATGGGATGCCAGGATATCACAGGGCACAGGGCTGGGGGGCACCCTGGATGGGATGCCAGGATATCACAGGGCACGGGGCTGGGGGGCACCCTGGGTGGGATGCCAGGATATCACAGGGCACGGGGCTGGGGGGCACCCTGGATGGGATGCCAGGATATTACAGGGCACAGACACACACAGATGTTTTCAAGATAAATTCTGGGGACATAGTGGCTTTTGGATATTTAAAGAAGGTTCTTCATTGGATTGCATGAGGACTGAGTGAGATTTGGCTCCCAATAATGTAACATATGATGACTTTAGGTCATTGGTGGCCGCATCTCAACAGCAATGAGAAATGAACCGAGTGAATTTTGAAAATTTGCTTTTTCTTCGAGTTTTCTTCTTTGCCAGCTTCTTGTTTATTTCTGAGTTTGGCTTGTTTGGGTTGTGCAGAAATGCTAAATACACATTGCAGAAACAAATGGCAGTAGATTTTAACTCCCAGTTCTGATTGCATGGTGGTTAAGGATGTGGATTTGAAAGTAAAAGTAAACATCCAGTTTTAAAAATAGGAATTTGGTGAAAATCTGCAAGTCTGCAGTTAATTTAACATGTTTTCTGCCATCTGTTTGCATGTGATGACAGTAGAGCAGAAGGAAGAGACAAATGGGAGGACATTGAGTTCCCATGTAATAGCTATCTTTGCCATTAGTAATAGTGATAACTATGTTTGAAGATCACTTTTGGGAATAAAATTACTTGCACATGTTAAAATTGACTGATTTTATTCTGAACTAAAACGGTACAGTACCTGATTCTTCAGTTTCATCTAAGCAGTAAAGGTTGTTTACAGCAGCATTTCCTCAATCCAGTTCTCAGGGATTCCCAGGGAGTCCACGTTTTTGCTCCCTCCCTACTCATACTGGGAGCTAGGAGGGAGCAAAAATGTGGACTGTTTCGTAGGTAGCTGGAAGGGAGAAAAATGTAGACCCTCTGGGGGACTTGAGGACCGGATTGAGAAACATTTGTTTACACTACAGTGTATAGACCCAACATGAATTCTGCATGCTATGATCGCATCATCTATTTAGGTCTCTTTACAGTCTTAAATGTCTATGCATGGATACTCAAAACTTGCGACTAACAAATAGATACAGATACAGATTGGATATCGAAGAACTGAAGGGATCCCTGTAGTTGATGTACAGTGCTGTGAAAAAAACCTTAGTTATCTGGGTAGTAAGTGTGTATTTGCTCAGACAAAAGCACCATTTAACATTAAAATATTGGGTGGTTGCTGCAAATATTGGGGTGACTTTAGGAGAGGTTTTGAAATGGCTAAGCTGACACACTCCATAATATCATAGCTTTACACCAGCAGAAAGATCATTTAAACATCATTTTCTTTGATTGTGTAAGACTTTTGCACAGAACTCTACATGCAGACTTGATAAAATCTCTGGTTTTAATTAATCTGTAATTTTACCCCTGATAGGAAAGTAATTTATCCTGTTTATGTTATAGTTTGAAAGGCACCTGTGAAACACTCAGCCATTGATCAGGAAGCTCTCATCATGAGAAATGTCTTTAAGACTGGAATGTATAGAGCTGGACTTTACTACTTTGTGTGTGACTGAGAACTGAACACTTCAGGCGGTGGTGCTACTAATATGGGCCATTTGTTAGTTTGAAGAAATTCTTCATAGCCACATGAGATAAAAACATACATCCATTCTAGGTGGATATATACGTATGTATATATTTTACTTCATTTATCTTTGTTTTCTGAGTTGGATCTGTTTTCAAGCCGGCATTTGTATTGTGTTTCAGAGGCAGGCTATACCAGTCGACAAAGAAAGCGTTTTAACTCCCACCCCAAAGTACTGGGACATTCGGTTTGGCACATTTGGTACTGGAATTTTTGGTACTGGGACTCGACTGGAAGTCAATGGAAAAGTAAAAGTACGATACTAAAAGTATAGTACTTGGTGCGGTGAAAACCCTTATTGATGACTTGGACCCTATGACTTGAGAAGACTTGAGGTTATACTCCCCCTCTGTATACCATAACGTTAATTTCATAATTTCAGTGTATATTAATTCTCTACTATCTGCATTTTCTTTTGGCTGAATGCAAGGTCTCCTGAGATAATTTGCTGAAAAGATGTGTCACTCCTTGCATAGACATGGATGTAAAAACTGTGTGAGGGCAACTGTGATGGAGTGAAGACTCTCTTTTCAACCTATTTCTGCCTATCAAAGACCTACAATGTACTGTGGCGAGTTTTTGCTGCAGCAAGTTTTAACCAAAGGGAAAAAATGGCATAGGTAGGGACTCAAGTTACTCACAGTTACTCATTTGATGACTTATGACTCGACAGCAGAAATGATGGAAAGACTTGGACTCAACTTGGACTTGAGGGCACATGACTTGAGATTTGACTTATTCCCATCCCTGGTATTTTGGCCCATTCCTCTATACCACTGTTTCTCAACCCGGTCCTTGG
This sequence comes from Mormyrops attenuatus, assembly GCA_026777985.1. Classification (NCBI taxonomy): domain Eukaryota; kingdom Metazoa; phylum Chordata; class Actinopteri; order Osteoglossiformes; family Mormyridae; genus Mormyrops; species Mormyrops attenuatus. Next base: position 24,361,020 of record JAODKC010000001.1, read on the forward strand.
CGACCCCCAGATGGTCCACATTTTTGCTTCCTTCTAGCCCACTACCAGACAGTTCATATTTTTAAGGGAGCTGGGAGGGAACATAAATGAGGACTGTCAGGAGGTCCTTGAAGACCAGGTTGAGAAACACTGATCTATACAAAACTCTTCATGTATATTTTTGATATACTTTCTTTGAACTGCCTGATTCAGACCATTTCAATGGGACTGAAGTCAAAACTGTGATTTGGCCATTCAAAAACATGGAATTTCTACTCTCTGAGCCAATCTGTTGATTTATTCCTGAGTTTGGATTAGCTATCATAGTGCTCAAGCCAACTGTGCTTAAATTTTAGACCATAGACCATGACATCCTGCTGTACAATTTCTTGATACAACTAGGAATCCATTGGTCCATCAACAGGGACATTTAAAAGCACAGGCTTACCCGGGCTAAAACCCAGGGGCCTCTGCTAAAAAGGGGCCTCAACTCATCTTCTTTAATATAATTTAAAATCTACACTTGCCACATGTCCTGCATTTTATGGGATCATCCTGTATTGAAGAATAAAATGCTGTGTCCCATTTTGAACCAATACGTGATACAGTCAAACGATTTGTCACATATGTTTGCGTCTAGACAGAAAAACAATTTAATCTGTACTGTGTGACCAGTCCCCCCCCCCCCGCCCCCACAAAAAAACGTGAACATTTTTTTTGTCAGGTTCGAATTATAGACTCATGAACACAGGAATTATCAAGACGTACTTAGTCACGTGTTTGCGGATTCTTTGTTATGCTCTTGCGCCGATATATTTACAATATTTTTGACTCGTATTCCCTACAATCCGGCAGTAATTTTATTACTAGTTTTGTCATTAACCGTAACAAACAAGAAGAGAATTAGAAAGTTCACAGAAATCTGGGAATGTTTATTAAGGCAATTACTGTCCTTGTTTTCTAGAACAACATATTTTGTCATAAAATTAATGTTTGTTTTGATTTGCAGTGTTTCAGATAAACCTGCAATCTTTTTTCTTTATCCTGTCTTTCCTGGGATATTTCCTCTTAGACTCCATCTGCATTTGTCATTGCACCACTTTAGCCCTGGTCTGGAATACAAATCTGCATTTTAGACAGGAATGATAAATTACATATGTTCCAATGCAAACATTTTCAGTGGAACATAGATTTTGTTGCTTAGAAAGGAGGTTTTTGTTAGGAAACAAAGGAAAAGCAGTGATTTAGAGGAAAGAACTAGCTCATTATTGCCAGCTCCAGTGCAACTTTGAATATTTACTCAATTATATCCTACAAACTGCATTTATTGGAATACATACTGAATATACTTAGTGGGTGATTAATTTGCAGTTTCTACCTAGCATGCATAGCAAATTGCTTGTCCTAAAAACAACATTTACCTTCTACACTTTATTGATTTCACCATTGGGATATCTTAACAAAGCTTTCCAGGTCATGCACAGTATGTTCACCAAGTCTCCAATGCCATTTACATTTCAATCTCAAGTTTCAAACCACCGTAAAGCCTTCACCCATTGTGAACATACTTCTTTGGCACACCGATTACAGCCAGCTATAAGCTCAACTACGTGCTGAGGCTAGGTTTAAACCGGCGACCTTCTGATGACAGGCACACAGGTTTAGCCCACTGAGCCACACACTGCCCCCTACTTTGCGCTATGTTCATATAAACTCTTTGTTTTCAGACACCCCCACCAAAAACAGACACATGGTTGCTGGAGATACAGAGGCTGGAGGTAAACCGTGCCAGCATCCCATCATCCCAGGGATGGATCCAGTTCATTAGGCAAGGGGGAGCAGCACAGCACAGCACCAACGCAGGGTTCACCCTCTTGTCCACGGGGGGAGAGTGGCAGCTGGCAGTTGATCTAGGTCGCCAGCTGAAATTTCCGGCCGAAATCACCAGGTCACCCCTTCGCTCGGACATAGTGCTCTAGTCAACACCCGCCAAAGTAGTCATTCTGGTGGAGCTGACCGTCCCATGGGAGGAGGAGATCGAGGCTGCATATAAGAGGAAGAAAGAGAGGTATGCAGACTTGGCTGCTGCATGCTCTCAAGCCGGCTGGAGGGCTCTTACATTCCTGGTGGAAGTCGGGTGCAGGGGGTTTGTTGGAACATCCATGCAGCGGCTCCTGAAAACCTTAGGTCTCACAGGCCACATGAAGAGGAGAGCAATGCAAGACCTAGCTCATGAGGCAGAGCAAGGGAACTTCTGGCTCTGGCTCCGAAGGAAGGACAAGGTGTGGGGGAGAGAGGGATCTTAGGGCAGGCTGCAGAGAGCATTAGGGAGACGTCCCCTTCGCTGCTCCACCACCCCGAGATGTTCCGGGACTAAAGGAGCGAAACATCTGTGAAGGGTGGCTTCCGGCTGACAACCCTGCAGCCAGCCAAGCAGCACCGTCAGAGGAGCGTCAGGCAGAAATGCTGAGCAGGTAGTTTTACCTGTGCTTGCGTCTTTTCAGACACCCCCACCAAAAACAGACAAGAAAAGAGGAATACAAAGATAGCAGAGTAGTGCACTAAGTTTATTTTATCTATCTATTATGCATTAAGTATTTCCTAATTGGACTAAACTGGATAGTACCCTTTCTGCACATTGCTGTTGATACCAATAAAACTCTACATACTATTTGAGTTTCCCTAACGAAGCAGTGGATGTTAAGAACATTCATGACATAGCCTTAGTTCATCATCAACTTCTTGGTTCACCATTCACTCATCACACTCCCTAAGCATGACCAGGAAATACTGTCCTAATAGAGAACTGAAAAATGAAGAACTGTTGTATTTAACACCTAACCTACTAAATAGTCGAAAGAGAGAGCAGATCTGAAAATGCTTGCCATTTTTATTTGAGGTTTAACTTCCCCCTGCTGAGGCGCACACCTGTGTTTAACTAGTAATTAACAGACCCAATTAAGCAGCTGCTTAATTTGAGAAAATAATTGGTAAATTCCCCATCAGTCTGAATGTGCATATGAATGGTGTGTGTGCACTGAAATGGGTTGGCATCCCATCCTGGGTTATGCTGGGATACAGGAAATGATTGGATGGATGGATGGATGGATGGATGGATGGGAAAACATTTAAATCAACCAGTAAATTTTAAATAAACCAAAAATGTAGACAAATTCACAGTCACTACAATTTATTTTTTAAAATATGAATTAGAGTTTAAGCTTACTTAGGTAAAGGATACCAGTTTCGACAAGTGAGATCACATTGTTTCAGTTTCAACTAAAATAAGCTTCAAATATCCTCTTTTGTGAGACTAATGCAAGCTTATACAAGTTGAATGCTGGATATATCAGCTCTTAATTTCATTGATGGCATCGTTTCTGATTCATTTGATCAATCTGTCGTTCATCCATTCATCTGGACTTCTTAAATATCTTGGGTGTGTACACTAAGTGACACTATGCAAGTCTGTCTTGTATGAGCCTTGATTAATTAAAGCTGAACTGCGTTAGTGGAATGACATGAGGCTAAGTTTAGAGATGGCGCTAGTTTGAGTCTGACTTTTTCAGGAAAGTCTGCCTTTCTTTAGCTCTCTTTTTCCTCTTGCTTATCTCGGTATCTCATCAGCCATTGCTTATCTCTAACAATGTGACATTAAGTGGAACATAGAGAAAGAGATTCCATAACCAATTTGATTAGGCCAGTGGTTATTGTACCACTCCAATTTCCATTACCTGGCACAGCTAACCACAAAGTGGGTGTACTGTTTATTCAGATAACTTGCCATCTCAGTATCCAAGTTTGCAGTACCTGACAGCTGAATAATTTCGAATTAACGTTATGTTTTTTTTTCATGGATGAGTGCAAAGGGGTTATTACAGACTTTAAACTCAGCTGGAAGTAGTTTTCAGAAAATAAAAGGGTAAAGCAGTTGGAAAATTAGCTTTTTTTATAACCTAACTGCAGTTTCTCATCTGATTCCTTATCTATTCTCCATCCATCCATCCATCCCACCATATTGCTTATCCAGTTCAAGTTCGGGGCAGTATATATGCCAATTCATTATCATAACCATATCATGAACTATGTTAGTAATGATAAATATTCCTTTCGCAAATCACCCCTCTGAGATTACCCTTCCTATGTAACCAGATGGGTTTTAACAAGAAATACATCACATTCTGTTTTGTAACTTTACTACTAGTTTACCCACATTTCTACAATGGGTGCCCTTTAGGTACCCTGCAATTACTAGCCCTGAAAGTCAGCCTTGAGAATGTTAACTTGATGCAAGGGCCTATAAGGAGCTAATCAATAGAGAGAAAAAATATACATGTGACATGAGAGCATTTTGGATGACTGAATACAAGACATGCTGCCATATTTTGAAACATCTGCAGTGGTTTGATAGCACAAGCTAGTAACCCTGTCAGTATGGAGCTGTGGTAGTCCAGTTACATGATGGCAAGTTTCTGGACTAACTATGTAATTAGACAAATAAGGATTGACCGAGAGATCTCTGTAGTGTGGTCTGCAAAAGATAGCTGGTCATCCATCATTACCCTGAGGTTTCTTGCACATTTATATGGAAACAATGTTGATCATCTAAGCTGTACAGTGATGTCATGGTGGATGGTAAGGCTGGCAGGGAAAACAGAAAGCTTGGTCTTTTAGCGATTCAGCTAGTGGTAATGATTCTTCATCTTCATGATTCTTCAGGAGGTAAGGTCAGGTACGGCTAGATTTTATTGCCAGGGTAGTGGTAATGGCACATGGCTGGATGATTGGCCTTAGAGATGTAATGTATAGAGAGAATAAAAGTGGTCCAAGGATAGAGCCTTGGGGGACACCCATTGTGACATGATGTGGCTTGGTATACCTGTATCCAGGTTTACCCACATTTTTACAAGCAAAAATCTACTCTAACATGGTCTTTCTCCATGTGATTTTAATATGTTTGGAGAGCAAAAGAAGCCTCATATTGTTAATAGCAGTGTTAATTGTAGCACCAGCTTATCTGCTCTCTGAAAGAAGATAATGGGATTTTTTAACCTAACGTGTAAAAGTGTCTTCTGTTGTGTCAGGATTACCTCATGGAGTCATTTAATCTATATCAGTGTTTTTCAGCCTAGTCCTCGGGAATTCCTGAACCAAACAATTAAAAACAAACCAAAGATCAAAATCACAGAATACATGGTCGAGGTGTGCTGGGAGCTGGGAGGCAGCAGGAATGTGGATTCTCTGGGGGCTCCAGAAGAATGGGCTGAGTAACACTGATCCACATTGGTAACTATAAACATGACTCAGTAGAGCTTCGCTAAAAGCCCCAAGAGCTCTTGTGCACAGCATACAATTTTAAGAAGAAGATGAATCCAAAGTGCATTTTATGTTGGGTCTACTGAGACATGGATCATCCATCCATCACCGTAACCACTCAATCCCAACTGGGGTCACAGGGGGGGATTGGAGCCTAAACTGAGAACAATGGGCACAGGCAGGAACCAACCCTGGGTAGTCACCAACACACCACAGGCCGCACACACACGGGGCCAACTTAGAGTCGCCAATCAACCTACTGCGCACACTTTTGGACTGTGGGAGGAAACTGGAGCCCCTGGCGGAAACCCATGCGAACACGAGGAAAGGGTGGGGGAAAGCATGCAAACCCAGGATCTTCTTGCTAGCACTGCTAACCATCCCGCCATCCCGCATGTCTGGTCGTTTATATTTATTATGGTAAACTCTGGGTCTCTGGAAATTGAGTGTGTGCCCAAAGGTGAATGAAAATCACGTCCAGCGTCTTGCCTGCCTTGTGCCTTGAGCTTCCTAAGATAGACCTTAGACCTGCCACTACCCTGCATAGGACAAGCAGTTATGAAATAAAAATGAACAGAAAATGTTTGCATGGTGAATTTTTTACCTGGAATTCACAGCCACTGAGTAGCAGGACTTAGGAACAAGTTTTCACAAGTTAATCCATCATCAAGATTGAAATTCCTTATCCAGCTATGATAAATTCTTTGGGAATTATTGCAAGTCAATGAGAAACAAAGTGCTGTTGCATATAGTTTTGGAGGAGCTCATGTGTGGTGCTTCAAGTGATGCTCTAGGGCAGTGTTTCCCAATCTGGTTCTCTGGGACCCATAGTCGGTCCATGTTTTTGCTCCCTCCAAGCTTCCTGGGAGGGAGCAAAAATGTGGACTGTCTGTGGGTCCCTGAGGACCGGATTGGGAAACACTGCTCTAGGTCATAATGCTCTTTTAACCATAAGCTCGTATTGTTTAAAGAAGCAAATGTACAGCAGGAGCATTATAGCATGTTAGCCTAAGAGGTGTGAAAATGTTTCTGCTCTGTACGTAACAACAGTGGCATCTACTTTGTGGAGGAGCTGAATGTATGACTTTTGGGTCTGGTGCCATCAGTAACTGATATATTTTTGCAATCATGATGCCCAAAGCTGTAACCTAATTGTTTGATTCTTTTCCATATGAGGACTTTTCCATCTCTTTCCTTGAGCTGCTGTTCATATTTTATTGGGCCTTTTGTTTGTCATTTGCCAACACATGGTTTCAATGGACTGAATCAAGTGACCCCGTGCCAATGTGAGCTGTGGTCTGGGGCCTGGGGCCTGTTCCACATTCAGTGCACACTGCTCTTTTGATGCGTGTCTCAAGGATATTCTTTTAGCCTTAGACTTAAGGTTCTGTTATGGTGTTCACTATTGGATTCTGCCTACTCTTGTACAGTATAAAAAACATCTGTAGATGGTGTTGAAGGACTCGGTTGCATGAGTTTAGATCTGTGGTTGGATGGATGGAAGCAGACTTGGAAGAATTAATGGATGATGATGGATGTGATTGCTTTCTTATAATGAACACTTTAGACTGGTTTGCAGTTTTACACATTGTTTGTTGATGTTGACCTACGTCTTTGTGATTCAAGCAACCTAACTGAGGAATAAGATACCTGGTAAAAACTTTTTTTAATCAATGTAATACTTTCCCCAGAAATCTAAAGGGAAAAAAAACGTTTTTAATATTGATTAATATTCATTTGACAGAGAGAGGAAGTTGGTAAGGCCACACCCCCACACATGTGATGTCATCTTAAAGTGTCCTCTTTAAGGAACAATAGGACTTAATAGAGCGGCATGTATAGTAGGAGAGATACGAGTCATATCAAAAATGAATTGCTGGATCTCTATGTACATATGTTAATGGACATGTTTGTCAGTAATCAAAGTGGGGAGACTATAAGACAAACCACATAAGCCAAATAACTAAAAACAATTACAATTGATTAGAAGAAAAGAAAGCTTTGCTTGTAAATAGCAAGTCAGTAAATAATTAGTGGACAGAATATGTCAAAAAAGACAAGGAACTCCATAATGCCTGGATTAGACTATTAACCTATGACACTCACATATATAGTATAGAGAAGTAACCGGCAGTCTCAGGCATCAAGTCAGCAAAAAGCAAAACGAGGCAACTTGGTTGCAGCTCTTTAAAGGACCCAAGAGAAACACCAACTGCTGCCGACACACACTAGCCACCATGCTGGCTGTCCTGATCACTCCAACAACACACGGTGGGTGCACACACACCACTATTTACAACACATAACATTAACGCCACACATGACATTACATACAGTACAATAATACTGCAATACATGACAAATACAGTGAACTATTTACATTATTTACAGGGCTGGAACCGGCCCAAGATACCTCGCTGCCTGTCTCAGTGCTACAATAAAACTAACATTTCAGAAAGGAAATTATCATGTACTGTAAAAGAAAAGTCCTGCTGCTCTTTTTTCAGTGTATGAAAAATAATTTTTAGTTACCAAATTATTGACTATAACTGGTTTAATCAGTGTTCATATGCCTACTGGAAACATTTATGCAGTTGAAACCATGTCAAAAATATGTATTAAAGTCAGATGCTGCAAAAATGGAAACTAATTCTAGACAATAAGAAGACAGGCTTGGTCTGCATGATCTAATCTTAGGGTGGAGTTTCAAAAACCAAATGTCGCTAAGCATCACTGTTTTATGCTTTTGGTTTTCTGCTTCTCATTATACTAAAAATATGCTTCTCCCACTGTATTTCAGAAATATCATGATCTAATAGATTCAAATGTGAAAATTGCTTAGTTATTCAATGGTTAACTCAATATTCAGCCATAGCAGTTTCTCCGGTTCTATAAGGACTCATAAATAAGGGGTTTTGCATTACTCTTGCAATGTTGCTATTAGTAACAGGTGGTAAAAAGCTAATTTTCTTCGCTTCAGAGGAGATAAAGCACAATTAAGAATAAATGACCCATCCAGTCACTGATGCGGTAGAAGGTCACAGTGATCCTGGAACACGGTCCAAGAAATGTAAGGCAAGGGGAACACCCTGGATGGGATACCAGTTCATCGCAGGACTCACAGCAGCACACGCTATGGCCCATTGACTATGCTGGCTCAGCTAAAGCATCATCTTTGGCTGGAGGAAATCCATGCGACGCAGGGAGAACGTGTGAAATCCACACGTGCAGAGCAGGGGACAAGCACTGCCTCTCATGGAGCTATCTCGCCACCCAAGAATTAATAACATTCCTTACATTAATCAGTACTGTACCATAGCTGAGAAAGAACATGCTATATCTTTAAAAAAAAAAATACAGTTTTCTCATGATAATGGAATTTTGTCGACATCTGAAGAAAACAAACTTAATACTTAGAACTAGTACTGTGTAAAACTTTTAGGCAGTCATGAGATGGTTTTAAATGATCTTCATGTAAGTGTAAAACTGTGATATGTCTGAGTGTGTGAGCTTAGCCGTTTCAAAACCTCTCCTAAAGAAATCTTTTGACTCAACCACTAACATGTCTTGTCTAATCAATATGACACTGAGTAATTGAACTAGTTCAATTAATTAATTAATTGAGCTGGTGGTGAAATTTAATAATTACATGGAATGCTGAACTGCCCCTGAGGAGAGGTTTGGGAACTGAAACTATGTTCTTCTAGCCATCCAACAAGATTTCAGTAACTTCTTGGACAACTGAAGAAATTCTTGTTAGTTTAATTGTGTTTCTGTTCATTTGCATATATTGTAATATTAAATTGTTTTTTTTCTGAGCAAATATGCATATACTACCCCCGATAAATAACTATAGAATACTTATCAAAAATGGATACATTTAGTTAAATGTCAATACCTTCTTCTAACATGTGAATTTTAATAATGCTTATCTGTACTGAGGTTGCTAAGCTGAACAGAGTTGCTTTTGACATGTGCTCTTCCTTCCCCTGCTGGCATTCATGATGATTGTTCCTCTCCGTTGCTCATTCTCCGCCCAGTGATCCTAACTCCCAGTTCCGACTCACAGTCACCCTTGACCTCGCTGAATGGCCGCACGTCTTCCAATTCCTCGTCTTCTGTCACCGCGGAGACAGTCGCCCTCGTGCACTCTCCACCGGACAGCCCCAAGACTCACGTTGGCACTCATAAGGAGCATCGAGCCCCTATAAACCGTCTCCCAGACCACATCTTGCTACAGATCTTTGCCTGCCTTCCCACGGACCAGTTGTGCCGTTGTGCCCGGGTTTGCCGTCGCTGGTATGACCTGGCTTGGGATCCGAGGCTATGGCGGACCATCCGGCTGCCAGGGGAGTTGCTGCATATCGATCGAGTCCTGCGGGTGCTTACGAGCCGGCTGTGTCAGGACACGCCTAATGTGTGCCTCATGCTGGAGACTGTGGTGGTAAGTGGCTGCCGGCGGCTCACTGACCGCAGCCTGTACACGTTGGCGCAGTACTGCCCGGAGCTACGGAGGCTGGAGGTGGCTGGATGCTACAACATCTCCAATGAAGCCGTCTTTGAAGTGGTGTCTCAATGCCCCAACCTGGAGCACTTGGACATCTCAGGTAAATAACACTAAACAACCTGTGGAGTTGTTGGTTTTTATTCATTTTAGAGGCTTAGCTTAGCATTAGCTTGTCATTGGACATAGCTAACGATTTTAAAATGGACCCATGTGAGAATCGCTCCTCTCTGGACAGCAAAATGAAGCAGATGACATGGGGTGATCCAGTGGTGGATGGGGTTTCCTTATTGATTGGGTTTCCCTTGACCCTGATGGGGCAAGAAGATAGATAGATATTTACTTATTTCTTACTTACTTTATTAATGTCCCGAGGGAAATTTGGGATGGGGTTATCACAACAAACAGGAATTCAGGTGAGGATGTTAAACATATCATTGGCAAGATGGGACTTGGGTTCTGAGCAGGGACACTGCAGCAGGGCTACACTATCACGCTGGTCCCCTGATACCAAGATGGCCATGCCTACTGTCTTAGAATTCATTCCACATTGGAATGTCCATGTGCAGGACATTCCAATAAAAAAAAAAAGTGTTTAGGTAACAAGTCAGTCTTGGCTACACTCAGTCTAAAACTGCAATCACTGACTTTATATAGTCTGTTCTGAATGTTGTGTATCATTAAATGGCCTGAAATTTTACTTTCTAGAAGTATGTTTACTCGGGTAGTGAAGAGGGGTTTATATGACTGTTTTTTTAATGTTAGCACTAATTCATTATTAAATACAAATTTCAGTTTTAATCCTGTCTCTGCATGTTTATATCTGCTTCATAGAATTGGAGCAGAAGCCAGTTTTGAGTGAATTTGTGTGAAGTGGGTCAGACCAGTGCAGGGCTAAAAGGAGACTCATCGCTCCCAGGAGCATTTGGGCTGTTAATATGATGGCAACAATGGGCTGAATTCTCCCGGTGCTTATTGAAGTGTAACATGTCATTAGAACTCATTCTTTCATTATTCAGAAATTTCGTTGTGAAACTGTGCTGTTTCGCATCATGTTTTTGTGATGTGTTGGGCGTTTCCTTTTTGTGCTATTAAAACTATAGCCTGGATATACATTTTTACACATTTGTCTGTTAGTCAGATAGGACTGATGGTAGTACAAGCAATGTCTAGCAAGGCTAATTGATCTCCAATAGACATATTAAAATATACCAATTAAGTTTATAGCACCAGACTGAAACATTGACTGTAAATTGTATAGGGTGTGGTGTAAGCTCTGTGCAGGCTTGACACAATCAGCCTTAGAGACTATAATGTCGTAAGTCATCTGAACTGCACAGGTTTACCACGCTGCACAGCTGCTGCTGCACTGACCAATCACATCTTGTGTTTACAGATAGTCAGCCAACGGCATGCCAGATAGACTTGCAGACATGCTCGCAATAGACAGGAACAAATATGTATAATTTTAGGGTTTTTGCTTACGTTTTTGACTATCTATCTAGATAGCTAGATACACTATATATACAAAAGCAGTGGCACACACCTTTCAGTCTTTTGATTCAGGGGTTCCATTAAGACTCATTGCCACACAGGGTATAAAGTCAGGGTTTACAAACATTTGTGAAAAAATGCTTTGTTCTGAAGAACTCAGTGAATTCAAGTGTGGTACTGTCATAGGATGCCACCACTGCAATAAGTCAGTTTGTGAATTTTCTTCCCTGCTAGATATTCCACGGTCAACTGTAAGTGGTATTATTGCAAAGTGGAAGAGTTTAGGAGCAACAGGAAATCAGGCATGAATTGGCAGACCATGTAAAGTAACAGAACGGGGTCGCCGAGAGCTGAGGTGCATAGTGCATAAAAGTCGACAACGCTCTGTTGATTCAATATCTGCAGAGTTCCAAAGTTCCTCTGGCATTAACTCCAACACAAAAACCGTGCACCAGGAGCTTCATGGAATGGCCATTTTTCAGGAGTTGGGCTCGGCCCCTAGTTTCAGTTAAGGGAACTCTTAATGCTTCAGTATACCAATACATGCTTCCAGGTTTGTGGGGACACTTTTAGGAAGGCCCTTTTCTGTTCCACCATGATTGTGCTCCAGTGCACAAAGCAAGATCCATAAAGACATAGTTGGGTGAATTTGGTGTGGAACAACTTGACCAATCTGCACATAGCTCTGATCTCAACCCCATCAAAAAACTTTGGGATGGACTAGAACAGAGATTGTGAGCCAGGCCTTCATGTTCAACATCAGTGCCTGACCTCACAAATGCTCTTCTGGCTGAATGGGCAAAAATTCCCACAGACACACTTCCCAGAAGAGTGGCAGCTGTTATAGCTGCAAAGGGGGGACCAACTCCATATTGATGCCTATAGATTTAGAATAGGATGTGATAAAAACTCCTGTAGGTATGACGGCCAGGTGTTAATGGCCACAATACTTTATAGTAGGGGTCACCAACATGATGCCCACGGGCACCAAGGTGCCCCCAAGGACCACGAGTCGCCCGCGGACCTGGTCTAAAAATAACACAACTCACCATTGAGCAGCGGCTAAAATTAAATTTTAAACTGTTGCTATTCTTTCTATTGCATTTATATAGATTTGAAAATGACAATATCTAAAAAAAAGCATTTAAAACATGTTTATTATACATGATTAACAGTAAGAAGAGTGTATCAAACTGGTAGCCCTTCGTATGGCTCGGTACCCGTGAAGTAGCTCTCTGTTTCAAGAAGGTTGGTGACCCCTGTTTATGGTGTGTCTGTCTGTCTATCCAGCTACACTCAGGGATCGGTTTTTAAGACAAATATGAAAAAGTGCTTCCTGTGCTCTCTCACTCTTTAATATCCTTTTGATTGTACTCTTTTCTCTTTCTGCTCTTTTTTTTGCTCTTTCTGTACTCACTCCATCTCTTTACTTTCTTCTCTCCTCCTGTGCTCTCCTCTCCCATTTGCTCCCCTGACTCATATCCCCCCACCCCGACACTTCCTCCTCAGGCTGCTCCAAGGTGACCTGCATCAGCCTGACACGGGAGGTCTCGCTGAGACTCTCCCCGGCGCACGGCCGCCAGATCTCCATCCGCTACCTGGACATGACAGACTGCTTTGCGCTGGAAGACGAGGGACTGCATACCATCGCAGCGCACTGCACGCAGCTGACGCACCTGTACCTGCGGCGGTGTGCGCGTCTTACCGACGAGGGCCTGCGCTGTCTAGTGCTCTACTGCCCTGGCGTGCGCGAGCTCAGTGTCAGCGACTGCCGCTTTGTCAGTGACTTCGGCCTGCGCGAGATTGCCAAGCTGGAGGGTCGCCTACGCTACCTGAGCGTGGCGCACTGCAGCCGTATCACCGACGTGGGCCTGCGCTACATTGCTAAGTACTGTGGCCAGCTGCGCTACCTCAACGCCCGAGGATGTGAGGGCCTCACGGACCACGGCCTGGAGTATCTGGCCAAGAGCTGCCCCAGGCTTAAATCTCTGGATGTGGGCAAGTGCCCCCTAGTGTCAGACGCTGGGCTGGAGCTTCTGGCACTGCACTGCTTCCACCTGAAGAGGCTGAGCCTGAAGGCCTGCGAGAGCATAACGGACCGCGGGCTCCGAGTGCTCGCTGCCAACTGCTTCGACCTGCAGCTTCTCAACGTGCAGGACTGTGACGTGTCGCTGGGGGCGCTGCGCTTCGTCAAGCGCCACTGCAAGCGCTGCATCATTGAGCATACTAACCCCGCTTTCTTCTGAAGAGCTACATGCTTGGAGCTGCCTTGTCAGTCCTTTCCGGAGGGTTCTGGAGGAAATGGACACTTCCAGGAAAATGTGCAATACTTGGCCTTTTTAAATTTACGTGATTAAAATGCGCTTTAATACTGTATATATAAATGAAATCTGGAGAAAATGCTAAGTAATCTCAGTCTATAGCTAATGTTTATATTTAGATTCTATTTCCTCTAAAGTGATTCAATATTTAACTAAATATTTAAGTAATTAACTATTGGTCTCCACTCCACACACCATTCAGTTATTTCTAAGCTTGTTCTTGCAGTATCTCGCATGGGTTCACTTGTAGTTTGCCACATCTGAGATTTAAAAAGTCCTTATTATATCTGTTTCCTTAAGCACCTTGATTTATCCATCCATTCATTTTTTACTTAGAGATGCTGATTAACCTAACAGCATATCTGGAGTGCAGGAAAGCCGGAGTACCTTAGAAACCCCACAGAACTTGTGGAGAATATGCAAACTCCACACACACACAGAACTGGCAAGAGAAATCAAAATCCAGTACTACTCTCCTGTTTCATATTCACTAATTTTTATTTACATTACCACAATACACCTAATATATGTTCAATGAAACTTTGGTGCTGCCCCTGTGGCTTCTTAACACGGAGCCATACATTTCTTTGTCATCGCAGTCTGCAGTCAAATTTCTGGATGCATGTATCATGGCTTCTCATTGTTCAAATCTGAAAACAGATGCTTTCAAATAACGAAGTCTGTATGCAAATTACAGGCCAGTAATCAAACCACTACATTAAGTCGGACATGTGTGAAACATAAGGGACAAGCTCTCCTTCTGGTTATTTCAAGGGGTTGGGGGAAGGGCAGTCTCTTTGACATTTTCACTATGTCATTTCCAACACCCTGCACTAGAATTTCAGTGATGGTGTTACTTCAGTTTAACAATCTAGGGAAACCAAACAGATTCATCCAGTTCTGTTTACAGGCTCATTCCAATTGTTAATAACATTCTGTCTTCTGATCATATCATTCACCAAACAAAGCTGTCATGACCATCATTTAATCTTACTCTCACCCCCCCCCCCGGAGTCTATGTGCTGCTTTAAATGAAGTATTTGGTTTGGAAGCATGCTAATACAATTTTCTGGTAAAGTATTTGTTTAAAACAAAGTACACATTCCAGAGACATGCCAGCTAAAGAAAGCTTTGCAGACCAGTGGGAAACACACACCTCAACAGCACAGCTCATTCCGAAAAGGTCTCAGTTCCCACGCTTCCATTTCTTGTTTCATAACCTGTATTTTACGACCTTGATGGAATTGATTCGAATAGAAATTGTGCTTTTCGTTATGTACAGAGTTCCTTATGATAACCCTGCCATATTCTTATGAAACTTCATTAACGATACCTGAAAAACTAACACAAAGCTCTACTGTTGATTTATTTGTTGTTATGGTACAACTGTGGCACTTTTATTTTTTGTTTTGTGGATGGTTTTCACTACCAATGTAAAATTAAATGCTATATTTATGACATAATTTTACCTAAATTTTCATCACAATGGATATTGTACACATTTTGTGCAGATTTTCAGCAAACAATGAAAGTAATGTAAATACATAGATAATATCTCGATTGCACATTCAGTTCTGCTTTACAAAAAATTGCTGATGTTCACCTGCATGCAGATATTTGGTTGTAATGCACATTTGGAAGTTAGAACATTCCATGCCTACGCTGTTTACAAACGTCTTCCTTATAAGTGAGTTCAGCAGTATTAATTTCGTTAATACAAAACCTTGTGTGCCTGACTTTGTGTAAATCTGTGCTGTAGCAACATGTTCAATAACTCAATTACAGGAAGCCGAAGGCAGTAGCTCTCATTGTCTCTGGCTTCCTTTCAATTCATTATTCTATTTCACAAGAGGTTTTGGTTCGCCTCAGCAAGAGAATGAAAATGGCAAATGAAAAGAAGCTCAGAAAAATACGTCTTTAATCAGTCGGCTTATACGGACCTAGAAAACACGTTGCTGCTACGGTTACTCTAATAAAACACTTTATTATTAACCTTGGAATGCTATGTATTTTCTTTTTCGACTGAAATAAAACTGGTAACTGATTGAAAAGAGTCAGAAGAGAAACTATTAGGGTTACTTGATGTTATACACAACATACTATTTTAGTCCAAGTTATAAAATGGCACAGAAATAGCACTTATTTTATATTTGATATAATTACAGATTTTTGTTACACTAAAAATGTTATTGTTGAATGTGGCAAGGACTGCTTAATAAAAAAGCACCAAAAAATCACTAATGGCTTACTAGATGTGTGTCCTATTATTATTATGTGCTATCAAGTTTATGTTGACCATGGAAATGCTTTTCCAGACTTCGATTTTCTGCAATGCAATGGGCCCGTACCCAAAGTAATACTCAGATTTAATCTGCTCATTTGTGCTTCAAGTTAAAGTCCAGGTTTGATTTGTTCAAGAAACAGCTTGTTTGTTTTTCTTGCGGTCCATTGTTTTCTTGAAAAACTCCTCTGGCACAAAGCATCTCTTCCTGTCCTCCTTCATTGTCCTGCTTTTGCATGCATTAAGAGTCTCGGAAAAGAGCATATTCTGAATAGCTCTGCTCTTTGTTCTTAGACATGCGCTAGTGCTTTTGAAGTTTATTTCTAGGCCTTCACTGGATTTCTTGCTTTGTTATTAATGACTTTTCCTGGGAACCAGCAGCTCTCTATAACCTCCATGTCTTCACCATCAAAATTGTAGCTATTATCTGACAATTCTGTGGTTATGGCCTTTGTTTTCTTTACGTTTAGCTCCAGTCCCATGTACTCACCCTCTCCTTTAACTTTCATATCTACTGGACTGTGGTGTCGTCAGCATATCAATGATTGTTGATGTTTCTTCCATCAGTCTTGCATCCACGCTTGTCTTCTTCTACTCCAGCATATCTTGGTATAAAATATGTTCTGCGTACAAAAGGTTGCCTACCCTGTTCAACTCACTTGTGTGATTCTCAATTTGAGACAAATCTGCACATACATGCATTTATATGTATTTAACGGTTTTATTGCTTTGTAAATAATCTGTAGGATTTGCATACTACCCTACCGCTTTTGATATAGGTCATTTTAGGTTTGATGCTACCAGCGTGTGACATGGGGGGGGGGATTGTATATGGTATCTTTATAAATGTTGTCTGTTATATAAACTTAACCAGGTGTTTGTTAATTAAACCGTGACTGATTTTCTCCTTTGTCAAACAAGCAGCTAAACAGAAACAATGAGGACTATAAGATCACACAGTCCATCCGGTGTAATCACTAATGTGCACTTTTGTTTGGTCTTGCAACATCAACATAGCCAAACATACTTGTTATTGCAGATGGACAATAAAACCACCGGTTTGCTGTTATGTCCTTCGTCTGACTTAGCTCCTAATTCTGCAACCAGGTATGAACATTAAGTGGGACAGTGGCTGTCAGTCTGCTTACCACATCATTACTGCTTACATATGTCATTTTTCATGACCTTAAATGGTACAGGAATGACAGGGTGACTAAGTGATTAAGATATAAAACCAGAGCAAAGATGTGCACATGACATGGCTTTCCTGCAATTTTACACACAGCTTCAAGCCGCTTACAGAACTCACAACTTCATCTTTATAATCTACCAATAAAAACACTCAACCTATGAAACCTAGTTCCTATTCGTTGAGTGGGGAGACTTATGACCAATAAACTGCAGAACAACAAGGCTAAGATGCATGATTTGGAAGTGTTGAACTGTTAACTATACATTTCAAAGCATCCACAGTGACTTGAAATGCATGTTTGATGTTTAATATATCATTGTTCAGTTTAATTTATCAGGAAAGCCAAAGGCATCGGAGAATAAACAAACAAACAAACAAACAAATGGGTGCAATGAATTGAAATAATGTAAAAGATCAGTGTATATATAAGTTATAAATCCATGTACACAGCAGTTCTAGTAAGTGCTGCAAGTTTAGAAATAAGAATAATGACGCTTTTGTAGCCATTAATTCCATTGGCATATGACCCTCCAGCGCCACCTACTGAGCAAACTTATTGCTAAGTGTAAAATCATAAGCATGCAAAACACCTGATGTTTGGTCCTGAAATGTTGATCTCCTGCTGATATCAAGGAAGGTGACAAACAGAAATTAGCTCTTCAGATTCCAAAACGTAAAGCGTGTAAACACAACAGTGTTACTGCTTTCAGTAAAAGCACTAGTAAATCTCGGTGACTTCTCTAATGTATAATTCCAAAAGGACCTTACTTAGTAAACAATATATATTATATATATTTAAAATTCTGGGTTGAATTATGGGCTTCATGTTTATTATGATTATAATTATGTGTGGAATTTTCCTAAAAATCTCATGATGGCACATGTTTTCTTTTGACTGCTCCTTCTATCCTGCGATTCAGTGTGTGCATGTTCTACCATGGACTAGTAAACAATCATGGAAAATGGATGGACTTACTGCATTGTGCAGGGACAAAAAATGAACTAAGTCACCCACAGAAAACACAGAGGTGTATGTGATACAGCTACGGGATGAACATGAGCATAGAGACCGGATTTTAGCATTCCCATTTAAACCATTTGGCAATTGAGCAGAACAACTGAACTGTGATTTTTAAACAGATTTCTATACCACCCACATAACACCATCTGTTCCCTGAGTTCCTCTACTACCCTCATACCTCTTTACACTCCCTGAACTTTCGTAAGGATTGTACTTTTGGTCCTTGAAGAGTCTTTTTAACTTCTTTGCTTTGTTACAAGTTGTTGGGTAACTCCTACTCCAGTACTGCTTACACGAGTATCTGGGCATTCACTGGGGCCTATTGTATCTGGGCCTGTTCGACTTTAGTCTGCTGTTTGCTTCACTTGTTCATTGTTTTAGACCAAAGGATCTAAACCTACCTCCTCCTTTTCCCATTGTTTTCTTTCCCTTTGTTTTGTTACATGTATTAAAGACGAATACTTTCTTTGAAGATGAGGAAGGCATGGCAATCAGGGACCGGGGCTTGGGAATTCATACTTGATGAGGTCACCATGGGATCATCTTGATAATCGGTGGGGCAGAGAATGGTATCTCCAGGTGACGGTTTGCCAGACTGCTTGCTGCAGTTTGGAGGGCAGAGTCAAAACACAAACAATTACAGGTGAGGGAGCTGTTTGCCCATATTGGGGTGAACATTGAAAAAGTAATTGTCCATAAGTAAGAAAGGGGCAGAAGAGTAGAGCACATTGGCTCAGACTTCTTGTCAGGGCTTGCAGTCATTTAGTGCAGAGATATTCTTATATGTTATACTGCCAGAACAGTCAAATATGACAGGTTCATTAGCTTGGAATTTTAAACGACAATAGTTCTACTCTTAAAATATCGAGATAATAATTCACAAAGATGAAGAATGAAGATGCTCATTGGTACATCGGTTTTCGTCCCAGTACAGCTTTTAAAGTGTTCTCTGCCTTGGTTTTACACACTGCGCAGTATAATTGGAATCAGACCCCGCCAAACTCCCGGCCAGTAGGTGTCAGCAAAACTCAGGGGCGACACATGTGCCGGAAAAGTCGACGAAGAAGACGAAAGGTGGCCTATACGACTGCCCATCCACTATCCTCTATTTTTTGGATTTTGTAGTGTGAAACGTCCGAAGTGGAATCAAGATCCAGTGAGGTACCTACGGAATATATCTGATTTATTTGCTCAGGTCCCGTCTTTGCTTACATGTCCTGCCTATGATACGGTTGCTGTTACGAGCATTTCAGTTATGTGTGAATAAGCCCTAGTATAATGGATACAGCATTTCTCTGAAAGATGATTTTGCCACATCTGAGCTAAAACGTATTCAGAAAAGAGAATTCGGCGATCAACCCCCTTGTAGCATTATAACTTTTATATGATATGTTATTCATTGGCATTGTAACACAGCACTTGGGCTGATGTAAGTCCAGAATACGAACGATCTTGTTTTTTGTTTTGTTTTTTTGTTAACTGGTTATGGGGAAAGGGTAGCGATATAATATATAGTATATATATGTGTGTGTGTAAAATAAGAAGAATTTTATCAATGCATCTTGGCTGCTGCTTTTCTTAGTTTTGTTTTTGTGGACAGGGGGATGATAGCGGTGGCTCTTGTGTTAAATGTTTAACATATCGATTTATTTTATTGTCCTCCCCACTGGACTGCTTTCAGGAGTCAGGACATGTCTGACCCCTGGCAAGAGTGTATGGACCACTGCATTGCAGTTACAAGAAAGGCTGGAGAGGTGAGCCTTGTGCTTAGGACACATGCTTTGCTTGCTTTTAGCTTTTACTGTGAAAATGCAGCATGATATTTTTTTCTTATTTTTTTCCAGAAAAAAGTCAACATGTTCACGTTTTGTACATTGGCGGACAGATCATCGTGAAGCCATTTTGGAATTTTAAAATCAAATACAGTGTCTTTGGCTTATCCCACAAAAAAGCCCACACCTTTTCCTGTGCTCAGTCTTATGGGAATATTTCAGATGGAGGTACAAGTATTTTAAATGCAGGGGCAGCATAGTCTGTGAAGAAGTGGACTGAAGCTTCCATTTGAAAAGTATGAAAAGTCAATAACAAAAAATAATGATTTAACAATACGTTTTAAGCAACGGCTCCACAGAATAGAAAAATTAGTCTTACCATTGTTAATTGCACAAAGAAAGGACGAAATGAAAACTCCCCCACAGAACTGCAAATAACTGTGTTTTTGACAAATAATTAATGTTTTTTTCTTTTCCAAAAGATAAAAATCAAATGTGCATAACAATACATTTCACATGTATTTTCTGTATATTAAACGTTGCTACAGGTAATGTTTTTATAAAGCAAAAAATAGAAACTTTCCATTACTTTTCAGTAACCATTTTGATGTGAATCTCATGCCTAGAAGGGTGCCTGGGTGCAACATGTTTCATTTTCAGAGTACTCGCATGCAAACAACAGGCTATTTAGAGTGCCCAGCTTCCCAAGCCGAATATTTCTGTACTGAGGGAGGAAACCCACTCTGGACATGTGGCAGGAAGAGCTGGCCCAGGATTCACAACATTGGAGGCATAAGGAAACAATTCTAAGCCTAAATCACATCTTTCTCAGTCCAGCGGACTCTTTGCAAAAGTCACGTTCTGCTTAGTTTAACAAGAGCAACAGGAGGTCATTCATATTCATGAGCATTTGCAGCATGGCTAGAAGCTTATGTAGCGTAGCCATTGTGAATCCAGGCTCATGATTCTGAATACATTTTATTGGTTCATGATTGGTAAAACCGAAATAGCTTTTGAAGAATGTTTGAAAATAACAGTGACTTCATCTGGCCTTCTCCAATCCTTCCCTCACTGTTTGGCAGCTGACATTTGCTCATGTCTTACTTTCGTCATTTGCTATTTTTTTGATCCCTTCAGATGATCCGGGAGGCTCTGAAAAAGGACATCTCCGTCATGCAGAAAAGCTCCCCGGTGGACCTGGTGACGGAGACGGACCAGAAGGTTGAGGCTCTGATCATATCCTCCATCAGAGAGAAGTACCCCGGTCACAGGTGGCTGAAAACTGATCTCAGTCTGAACATAACATACCCATCCATCCATCCATCCATCCATCCATATAACAACTTATCTTGTTCAGGGTTGGGGGTGCCTGTTCCAGGCAGCATAGGACAGAGGATGAGGGTACACCCTGGATGGTGTGCCATTGCATCACAGGGCACCCTCACATACACACTCAGACTCACTATCACACACTATGGGACTGCAGGAGGATTCTGAATACCCTGGGAGTTTGAGGCGTGCTTTGGCAGTTTTTCGATTGCTTTTTGTCTGTCAGCACCTTATTATTTTTATAGATAAAATTACTTACTCTCGCTCTTCCCTTACAGCTTTATTGGGGAGGAGTCTGTAGCCACTGGGTCATCCAGCATTCTCACGGAAAATCCCACGTGGATCATCGACCCTATAGATGGGACCACTAACTTTGTCCATAGGTGTGTTTGACTAGTAAGTCACGTATCTGGAGACGTTGTTTCAAAATGATAGCAGTTTCCCTTCCAGTAGGCAATAGAAGGCTGTCGTTGTAGGATTGTTTTGTTTTCTTTTGAGCAATTTTATAATGTCATTTGGAATTCCAATTTTCCCCTCCCATCTGTGACATTTAAAAATTTCTCTTAAGAGATAAAATGGGTGCTTCCATTTGTCTCAGACAGAAATATCTTTTGGTTATGGGTGCATCGATACCAGTACAGTACTCATGTACTCATACTCATCCTCGTAACAATGCACCTATGCCTATAACCGATACCAAGCGATAACGTATCAGTTATATCTTTAATGAGCAAAATAAACAGGACCACAGAATGTCTGTGGTGTGGAAGCACTTCAGTATTAACAACAAAAAACCATATCGAACTGCAAACTGCGCTGTTAAAATATCAAGAGGAGGTAAGAAAACAGATTCAACAACGCAAGTAATCTAACATCTAAAAACTAAACATAAGATGGGGTGTGACAAAACTGCCACCAACAAGAAGGTGCAACATCCTACCTAGCAGCATCAAGGAGAGAGAAAATCAGTTGCAGTAAAAATAACTAAAGCTCTTACCTAGTATATTGTTCTAGATGATCTAGCGTAATGTAGTAATAGTGGTAAACAGAGAGTGTAATACTTTTTGAGGTGGTACACAGAGCAAAAAGTGCTTTAGATGGTTTTAGATGGCCTGCAACGTGTTTTTAATTATAATGAAATCTGGCCTGATTGTTTTCTACCGAGACTAAAAAAAATTACGATCAGCACCTCCCTCCCCTGGTGGGAAGTTTTAACACTGGCTGTTTGGCAGATTATCCGTATATTGTTTAAAAACATGAAGTACCCGCTTGGTGCCATGTGGTTTTGTGTGCCTTGTGTGTGCGTGCGTGTGTGTGTGTGGATTAGGTTTATATTACGTTGTGGGGACCAACTGTCCCCCGCAATGTAATTAAAAACCTGTTATTTTGACATTGTGGGGACCATTTTTCAGGTACCCAGAAAGATCTGTGAATGCAATCAAAAAATAAAAAATTCCAAAAGTCTCATATTTAGTTTGGTTACTTAGGATTAGGGTTAGGGCTCGGTGGCAGTTAAGACATCGCCCAGCCCTAACTGGTACTGGTGACTGCGTACTCGTACTTGTATCGATGCATCCTTACTTTTGATGAAACAGAAGTTCATCTGTGTGTTTAAGGTCCAGTTTTATTTATATTTGGTAATAAAATGAGCTCAGTACAATGGTTTTGGACATTTTTTAGCATTTATGGAGCATTTATGGAGAACACGTTTGAGAGTTGGGTTTACAGTTGCAGAATGTAACTTTTTCATTTAAATTTACAATCTTGTCTCATCATCATCTTTTGAGTTATTTGAATTGCTATGGGATTTAAGTACAAAGAAGCATTTATTTACGTGCTTTAGTTACATTTGATACAGAAAAGATGAGAATTTAAAAACGATAGTTACACTGATCTGCGATATGCCGATTTTGTTTTTTCTTTTCTCCTTAGATTTCCGTTTGTTTCAGTGTCCATCGGGTTTACAGTTAACAAAGAGGTAAATTTGATTTGGCACATATTACTGTCATGTCGTAGAAATTCAGGCCTTTAGTGTAGAAAACATATTGGTGACAGAATCAATATTACACTCAGACTGCAGCTGATTGAATTAAGTTTAGAAGGTCAGTGTGTTTACTGTTCTCTGTTACGGGGCTAATCAAGCCTTTTATTCCAGTAACAGTGGAGTCATTATAGATAAAAAGTTTTCATTACGTGTGTGGACATCCTAGAACAGGGCTCTTCAAATCTGGCCCTCGATTCCAAATCCAGGCCTTGTTTTCAGTTTTCCCAGGTAGTTAGTTTAATAATTACTGATTCTGATTGGCCACAGGCTTCACACCTGGCTCACAGGTAAAGGAAGGCTGGAAAATCAGCAGGGCTCGGACCTTGAGGACTGTGATTTGAATATCCATGTTGCTTAGGACTATCTGTATTTTGTAAATCTTCCTTGGGTGGGTTTGTGAGTCTTCGGGTTGAGCCTCTGTACTTGTGTTCAGAAGGTCGACAGTTCGAATCCCAGTGTCAGTAGAGTAGGCACATCTCCATTGGGCCCTTTAACAAGGCTCTTAACCCTGTAAAATGCTCCAGGGGCACTGAATAAATGACTGACCCTCTGTCAGAGACACCAAGCTTCACTCTTGACTATATACTGTATATCTATGTCGCAAAGGAGAGCATGATGAGACATACCACAGCTAATGGTGTCCCAGTAGCTGTTCTTGTACAAATGACAGGTAGAAGTTTCATTTTTACTGGGATTCTGGGCAGTTAGGTATCTATGGGAAATAAAGAATTCGCGTACACAGCGGGATTGGTGTGGACATACAGACCGTGCACAGTTTCCACAGCCAATCATTTTCTCTAAAACTGAATTTGAACATGGCCCTTTGTTTTCACCGTCTTGCCGCAGATCGAGTTTGGGGTGGTGTACTGCTGTGTCGAGGATAAGATGTACACGGCCCGCAGGGGGAAAGGAGCATTTTGCAACGGGGAGCCCATCAAAGTTTCAGGCCAGGAAGGTTGGTACGCTTTTGTCGTCGTTATTGTCACATGTCGTCGTAGTTCAGCCATGAATTATTTAAGGGGCGATGTCAGGATTTCCCCCCAGAAGTCCGGTTACCGGGGGCAGTCCTGGGGGGTCACTCCATCTCATCTCCGAAATTAAATTGGCACCCTGGTCAGAGGGGGGATGCCTTGACTGGTTCTGTGCTTCATTTTCTGCACCTTCTTACTTCTCATGAAACTGAGAGTGTAGCTCGCAGTAGAGTGAAGCTAATATGTTGTAAAATAGTGCGCCGGTAGCGTGTTGTACTGTAATACTTAATGAATTAAACTGCAGTTGGTCTAGAACAGTATCAGGATATTTAACGTTCTGCCACATTCCGTTTAAAACTAATTATTCAGTGGGCAGATCTAGTTTTTCTTCAAACATGGACTTCAACTCGCACCTTTCAAGTTCGCGTTTTATTGTCACGTGTTCTGAGGCACATCTTGTGCTACAGCTGCAGGATAGGACATCTGGGATAAGACAAACGGTGCAATGCGAAACAAGACAGTACATTGCAGGGTATTTACCTAAAAGGACCAATCCGTGACCCTGAATAGGTAGGTAGGTAAACTTGTATTCATCCCTCGGGATGGTTCCTCCGGGAAATTCAGTTCCCAGTAGCAGCCATAGCACCATACAACATACAGACAGCATACAGTACAAAAA
Source organism: Mormyrops attenuatus (assembly GCA_026777985.1). Taxonomy (NCBI): domain Eukaryota; kingdom Metazoa; phylum Chordata; class Actinopteri; order Osteoglossiformes; family Mormyridae; genus Mormyrops; species Mormyrops attenuatus. Next base: position 24,385,923 of record JAODKC010000001.1, read on the forward strand.
TGTACAAACCTACAGTACAAAATTTACATACATAGTCCAAAAATTTGAAGTCAAGGATATGGGTGTAGGGAGAAGTAATAAAAAGAA
>JAODKC010000001.1:24386109-24401793 GCA_026777985.1 Mormyrops attenuatus
GGGACAAAGGAATTCCTAAGTCTGTCAGTTCTGGATTTGGGGAGTAGCATCCTGTCACTGAGCGTACTCCTCTGGTTGTTAATGACAGTGTGCAGGGGGTGCCTGTCATTTTCCATAATGGCCAGCAGTTTGTTCAGGATAAGTGTCTACAGAAACTGGATGGATGGATGGCTGGGTGGATGGAAAAAGGACCAAAAATTCTTAGGGAAAAAATTTATGAGCTAAGTCTGAAACTGAGAAATCTAACCTTTCACAATGGTGAATTTATTAGCAGAAGACAGATCCAAAAATTGGCATTGGTATCATAATTATTGGCACCCCTGCATTAAGTACTTTGCTGACCCTCCCTTTCCCATGACAGCAAAGAGTCTTCCAATATAATACTGAGGTGGGAGAAGACATTACAGGGACCCGAGATCACTCCTCCATCAAGAAATCTTCTCCAGATTCTTCAGAGTCCACGAACCTTGAAAGCTCATCCTCAGCTTACTGTACATGTTTTTAGTGGGGTTTAGACCAGAGGACTGGGAAGACAAACCTTAAGTCTGTGGTCAGTGAATCACGTTAGGTGGATTTGGAGGTATTGGATCATTGTCCTGCTAGAAGATCCTACCAAGAACGAGTGTTGTCATCCTGGTGGAGTCGGCCAGATTTTGGTTTACGATCTCCTGGTATTTGACTCCATGATGACATGTATCTGTACCAGATTTCCAGGATGTCTGGGAGAAAACACAACCACAAAGCATCACAGCTGCACCACCGAGGTTTATTCTGAGGATCAGGTTCCTTTCATAGTGACTTATTTTAAGCCAAAACCACCTCTAGTGTTTGCTGAAAAAAAATTATTTTAGTTACGTCTGACCAGAAAACCTACTTCCAGTCAAAATTCCAGTAACGTTTAGGAAACTCCAGGTGCTTGTTTGTGATTTGATGTCAGCAGAGGCTTTTTTCTGGAAAGCCTGCCAGATTGGGTTTGCTGGTGTGTGGTGGTTGCATCTAATTGTAGTTTTGGAGACTAGGTAACCCCAGGATGCCATCAGCTGCTGAAGTGTGATCCATGGATCCAAGATTTTACATCTCAAACCATCCTCCTCATTGCGTGTGCAGGCAGAACAGGCTTACCTTCTCTTCCAAGAAGTTTCATCACAGTTCATCACTTGTTTTCATTGGATTTTCAAGCATACAGCTATTCTTTATAACCATTGTCTGATTTATGTAGACCAGCAACCTTTTACCTCATTTAATTTTTGTATTTTCTGACTGGGGGGGTTGGCCTGTGTGTTACCTCATACGTACACCCCAGTGCAGCAGGAATTCACACATCACCACTGAAGAGTAAAGGGTAGATTGTGAATGTGGTAATTAGATTTTGCTCGTGAGTAGTTTTAGGGATGCCAATAATTGTGATGTGTGTTTTGAGGAAGAAAGTTTTTTATTTCTTTATATTTGGTCAGTGGATGGTTAGGTTTCAGTCATTTGGAGCATAAAATAGAGTTAATGAACTAAAGAAAACTTCTTGTAGGTTTTTTTTTGTCAAGAGTAGCATTTATTCTGGGGCGCGCTGCAGCCTTATTTGCAAGCATTTGGGGGAATGTGGAGCTTATTTCCCTTATAAGTAAACTTCTCACATAAAATGGGCTGTAAAGCAATTATCTGATAACCTGACCTGTTTTTTCTAGCACAGATATGTAGAATGTGACCATAAAAATCATAGATGCATCCATATATTTTCATATAATGAAAAATTAAAAGTTTTTAAATATACTGGACAGCAGGGTAAAGTACACTGTTTTTTCCCATTTATGTCCACTGATTTAATCCGTGTGATGTATCGCCCCCAATGCCAACACATTGTGTCTTTTAAGGAGATGAAAACCTAACATCTAAATTGTCTTGTTAACGCTGCAAATATCAATGCGCATTCATATTAACACTATAAATTGGAATTTAGATTACTGGTTCTCAGATAAACTAGTATATACCACTGCCCTATCAGAGTCTTTTGTAACTGCCCACCTTTGTACAATCTTGCCTTTGATTGTAGATTAAAGAAAGTAACATACATTCCCATAGCTTGATTTGTCCAGTTTAAATCAAGAATGTTTGCAAACAATGATAAAGTATGCCTGTTAGGGCTAGACCTTCAGAGTATCTTCTTGAGATTTGAACAGTTTTAGCTCTACTGTGGAGTTATAAATTTATCATTGGGTCTTATTGAAAACAGTCCCCCAGAGCTGAGAATTTCTAGAACAAGCTACATTATTTACCACAGATTTAAAGCACTATAATTACTTTTCTTGGCCAATTTCCAGACAGTTGAAGTTTGTTGGACTTGTTTTTCTTGTTTGTTTGTTATCCAAGATAATTTTGGTTTTTACGTGTGACAGATGTGCCTTCTCTACACTTTAACAGGAAATCGTGTCTTACAGCCAATTTCAAGTTTCCCATAATTACTACATCAAATGACACTTAATTGTTTATGTAGGTTATACCTATGATGTCATGGAATCATAGATTTTTGTTTTCTAATGCTCAAAGGATTAGGAAGACGCAAGCGTCACTGCCGTATGCAATTTTTTAGTGTCCAGCAAAAAAGGTTCGTTTTATATTTTCTTCCTACACTATAGATGTTTTGTGTCCTAGACTTCTTGATTACAACGGTTTGGCCTTTAATATAATGAAGTTCATAGTACCCGTTTGTACATTTTCTGTAGCAAAATCACCTTAATTAGTTTGGTGCAGTGATTCTCAACCTCTTTTGCACCATGACCCACTTTTTACCATGGCAGCTCAGTCACGACCCTATATCAAGTATAGGTGTAAATTAACGCTATGATGGAGCGGGCAGTGCACTCTGCAATTTCCGGCAATCACTCCGTGTTGCATAAATCTGACTGGATGTGCCAGTGAATTGTAAATTAAGCATCTGTGGTTTGGCTTCTTGGATTGGTTGAGTTCTCACTAGTTCTGCGCTAAGCATTTGCAGACCCAAGATCCGTTTATGTAGGTTAATTCTATGTTTGGGGCAGGGAAATCTGATCGTGGATCAGAATAGGAACTTACTGGTTTTAAAATGCTTACATTTCCAACTCTGCCTCATGACCCTTTCAGAACTTGCCGTGACTCAAATTTGGGTCGCGGTCCATGGGTTGAGAATCGCTGTTTTAATGTAAGCAGGACGGTGACTAAACTTTAGTTAAACCAGATGTTAAAGAACGCATAGCTGGGAAACATTTGAGCTGTTTGCTTTTTCTCCTCAACAGATATCACAAAGTCTGTTGTTTTAACGGAAATCGGCTTCAAAGAAAATCTAGATCACTTCAAAACCATGATGTCCAACATCCAGAATATCTTGACCATCCCTGTACATGGGTAAGCTTGGGTCAAACAGCTTTTCTGTGTGAATTAGTTTGCCTTTCCAAAATACATCAATAATTAGTTATATAAACAATGTAATCAATTTATATACTGTGTCTCCTGGAATAATTTGCTCTAATGCATGGATATTTCATATTTGAAGCATTTCCTAGCACAGTCTAACATTACATGAACAGAAATACTCCATATGAAATGACTTGTATTCTTAATCAGTGGATCTTAAACTGTGTGTAGGAGTAACTTGACCCATTTATGTTGATGCCAGCATGTGAGTCTTCCAAATGAGATATTTTGAGCATTTTGTACTTTTACATGATTAGTATTGTTCAGCACCCCCTTAAAACATGCCCCTTTAGAGAGTAGATATAAGCTGTCTTCTGACTGACTGCACGCTGTGGAGAGTGAGTGTAGGCTGTGTTTTGATTGGCCGTGTGCATGCTCCAGCATCCGCTGTCCAGGAAGCGCGGCTGTCAACATGTGCCTGGTGGCATGCGGCTCGGCGGACGCCTACTATCACATGGGAATACACTGCTGGGATATGGCTGGGGGAGCTGCCATCGTCTCTGAGGCTGGTGGGGTCATCATGGACATCACTGGTAAGAGTTTTTGGTAGCGTGACACTGGAAAGCTCTAGAAAGCGTCTGAGGACACACCGTCTGTGCTGATCTTGATATAACTTTCTTACTGTTAAAGTCAAATCAAAGCTTTTTCAGGTTGTCAGTCAGGTCAGTTTGATAACATACAGATATTTTCCCAGTCAGTCCTGTACAACAAGACACATTTCATCCCCTTCACCAGTTTGCCATCAGGACGACGTTACAGAGTTCTTATCCTAGTTTAAGCTTGCATTCTCTCAAATATATATATTTTTAAATTCTACCGCAATATCAGTATTTCACATTCTTCTATCTATTTACTGTATACCTATATACACCCGTGTGTGTGTTATTAATTTATATATATTTATACACACACACACACACACACACATACATATGCATATATACACATACACACACCCACAAATACATACATATGCATATACATACATAAACATACACACACAGCGTGGGGCAGCGTGTGACTCAGTGGGCTAAACTTGTGCGCTTGTAAATCACAAGGTCGCTGGTTCAAACCCAGCCTCAGCACGTCTGCGGGTCCTTGAGCAAGGCCCTTAACCCCCAGCTCCCTGGGCGCCGCTACAGGTGGCTGCCCTTCGCGGACAACTTGCTTGCTTATATATATATATATATATATATATATAAAAAATCAAATTTTTCCAGCAGACACAACATATTTCTATATATAAATCCATCTCTATCTCTTAATGTCTGGCACCACCCACCAAGGCAAACTTCTTGTATGTGTCAACATACTTGGCAATAAACTTTATTCTGATTCTGGCCTAGAAGATTACATATAGAAAGTCATCTATTCCATTGGCTGTTAGCATCTTAAATGCTTCAAAATAAATATTCTTGTTGGCTTTGTGATAGTTTGTTGTTTTTTAAATGTAGTTACTTATACATTACTTGTGTTGTCTGATGTTATGTCATGTATGAGCTGTGTCTAAGAGGAATTTCTCTTATTTTGTAATAGAAAAGTTGTCTTGAGTGAATCTGAATCTGGTGCCGGGTGTTTTTCAGGGCGCCCCTTCGACCTCATGTCCCGCCGGCTGATCACGGCGAGCAGCAGGCCCATCGCCGAGCGGATTGCTCGGCAAATCCAGCAGTTCCCGTGTGGTCGAGATGATGAGGAGAGCTTATAAGCTCTCAGGGATGCGTATACACACACGTACAGCCCTGCCACATCTGGGCCAAACCCCAAAGATGCACTTTCCAGTGTTGTGTCTGTCTTCGAATTTTCTTTCTGTTTTTATTTGAATTTCAATTATTTAATTTAACACTAAGTCTGACTTCGGGCCAGCGATTAATTTATAAGGGCATTTTGGCAGGCAAGCACTCCAATACGTGACCTTTGTGTGAAGGTTTCAGTAGCAATCAAAGGGGCAATCAAATCATTGGTAGTGTTGCAATTCCTGCATAGCTGATGTTAAATAGTGATGAGGCACTTTGCTTTAATTAAATTAAATGATTAAATGTGTTAAATAACATTCTTAAAGGTCCTACATATATCAATGACTAGTTTATAGCTTGTGATCCAATTTATGTTGGCAGACAAAATATAGGCAAATTTGTTTGTTGGAGAAATAAGGCTATTTGCATGTTAAAAGACAACATTTCCTGAAGTTTATTGTATGTTTTGCTGTGTCTTTAAGGCCTTTAAGAACCACTTAATTATTGAGATGCTTCACATTCTCTCACATCTATTCAAGAAAACTGATACACAAAGCCTTGAACCACTTAATACTGCATTCCAGAGACAATGTAAATGATAAAATACCTCAGGGTGCATATATCAGCATGTGTGAAACATTAGGGTATGTTAAATATATTTGCTTGGGATAGTCATGTAGATGGTTTTGGAAACCAAACATTTCATGCTGGGATGTGCAGAAAATAAACATTGAAATATAAATGTTTTGTTTTTTTTTCCCTTACTTAACATGAAAAGTTTTATTTTCCCTACCAAAAGCTTCTATATTATCTTGAGGCTTTGCCTTAATTTTTCTAATATTAGTGTTTCAGTGAGCTTAAGCAGAATTCATTGTTGGTCTTGGCCGAGTTTATTTTGAGACGTTCTTAATGTATATGAACTGTGGCAGGCTGTGATGTGGGAGGTTGCCAAGAGCAGGACAGAAGCGCCGGACAGAGGAGTTTAAAAGGAAGACTTCCAACAGTCAAACACAAAATGGAGCTGAACCCCTTGAACTAAATAACTCAGAATTGAGTAAATAAATCAAACTATTCAAGATTAATAAAAATGCCACAAACAAATACTAAGATTTCAGCACATGGAGTAACTCCCACACCACTTCCTGTACTCTACCCATCTGTCCTCAAGCACTACCCAGCTGCCTCCATTTAAAAGTCGAGAAAGTCATTTAGTCCAATCGGGGCCAGCTGGGATTCATTAATTGAAGAGTGCAGGTGCTCAGCTGGCGATCAATCGGCATGGAGACGCAGAAGCTCGCCCCAACTACAGCATTGTGCTATTGATAACTCTCAGAACATGTGTTATAAAGATAAAAATATTCCTTCATTTTTTGCCAAAGTTCATCTGTCTCGAAAACAATGACTCATGGTGAAAGTTGTGCCTTTTACTAAGTGCATAATCATAAACAGAACGTGACTAATTCACATAGTTAAAACCTTTGTTTTTAGTATGACTGCTCATACAAAAAATTGAAGACATACTTTGTGAGGGAAATACTATACATTGGTTGCAATTACTTTTGCCTGTACAATAGTATGATAGATATCCGAAGTAGTTTAGATACGTGTGATTAATGAGCACTCTATGTCTGAGTAGCTAATATGATGTTTGCTGGTGGTTTACTAACAATAAGTATTTGTTTAAAGTAAATAACGATCATGTTAAAAATACGACAGGGTCTCCTCATCCCTTTAACCCAGAACTGGGAAAACGCCAGCTCACGGGCCATATCCGGGCTGTGGGGCTATTTCTCTGCTATCATTAGTATAATAATGCTAATAATGATTGTAAAAAAATAAATAGAGAAAACTTTATGTTCAAGTTTAAGAAATTCTTTGCCTGCATTTTTCTTTCCGTTAATAATAAAAATCTGTTAAATGTGGAAAAAATGCATTTTTTTTCTATTGATTTCTGTATGTATTTCCAAAAAAGGGAAAAGTTAAACCTAACATGTCTAATATTGTAGCTTTCATGGGACATGAAAATAATTAATTTAAAATGGCCCCTGCTGACAATGTCAAGCTCAGACTTGGCCCTCCACAAATAAAAAATAATAATAATTGCTCAGGTCTGCTGTAACCCCACTGCAGACCCGATGGAAGAGTAAGATAGCTTCGATGTATTGAGAGGGATGGCTAGCAGCGGCTAACTAGGCATTGCAGATTACAGGAAATGGGAAGAAATGCGAATAATTTTCAACAATCAATTGTCTAATGATCCATCTGTAGATCCAGTTTTTCTACTTATGCAGTAGGGAGGGTCACAGTGATTATCTAAATATATTTATATAAATACACCGTACTCATGTTCAACTGGTCTAAGACCATTTTTGGTCATTAAACTGAAGGAATTTTGCGCTTTAGTAGGGAGGGAGGTGCATTAGACGTAACATCAGCTGACTAATCTTTTGCAGATGATTAAACAGAATGTTCACTTTTTTTGGTAGTAATGTTTGTGATTTTTTTTCTTTGCTGATATTTGAAGAAACAGCCGAACTGTATAGCAACTTGATAAAAAGTACCGGACCCTGGCCCCCAGCATCGTCGCTACATGCTGGCTTTGAAGATTATGCATACAGTATATCTTGCAGATGGTCTCAGTAGATACTTCTATACAGTGTTGGCGCCAGAACAAATCTGACAGGTGGGCCTTAGATTTTCACTGGGGGTAAATGATGTCGATCGGGGCAGTTTTGGGTCAGTGGCCAAGCGCTGAGTATGCAGATGATCCGTAGTCACGCCGCTGGGACTGATCAAGGTTATTTGTTTTTAGGATAAATGCCATTTCACCATTAAAATAAACAACGATGTCTTTTACGCTGACGCCGACCCTACTTTCCGCTAATTCTGTGGATCTTGTAATACTTGTTAAACCCCTTAGATTTCAAAGAGGCGATTACTCTTGTTTGGATTAAAAAAACCCGCGACCCGACCCGGAACAGCGGTAGATAATGGATGGATGGATGGATGGATGGATTAAAAAACACAATGCCGCATTATTACTGCAATGCCACCAGCTCCCAGTTTCACCAACACTGTCAACTTTTGTATTATCTTAAAAAAACATTTACCTTTTTTTCCCCATCTACGAAACTGGCATATTACCTCCCGTGGTGTCACACTTCATATATGAAATTTATATCTGTCCATTTTACTGTAAAACTTGAAGATCTGAGGCGCTTCTGCATACGATGTACTGTTCGAAAATGGATGCTGGAGGAATTCTGAAAGGTTAAGAATGATCGGTAGAATTATGAACAATAGGAATCACACTTGTTATATAGTGACATATTATTTCCACTTTAAACTGAAGGAGTCTGAGGAATAGGGTGGAAGAAGCAATCGGATGTGAAATCGGGGCTGCCGACTCTCACGCATCTCTTACGCTTTCAGACTCACGCTCCAGCAAGAAACCCGAGGCAGGTCCAAAGCGTTGGGGTAGTTCGCAAACCCTACAGACTATTTACAAGGTATTAAAACTGTTGCATTCTCGAATTGAAACTCTCGCTCCAACCAGCTGATCAAAGTTGGCAACCCTGTGAAATTATTTATAATACGACTTTTTTGCATGTCTAATTATAGTGGTTTTGTGTCGGTGTCCGTAACGTCGCAGTAAAGGTACATAAACGCACCGTGTAATAGAGTCGCTTTGTTGCCCGTTTTGGCTGCGCGGAAGGTCCCCTCCACCTGCCGGTATAATGGTGTTCGGTAAGATTGTGGAGCATTTCCCCCCTCGTTTCCCCGGTGCGCCTCCTTATTAACCAGACCCGCGATGTCACTCCTGAGTCCCATCCATCTTCCAAAGGTGTGGCTGGAGCTGCCATCGGACTTTGCACAAAGCGGTTTGAACTGACGGGGATAAGGTGACTGGCATCAGGAACGGAATTAAAATGTTTAGTCATTTTTTGTTAATAAATATAATCGTGATCAGGCACTAGCATGAAAATCCATTTTCACAACGCAGACCTTCGTTCATTCCAACTTCGTTCATGAAACTGTAAATACGTATGATTGTCTTGATTAGTAAGATCAATTATCTGCTGTTGGAAGGTATAAGCCTTATTCAGTATAACTTTTAATATGATATACTTGTGCGCGGTGGTAATTTTCCTTTTCAGGAAACAGCTCAGGTAATTTATATCCTTTTCTGTCGTGTGGCAGTTTGTCACATCTGTTTTATCATCGCTGATGTGCCCATTTGTATCTTGGGTTTCATTACAACTGGAACATCCGGATGCCTGCCTCTACTTTTATTTGCTGTATTAATCATGTAGGTGTCGCGTGGGCATTGACGTTTTATGGCCAGTAGAGGCCAGTATCACACTTATCATTGCATTTGCCTCAAACGTTTCAAATATGTGATTAATTTTAACAGGAGACAACAGCAAGGGGCTGTCGTGGTGGCTCCCCGATTAGCACTCTTTCCTCACACCTCCAGGTTTGGGGGTTCGGATCTTACTTCTTCTGTGTGTGTGTGTGTGTGTGTGTGTGTGTGTGTGTGGTCTGTGCGGATGCCGGCCGTCCTGCTTTCCACATGCAGTAACGTGATTTTTCAGTTATGTGGTGTCCTATGATAGACAGCCTTGCCTTGTGCCCCTTAATGCATTGGACAGACCCTGACCAGGATGGATGTGTGCTTTCTTTACAAGAAGAGGGCATCATTACCTATCAAATTATCAGCATGCCTCAAGTACTTTCTCTTTGCGTGTTTTAAGGTTTCGGCTCGAACACAATAAAGAAAAATGCTCAGAAGACCAGCGATGAAATGAGTTTGTCTATGCGACCTTACAGGAGGATGGAGGCGCCTGCAGAGTGGCCCTGTTGAGTCACTGACAGTGCCTAACTGCCCAAAGTGATCCCACTCTACCAGCAATCTCTGGACCCACGAAAAAGCCCCAGTGTCGAGAACCAAGCTTGAAAAACACAAAATTCTTGAAAAATGCTGCACAGTTTTAAAGTATCAATTCTCACTGACATTTACAACCAATTTCATTTCATTACATACACTTAAATGTCTTTCTTAAATAATAAATATTAGTTGTAATAATAAATGTTCTTTTTGAATAATAAAAGAGAGCGTTTAAGCACTTAGTTTTGAAATAAGTCATAATATAAAACTGGTAAAAGTGTCCTGAGGACAAACAATCGATTAAATGACAATGTATCATTTGTATGAATATACTGGTTTGGCGCACGCCACAAAATTTCTGAGAAAATCTGGCAGCCTACACAAATACAACATGGCCTCACCTTTTCGTTTATGCGGTTGCCACGCCCTCTTTTCCAAACCCTTGCAGTTGATGCGAAACATTCCTCCCCCCATTGCACCCCCACACTGGCCATCAGTCTCCATCAGACTGCCACCTGACAAGCCCTCATCAGGTGTCGCATGTGGTTAGGAGTCGTCCAGAGCGTGCCTGAGAGTGCAGGACTGGCTTAAAGAGTCATTAATTCCAGAACGAGATCAATGAGTTCATTGCCGATGCAATTAATTGCACGTTAATAACCAACCGCTTATTAGTTGTGTAAGCCCTGAACTATGATTAATATCTCTGTAAGGTCAAAATCTATTTATTTATTTTATTATTATTATTTTTTTAATTTCAGGGATGATAATACAGATTAATTCCTGGTTTTCTAGTTACAGCCATAAGTTGACAAACAAACAAAAACAGGAGAAAAACTGGAAAAAAAAAACCATCTAAAAAGATGACTACTGTTTGCTGGAACAATAGCCTTTGTCTGACCGTAAAGCTAAAAATGAGCTGATATATTATGCAAACACCCACGCACACTCTCACAGGGTGCTAATAAGGGTGTTAATAACCTATAATGTTCCAGGAGTACGTGACCCTAGGATGATGTGGTGAGGTATCACCAGAGAATGACTGTGATTTAAAAAAAAAAAGCCCTCACTAGTTCCAAAGTGGCCTCTGTCTTTTATCTAGAACACCTCTCTATCCCCGGGTTCACTTGTGAATGGTGTCAGTCACCCTGAATATAGTGCCATGTGGAAAATGGTAACGCAGATGGACACACAATGTTCAGCTACGTAGCCAGCAGCCAGTGCAATAACAAGCAGCGTGCAAAGGCACATAGCAGCTAATTAAACAGCAATTGTGACCCTTATCTAAAAGAAAATTACAAACAAATACAAATGCTATTACAGGCTGCGTCCAGCAGGTGAGCAATTTTCTTTGAATCCATTAAGCTCTGTGAATACAGAATGTATGAAAAGCATGGACTGCCAAATGCCTCTGAACAAGAGGGAGGAGCATAAAGTCATGCCCATTTTTTGTGTGAGTTTGTAAAACTCGGGTATAACTTTGTGCCTCTTCATTTTCTTTCTAAATTGCCCAAGCCTGCTCACCACACCATGCTCTTTCTTCCCTCTCGATACATGTTGATGCATAATTTGGTCAATGTTGCTGATGACATAACCTTAAATATACAGTCCAAAATTACAATTGATTAGCAGATATCTGATTGAAGCAGTGAGTAACTAATGTCATTTGTGTTTTTTAATGAGAGGCGCTACCAATTTAAATGAGACACCTACTTAAACTGCATCTGAGGTCATCTTGCATGCCTGATGGCAGAGGTAGAAGATGAACACAGGCTAGCCCAGCGCTATAGGGGATGAGGGCCCACACCAGGCCGCCTTTCTGCAACGTGGGGCCTCCATAGAGAGTGCATGTGGAGATCTGTCCCCGCTAACCACAGCTGCTGGCCTTTGGCCTTCTTCTTCCTGGCTTCATGAAAGGAAGGAGAGTGATGGAGGAGAAGCTGTGGGCAGTGCGCCCAGACTGGGGGGTGGCGGCCAGTCATTAACCTTTCGCTTCTGCGATCACAGACGGCCGTGGTTCTGACTGCATCGGCCAGGGGGGGGGCAGGGCTACCTAAAGGATCCACGCTACCTAGTGACCTGCGGGGGATTCCTCGTATCCAGGGGACATGAACAGGGGCAGGGTCACAAGAGCCCTGGCTGAAAGCTGATTGGCCCCCAAAGTTGTCACTCCCCTGTCATTCACCGATTCAAAGCATATCAGTGGCTAATAATAAGGTTCAGAATCAGGTTAATTTAGCTAAATATGTTCTATAGAATCACCCCTGCCTGTTTCAGATGCACTCTGCAAACTGAAACACCTTTTCTGACATCAATGACTGCTCTGACTCCGTATCCAGCTCAGTTTTACATCTATTCATCTTCCATTATCCAGTATGGGGTGACAGCGAGCCAGACACCCATGCTGGGGAGCACAGAGCCTAGTCAGGCCATGCGCTCACACAAATGCAATTTAGAGATGCCGATTCACGTGTTTTTGGACTGTGGGAGGAAATCAGTAGGGATAAGGGGAGAACGTACAGCCTTCATATACCGCGGAGCCAGGGGTGCGGAGCAAACTCACAGCGCTAACCACTCAGCCCCTATACCACCCTGTTTATTTTAAAATGTTTTCTTCAGCTACATTTCACTCATGCGGCTGAGTGTTGCTTGGTGAGCCAAAAGAGTGTCGCATATAGCTGCGAAATGCAACTGCTACTTGCAGTGTATAGGTTATAGTTCATCAGTTTTTCAATCTCCATTCGGCTCGACCGCACATTAAGCTTGCAAGAAACCAATAAGCTGAAGTGACTCGTTTGACTCACTTAAGAAGTATTTCAAGAAGAGCACATTGCATCCAACTTGTGCATTGCCACCAAATTCAACTTCCCTTCGCTGTCATCCGTTTGTCATGTTCATTTTTTCATTCCAAATTTTGGGCAATTCGTGTAACAGTTGTTAAGCAATTAAGCAAAATTGTGCCTTTGGGATAATGCTTCTATTAAGAAAACGTGGCAAATGAAACGCAAAGACTTAAGAAACTCACACGAAATACCCACAGCACCATGCCATAGACAAACCACTATCAAATACCACGAGTCAAACTGGGCTCACCATGCAGCAATGGCTTCTTAACATAGCAAAACACATTACCAGTAGCTGGTATGCTCATTTCCTGCTTGTCTGCTTGCCGATGTACTGTCAGGGGTTTCGGTAGATGGCTGATGAGACTTGACATTACTTAAAAAGCCCCAACAGATTTTTTTTCCCCTCCAACCAAAGACGGCTTGCAGAGTGATGTCAGTAGCCCATGAGAGATTTGGGAAGGCATGACTGTTTTATTCAAGCTGATTTTTTCAGTTAGTGGGGAAAGTGTCTGTCACGTCCCTTCCACTCCCCCCGCTGGATATCGCTATGGGGACCCACGGTATGTTAATCACTTGGTAAATAAGAGGCGGTAAGAACAGTTCACATTTAAGAAAAGATTATTTCAACCCTAGCATATTAAATTTTGGTGAAGCTGCTTTAAATTCTACCAGTGACACTTGCATCCTTGTGTACTGTTTATTTGCACAAGAACTGCAAAGGTGTTTCATTATATACTTTTATATTTTAAGTTTATATTTATTTATTTATCATACACTTTTGTCCAAAGCGATAAACATTTAGCAGGTCAACCGGCATAATCATCATATCTATTAATCCTGTACAAAAGCTTGAGTCATTATAGTTTTAAACAAATTCTTATGATTAATCTTGCATCAACCTATCATCTAGTGGACAGTACTGACTTTTGAACTGCTACTTTGTTGCCAGCCTATTAATGATAATATAATGAATAGATGCTAGGATGCCTATGGAACAAATATGAGCTCGAAATGGGTTAGGTGGGGCCTGCAGAGGTGGCTTATTTTCTGCCTGATCAAAAATGACTATCTGCCCCCCTGTGTGAAGCCTGTCTTCACCCCACATAAAAGATAGTCACTTAAATACTTTTATACTTTGTTGTTTTAGGATAAGCTGCTTGTCTGTATGTTGGGACAGCCAATGTTCTGTGCCTGACAGAGTTCTTTTATTTTTAGCTTTCTGAGGTCATGAGCGTGCTTGAATTTACTTTTGGTGCTCAGGTGCTAGGTTTGGTGCTTGGGGTTACCTGCAGGTTATTCATTTTGGGGGGGGGGTCATCTTAGTTTATTCTGGGAGACTCAGGGATGTATGCTTTGGTGACCGGCTGATCGCTGTGCTTGCTGACACAAATGAAGGACAATTTTACAGTCACTAACGCACCCAAATTGCTTGTCTTTGTACTTGTGATTAGAGTGGCTATAAAACATCAGCACACCCTTATTGAAATCGCAGGGGATTTTTGAATATAAAGCCAGAAATCAAGGTAAATCATGTCAGTTTGTGCATCTATAATGTGACCATGCAATCAACACAATTTAAAAGAAGTACATATGGAAGTATGACAAATATTTATATAAAAAAGCCTAAAACACTCTGGTTACATAAGTGTGCAGACTGTTTAATAAAGGGAGCTGTAGTTTTCAGTAACTACTCACATACAGTGATCATGTCCAAAAGTAAGTACATTACGTGAAGGCTGTTGAAAAATCAGAAAAATCTGAGGTTACCATAGGATTTATTTGAATCTTTCTGTGTCGCATCCTACTGGGATATTCGTGGTCTGCAAGGAGGTGACAATACATCTAAAGGATCCTATTGTTGAAGGGTACTGATCAAGAGCACGATATATAGGAATTTCAAAGGCATTGGATGGACCATGGAACACTCTGAAGAGCATGATCAATCGGTGGAGAAAATGGGGCATCACAGGGACATTGCCAAGCTCAAGAAGACCTTCGAAAAGCTGATGGCAGGACAGGGTGAAAACTTATCAAAAAGGCTACTGAGAGATCTACAGCAACATTAAAGGAGCTGCAGGAATTTGTGGCAGGCGGTGGTCACTCTTCGCATGGGACAACAATTTTCCATATGCTGTATGTCTTGAGGCTGTGGGATAAGGTAGCAAGATGAAAGTCACTTCTTAAAAAGCCAAACACATCTAAAGTTTGCATGTGGGAAATTGACATCATCATCTAGACAACAGCATACTTACTGTGAAGCAAGGTGGTGGCAGCATCATGTGTGGGGGCCGATTGTCTTTTGCTTGGACAGGGATTCTAGTCAAGGATGATGGGATGATAACTGGCTCCAAATATCAAGATATTTTGACAAAAAAACACCTGGCGTCTGTGGAGGAAATTGACCTCCCAATATGATAAAACTCAAAGCGCACACCTAAGTCAACTCAGGAAGGCTTCCGAAAAGGAAAAATCAAAGACTTGGAAAGACCCAGTCAGAGCCCAGACCCGAATCCCACAGAAAACCTAGAGAATGAACTGAGGCCGTGCTCAGGAGATCCCCTGGCAATCTGAAGGGGCTTGCAGGGAAGGGTGGGGAGAAAATCGCAAAGTCCAGGTGTGCAAAGTTGATAGAGTTGATTCACATGAAACTTACAGCTGTCATAAAAATTACAGCTGTCGTAAATGCAAAAGCTGCTCCAGTTAAGTTCTCCCCAAACAAGCTTGATGGGACGAATGGCCCCCTCTCATTTGTAATTTTCTTATGTTCTTATAAAGTATT
>JAODKC010000001.1:24403780-24432571 GCA_026777985.1 Mormyrops attenuatus
GGGTAACGAGCAGGAAACGGAAAACAGCAGGTAAACGGAAGGATTCCACACGGGGTTAACGAGGAGGCGTGGTCCACGGGAGGGCGATCGGGGCTGGGCGTGACACCCCACCTCCTCTTGGCAAATTTAATCTTGGGGTGTTAATGTCCCCTATTGACCCTATAGGAGTCAAATCTGAGAATCGCCCTTGGTTCTGCGAGTCTGTCCTATGACTGGTCGAGTGAATTCACCATCAGGCCCTTGAGCAAGGCCCTTAATCCCATTTTCTCCAGGGACAGTGTCACACATTTTTTTTTATCACTTTGGACAAAAGCATGCGTTAAATAAATAAAAACGTAAATGTTCTACCCTGTTTCTAAACCATTCATTAAGTTCAAATATCAGTCCTTTCTAAGACTGTGTTTACATCTTGTGTGCCATCAGTATGCCCCCCGCATTCGCCCATAAAGAACTCGTTCTCTGAAATTAGATCCCATTCCCTGCCCATCCCTGTGTCATATGGTTTTGCTGACAATGAGACAGATTCACGGTCACATCTAACACATAAAATGAACAGAAGGTTGGAAACAGAGCCTGGGCATAATATATGACCATTCTTATTATTTACACTCATGGAAGATGCTTGATTTGGAAATAAAACTTAAAAGATAAAAATTAGACCAATCAACAGCTGATTTTCTACGTTCTGCTCTGCTGAACTGGTGAAATTAAAATGAAAAGATGGACACACTGAGGATCAAATTCAAATGAAGGATTTCAGCTTCTCCACAGTCATATCATGATTGCATAATTTATATATAAGTCTGCTTTGTTTTTGCACTGAGTGCTGGATTGATGGATCGACTGGACCCATGCACATTCTGAATCATAATAATTAAATAACTTCATAATGATAGAGTTGTCAGGCAATTATCTTTGTATGGGGATATTTTTATATTCATAATTATTTTGATCAAAGTGATTGCCGCTAATGACAGGGTATTATTTAATCACGCAAGCTGGATAAATGATTTGCAGAAATATTTCCCACCACAAACGAGTCAAATAAATCTGCCCTTTTTATGTAATTGGTTTTATTTATACCGCACTTGCGGAATATTGTTTTATGGCGATAATGATTCCCTGAACGCAGTGTGAGATGACCTTTATATAGGAATGCATGCTTCAGGGGAGGATTCTCACACCCTGAGGGCTACAGTCATAGTGCAACAGGGCAGTGGCTAGACAGGTACTCACAGACAGTGGCTTACAAGCACAAGGTGTCCGATTCCCAGTTCACAAAAACCGCTCCGGCGAAATCTCCAGCAGCCTGAATTGGTACAAAAAAAAAACTCCTTTTGGGGGCAAAAAATGACGACTAAGTAAAAATAAAAATTATGCAAACAAAAAATAAAGGTAATGAGAATAGCTGTGTATCATGCCGTTGTATTGTGTTTAAATTCCTGTAATTTCAAAGAACAGGAAAGTGTCTTGGGGCAACCTTTTAAACTTGTAACCTCTTAACAAAATGCATGCTGTTAGTTGTGATGGGAGACTGTTTTCGCTATGCAAGGCGATCCTTCCCCCGTCACTAATGTTTGTTTGGGGCCTCCTGATAAGAATAGATTAGGGATATTCCAGAGTCCAGAAATTGTGCCATGTGTAATCGACAGCAAGCTAAAATTCAGGTCACGTGTATTAATACGAAAGCTGTGGCAGTTTTCTATTCACGGCACCTCATGGTTCCCAGGTACAGATAAACAGGAAAAAATATAGATAAAAACTCTTTGCTTCATGGTAGAGCAGTTCAGCTGGTAGCAGTGTTACCCCAGGAGTGGCGGGTTCGAATAATGCCTCCTCTTGCATGTTCTACTCATGTTTCAGGCCATAGTCCAATGATGTGTAGCTAGGCTAAACCACCCTGTGTGTGTGAGATTTGGCATGTATGTGCCCTGTGATGGGCTGTTTCCCTGCTTCTATACAATCCCACCAGGATAAGCAGTGCACCGACATGTCACCGTGCGCTCGACAATATAATTAATGCAACACTTTTGCGTTTCACGCACACCTGGGTGCCTGCCGCTTTCAACGGACCTCTTTTCGGTTGGGACGGCCCTGTATGAGATGATAACATGTATCTCCCTCCGCAGCTTGCTGTCGCGCGGCCGCTACCTGAAGTCCGGTTTTGATGCGGCGTGTAGAAATTTAAATGTAACGAGATAATATTCAGCCGAGGAAGCATAAATAAGAAGAGAAGAGCTCCAGGGCTTGAAATATAGGCATTATGAATATCTGAATAAATACATTATGCACTGGTCTAACCACTGGTGCACCCCAAAGGATCTCAAAGGCAGTGACTTCAAAGGCACATGCCCTGTATCTGTGTGTACAACTGACAACAGGGCTGACTGGCATTTCCCCCTGGGGGCCCGAGCTGCGGAGAAACAAACAGCATTGTGCCCAAGTCGTGCGCATTCACCTTGCGCATATACTGGTATCGCAGTTAACATATAACACGCTGCAAAACCAGGATGCTGGGCAATGTGCACCGAGGCTTTCAGGGATTAATTTGCACAGCTATGTGTGAGATCTTGCATTTTCAGGAGAGAAGTCGGCGCATTAGGAAGATATTCCTGCGTTCTAAACGCGGCTCGATCTGTTTTACTAGTATGCTGTGCGCAAGAGTGTGAAAATGTTGTTGATGTGGTGTCAGTGCAGGAGTAAGGGCATAAAACTCACAGATCAGTTCCCAGATCATTTACAGACAGTTTCCCATCAATAGCTTAAAATTTGGCACAATTAAATACAATCTAATTATAGCAAGTTATAATCACAGAGCACTTAAAATTTTTATCAATATCACAGATTGACACCACGGATGTTATGAAGAAGAAGAAGTTGCACGATATAAAATAATCTTGTAAGACGTAAATGATAAACTGGAAACAAAAAAGCGGATGGTGCAGAGGAAATTAAAATTCAAAGAATCCCAATAGCGTTGTAAAGTTCAGAATCAGGTGAATATGTTTAGTTGGCGGTAAATTTATCTGTGTAATTGTAACGTTGTCTTCCGATATCTGTTAGTATAACTACTGATGATGGTCAGCATGTATAGTTGCCGTCATGCAGCAGTAAATGATAAAAATAGGGTTTTAGGAATCAAGGCTGTAGGAATGATGAAATTCACCCTATAACAAGCATAGTCAGAAGCTTTGTCAATGATAAACGTGATAAAAATGATAAGCAGTGACATGACGAAAGAATTAAGTAATGGATAGCTATCCGCCTTTCTGTCCATCCATCCGTTCGTCCATCCATCTTATAAGCACTTACAGTATGCTGGTCAGGGTTACTAGATAATGCATAGCAATACATAAATAACCTGAGGTTTTTTCCTTCAAACTCTAGTCTACTATTTCCCCCTTTATTTTTCCTTTATTTCAGCATTATAATATCATTTGAATTGATGTCCAACTGCTACGTTTTTGCCCAAAATGTACAGCCAAGTAGCCTTATTAAAATAAGACTCTGACAACTTTGATTTCCTTTATAATTGAAATTGCTGTACTTTACTGTTTGATCATTTTCAATATATGTGACATTCCTTCCCCAGAATATGGGATATTATAATCTATTACACAGTGATTATAGAGGGTAACATATAAGCACCTCTCCATCTGCCGTATTGCTCCATGCATCTGTAATCTATTTACAAAAAAAATGTGTTTGTACACACACAGATGCATTAATAACATATATAAACATATGCCATACAAATATCTAGTAATAATGGAATGATACCATCTGTGCTATGGAGTAATTTGTGACTGTGTCAGTTTGGTGCGGGTGCTCATTGTGGTTTAATGGGCCGGATTCAGACCAAATGGACCTGTTAAAGTGCTCTTGTAATCAGACCTTAAACTGACACACTTGGGGAAGAAGATCGTCAACCTTGTTATTGCAGCCTGATTGCACATTTTGCGAGGGACTTGAGCACTTGAACTCCCTTACGCTCACAGGTGGCATGTTTTCTGTCAGCCCGGTGCCAGACAAAGGAGGGAAAAGGTATAATTTTTGATGATTTTTTTTAAATTAAAATGAGATGTCAGTGGGAGATACAGCGCCGATTCCTCTAGAGGACTTTTACAGATTCAAGCACCACTGTGAAGACAAATGCTGAATATCTTAATATTGATATTCAATATTGCTACAAAATAGCCATAAATACAAATTGTATGTGAATAATGCAGCACATATTTCATAAAACTATTATGAGGTTATAAAACAACTATATCTGCTACATCACGTTGAATTAAAATACACTAAAGCAGCCCTGTACTGTAGGCAATACATATCCTCTGTATCTGAGTGGTACTTTACAGTGATTTAACCAAAGATGATATGTAGCTCTCTAGCCTGCGTCTGAGTGGTGGTGCCACTAGAGATTTTGGTTCCCATGAAAACAAATCTTTTGGGGCCCTTGGAATCATCCTAACCTTCCTCCCTTTACAGCGACCTTACGTTTGAGAATGTATTATGCAGAGATGTATGCCATGACAAAGAACACATTCTGTTCCCTTGGACACTGGCTAAGATGACAACTCAAATATAGTCAAGCAGGAATATACCGTGAGCCCTGCATAGTCACAGTGATTTATGACATTTTTCAGTCTGTAGCAGAGCCTCATACCAGCAGAACATACCAGAGCCTGTAAACTGATTTAAAGGGATTTAAATTGCCCAATTACCTTCAATTCGATAATTCTCAAAGTTCCCAGGAATACAGGGGGTACAACATGAGGCGCAGGTTGCTGAGTAAGAGAAAATTTTAAATTGTGTCAGCGGCGCATTAATTGAGGGTGAATTCTGCTCTGGTAGGAGCCTCCAAACCTCTAAGAAATTCAAATTGTATGCTTCACTGGTTCAGTAACCATATTGACGGGGAAAACTTTAATTGAGCAGCCGTATGAAAGGCAATTTTAATGGGAATTGTTTCATACTGTCATACCTGTCATATTTTCTGGATGCATATAATAACTGATCATTTTTCTGATCGACCAGCTCGGTTTCTGTTCAAAGAATAGTGTTGTTTTATTGAGCTTTAGGTCATGATGGAACTGTGTTGCACGCAGAAAACGACAGATTCCAGCACACACTTTCTGAAAAAAAACAAACAAAAAAACCATTATTTTGCTCTAAACTACTTTGGGAAAACAATGAGCTGGTTTATCGGCCGTCTCGCTCACATTTGGAAATAACAAATGCTGCTCCTGAAATTCTCTAGAGGGAAAATCCCCAGGCTGGGTTTTAATGAATGACTTAAAAACATCTGTAATATTTCTTTTTTGCTTACCTGGCAGATTGTCTTATAAGCAGAAAAAAAGAGAAAGTATACTGCATAATTTCACATACACATTTCCAGCAGTTGTATATTAAGAAGGTAATGAAGAATGAATCACAATGGAATACACTTTTCCTTAAATAACAAAATATACAAAATATACAATGCAGGTCCTGCAAATGCGGCATATGTAAAGGCGACAGAGGGGTCATAATTTTGCACGAGTGGTACAGTAACAGTTATGCTCCCTCTCACAGCATTACTGATGAATTGTGCTGTGCAAAATAATAATTATAATAATATCCAGGTAAATGCTGTGAATACAGGTCTATGAGATACCTTAGCTAACAACTCACCTGATTTGCACAAATTCATGGTCTGTAAATAACATTAGCAGCATCATTATGGAAGTAAGAAGTAATTTTTAAAAATTATTTTTACCTGCCATTTTTAACTAGGTTTGCAGCAGTTAGTAGCAGTTAAAATGGCACAATTTACCAGAAGTATTACCAGTA
Organism: Mormyrops attenuatus; assembly: GCA_026777985.1. Classification (NCBI taxonomy): domain Eukaryota; kingdom Metazoa; phylum Chordata; class Actinopteri; order Osteoglossiformes; family Mormyridae; genus Mormyrops; species Mormyrops attenuatus. The sequence goes on from JAODKC010000001.1 coordinate 24,409,616, forward strand.
CAAATCTCAAGAGTTTTACCGCCACAGAACCCTTCCGAATGAACTGTTCAGTCCAACTGTTAAAACACTGTTCTGAAAACGATGCCATTTCAGAACAGAACAGTAAAGCTCAGCACTCAAAACACCAGGCCGCATGCCTGAAAGCCCGCAATGCAGTGCAAACTGAGACAGCGCCTCCAAAATTCAACAACCATCTGTCTTGTGAATGTAGGGGTACATTTTACTGAAAGTTTTAGGCACTGAATTTCTCCTTTCATGCTTGTGGGTAGCAAAACTGACAATCTGTGCATGCATGTATCAAAGCTCGAAAGAGAAAAGAAATACACCAGTTTTTGGAATCAAGTACAATAACTGATTACCACTCGAAGAGTACTTGTATTGTGTGTATAACACATTTTTAAGTATCGCTTTTTGCTTCTGTCTCTGTTGGCAATTCAGAGATGCCAGTTCACCAAACTGCAAGTACCTGGAGAAAAGCCTGTGCATCACTGGGACAACATGCAAAGGCAAAGCAAACCAAATCAACATGCTTATCAAATGCACAACACTACAGCAACCCACGGCGGATGAAGGCAATGAAGAGCTGAGAGCTCCCTGTAGTAACTAATTGAAATATGTAAATAATAATAATAAAATAGTGAGTAGTAATAGGCCATCCACTCATCCATTTTCTTTACCCTGTTCATGGGTTAAACACACCATTTCATATGTCTGTAGGGGAGAGGGGCAGGTTGACTACACCATCTCAGTCACCTCATCTTTCCCCTCATCTATCCTCTCTGACATGTACTGCTGCTCTGTCCAGCTTCTCACAGCAGTTTTTTTTCTACACCTTTCAAAGAACCTGCCCAGGTTAAATCTCTATCGTTATCAATCAATCACATAGGGTGGGATGGAAACCAGCTCTTCATATTAATCCCTTGACATATTAGCCCTTAGCGGAATTTGTACTTGTGACCCTCCTTAGTGTTTGGGCTAATTGCACTTAAAGCACGGTGCCATTTCCCGTGGGAGTGAGGTGATTCCCCAGCCTGTACACCTTTATCTGATGTCCGTCTCCTGTACATGTGTATAGCACGTAAACTAAGGAAAGGTAAGGCACTATCTTTTACTGGTGACCTCATGAAATTGAGATGACACTGGTCACAAGGCATCTATCACTTGCAAAATCAGAGGTGCTTAATTTATTAAGTGTAAGCTGTAAAAATATACAGTAAAAAAACTGCCCCTTATCAAGTAAAATTAAAATTAAAATTCCATCCTAAAATCTTCCACTGCTGATTACTGAGCAACCACGCTAGTCAGCCTCACTGGTGTTATTGGTGCTATCCAGTGACCAGACCTGAATTATTCAATAACTCAGATCAGAATTTCGATCCACCCTGGGGGCGGGGGGGGGGGTATACCATTCTTAGTTTTTAACACTTAATTCTTAAGCAAGGAAGACGACACATACATCAGCAAACCAAAAAAAAAACACACCTAATTAGTTTAGACACTAGAATAGCACATTTTTTGTGATTAACATACACGTAATGGCAGAAATATTGACAGATAGATTCTTTTACAGCTTTGTTTAAGTATGTCTGTTTGTCTGTGAGGCTGTGAGCATAATTTCCCACTGGCGAAGCCCAATTAGGGAGATTGTTATTGATTGTGGTCTTGAGTGCTCTCTGCTGTTGCTCTTCAAGGAAGTGCTCGTTCAACTGGGAAACATAACGAGAACTCCAACTTACTTACAGATTCGGAAAAACTTAAAAGTACCTTTGTTTGCCCTAGTGGATAAGATGGGAAACGTGTCTACATCACTGAGATCAACATATTGTGTTTCTTTTGTTCGCCTCTTTGGGATATGCATTTTATTCCAGAAGGATATATGTCATTTCCCAGTTGAGGATAATGCAGAGAAGAAAAAAAAGCTAGCTATTGTTTTTTGTTGGGGATGGAGGGGACTGGAGTTTTAGAATTAATTTAATAAGACTTTCGTTTTGCGAAGCAAAAAAAAAAAAAGAGTTGTTACCAGCTGTTCTAAGCAAAAACTGATTCAATTAAAATGGAAAAATAAATGGAGATTCTGACACTAAATTATAATTAGCAGGGGTACCCTTTATACTTTTGAGATCTGATTAAACAGGAGTTAATTAGAAGTGCACAGCACTAATTGTCATAAAACAGTTGATGGCAATTAACTATTTACTGATGGCAATTCTGATTCGTTTTAAAATTTCCATGACCAATTTCATTATCCTGCTTTTATCCAGAATGTTCTGTGGCTGTTTTGTGTGTTCAAATCTCCTCTTCAGAAAAGATTCACTGGAGTTTTCTTAGATGTTGTAAAATTTGTAAAGGCTACTCATGGTCAGATGCCATAGAGAGAGAGAGAAAACGCAAGTTTCTGCTGCACCTGTGAAGTGAGTAATTTCTTTCGGCAAAGCACAAAAAGGTTAAAGCGATATATTCTTTTAATGCACAAAAGTTTGTTTTAAGATCTTGTTTGTTTAAGATTATGTTTGGTGTTCTCATACCACAATGGGACGCATGCATAATTTATATAGGGGAGCCTACCTTATCATTAGCTAATGTCGATTGCCCTCCTATGCATGTATACTGGGACAAGGACAGTAGTCTGATTAACTGGGGTATTTGAGCTATAACCGTAGCTGGACTTAGCTGTGCATGTAAACAAACTGAGTAACAAGGGAGGGGGCACTATGGGTGCCAATCAGCTTTCAGTTGGCGACAGAGCCCCTGTGGCCCCACCCCTGTCTCTATAACATTATGAAAATGGGCCACGCTGTTGATTTCATAGAGGGCAGCGGTGGGCTCTGGGTGGATAGAAATTGAAAATGTTCCTTGTGGTTTGGTGGGGTTCCTCCAGTCACAATGGGCTGTGTTGATGATTGATTTATCATAGATTTAGAGCATGGCTAATTCACCTAAATGCTAAAATGCCTATTCAGAACATTTCAGAGTATTATACGAAATATCAGAATCAGACTTTTATTATCTCCAAATAAATTCTTTATGCCTTTATTCATGTAACATGGGAATTATGAGTGGCATGAACATGGAAGAGGTGCACCTGTGAAAATGGTGAGGCTTATTTTAGAGATCAGGGCTTTTTGGGGCTATAAACTGTCCAGCAGAAATGAGATTTTTGACGTTATTATAATTTGTTATAAGAGACTTGGGTGAGGCATTTTCTGGACCAAAGGATAATCCTTGCAGAGGTCGCAAAAAAGTCTGGAATTCTATCACTTCGTTAAAGATGGAGTATTTTTAATGATATATGTTGCCTGAATAGTCATGGCGTTCCCTAGGTTTCATCAAACACTTTAATAATTGCTGTTGTTGGCCACAGCCATGCCTCATGAGCCCTTCAGACTGCTAATTCACACAACAAAGTCAGAGATAGAGAGAGAGATCCCACCAAACACCCCATTAAATAGCCCTCACTTGGTGACGCCAACCCCCAGGTGCTGCCCTCTAGAGAGATCCACAAGAACAGCAATAACAACAACAAACTATATTTATAATGACGAACCCTTTCAGAGACACTACATACACATTATACAATATATACACATTATATAATATCCTATATACATATATTAAAATTATTGTATGAATAAAACACCTATGCATATCTTAAGTTTTTTGTACTTTAATTAAAAAGTTCACGGGTGCTAAGATCAAAAGTATAAACAAAACTTTAATGATCATTTGCATTGCCGAGCTAAGTTTATGTAAAAAGGATGCATTAGAAGTGTTTTCAACAAGCAAACAAGTGCTTCCTCTCCACAAGCAAGTGACAGTTATCCAAATGGGACCTGTCGTTAACAAACACATCCTTTCCAAACACCTCCTTTAATCACGCAAACGAAGGTGCGGCGGTAGTGTCCAGGCGCAAAGCTACTCTCTGTGATATTCAAATGACTGGGTGGTACGGTGCATGGAAACAACAACATCAAAGAAGGGTATTCACGGAGAGGGATTAACATCGCTTTCTACTTGGGATGTTTATCGTTCCTGTCTATTAAAAATGTGGTGGGGGAAAAAGTTACGTAAAAGTCGCTGCCGTCACTAAAGTGTAGGGACGCTCCCCCAAGGTTCCACATCTGAGGATGCGACTTCTGATTTCATTAAGGGGACTCGGAAATCCATCACGGGATATGCAAGGAAATCTACTGGGAGTTTAGAGCCATTTGGAAGGCAAGCAAAAGACTTACGAGTAATAGCGCGGCAAGTCGATCACAACACGCCGGAATAAAACATAAAAAGACTAAGCAGGGCTTAATTGTATCGCACTTTGTCTTATTTCCCTGTCCAACGTGGTGTTGGGAATACAATGCGACATGCATTTTATTAGTAAAGAAGCACATAAGAAAAAAGTAAACAATGATTCTAGTATATTCCCTTTTTTACTTCACAGTTTTATTTTTTGTTTAAATGCCTGCATATTTATGATTTTACTGTTTTTCATTTAATGTTTTAGAAATAAAATTCAAATCGCTGTTTTTGCGATTTGTGATCGGCAATTAACACTACTTACCTTACCTAATATCATACTGTCAAAAATGGTTCAGTTAAATTGTAGTTGTTATTTTATTCTCAGGTTTTGTGCCTTTCTTACAAATTTGGTGATTGATTCAAGATTTCAAGATCCAGGTCAGGTCCTGAAAAACTGTGCACATCAGCTCTGAGAGGTATGGACTGACATACACATATTGTAAAAGTGGGTCCCCTAGCTATGTTGCAGGTAGAGATCATGCAGAGATGGGTCTGGGTTTAACCACTTGGTGGCATTTATTGCATCCGCACCACTTGTACTAACAACGCACTCGCACTGCCCACCATGGCCGTCGCCCTAATACACACGGTGGGCACACACAAAGACACGCTATGTACAACAAAAATTATTCAACATTATACTGTATGTGACATAACGCAGCACATTTACCTACAACACAAGCGACTACGGAAAACAAGGCTGGCATCAGTCCAATCTGCCACGCTGCCCGCCAGTACCTCCGCGCTACACTACCCCCGCCCCCCGAGTCCCCCACCATCCTGACCAGTCCCTGCCGCCGGGGTACTCACCACCGGTCCTGACGATAGTTGCCCTGAGTGGGCCAGGGGCTAGAATGGCGCCAGGAGGTCACGGTGCAGCACAACAGTCCTGCAGTGCTCCGGCATCTGCACCCTGTACAACACCTCAGAGGTTGGTTCCAGGATGTCCCCAGGGCCCCTCCATTGGCTGTCGAGCTCGGGTGACCGCCCCTTCTTCCTGATGGGGCACTACACCCAAACAGGGTCCCCGGGCTGGAAGGCCTGTCCCTTGCAGTGGATGTCATTCACCCTGTTCTGTCAGGCTGCGGCGGCGCCTTGATGGTCCCTGGCCAGCTTATGCGTGACAGTCGGCCTGCAGACCTTGCCGAACACTGGTGCCTTGAAGTTCTTCCCCTAGTCACTGTGCAGCTCCTTCGGGGCCCCAAACCTGCCAAAAAATGTTGAGGAGCTTAGCTGCTGTGGTGGCGGCGCTGTGGTTGGGAACCACAGCGTGAAGTAGTCCATGGCCATGAATATGTAGCCTTTCCTGGCTTTGGTGCGGGGGAATGGGGCCCAGGACATCCAGCCCCACACCCTCCATGGGGGCGCCCACCAGGTACGACTGCTGGGGAGCCTGGGATTGCTGGCTAGGACCCTTCCTAGGTGTGCACACATCACAGCAGTGCACAAATAGCTCTGTGTCCTGCCGGCAGCCGGGCCAATAGAACCGCCGTCTCTAGGTACAGCTGTTAGGGTTAGACTGGCGTGTGTTGTGGGTGGCACCCCCTTCACAGCGCCACCCGGCCAGCATTTCCCGGTTGCTGTTTGGGGCGAGGGCATGGCGCCTGATCTCTCTGCAGCAGTGGCAGGGGGCAGCTGTTGGTAGGCAGCATCTCCGCCCTGGCTCTGTGCTGGTCACATGCACACACTGTCCTTCCTCACTGTCGAAGCCCATGGGCGCACAGGTACAGCTTCTGCACAGTGTGGCTGGCTACCGGCGTGAGGTTGCCGGCGGGGACATGGTTTCCGCGGCCGTCTTCGCCTCCACCAGGGCGAGCATGGCCGGTGCCTGAAATTGGCCGCGCCAGTGTTAATGCCTGGAAAAAGGCTTGCTGAGCCAGCTCTTCCTGTGCGGTCCTGGGGAAGTCTGGGTAGCCCCTCCGCGCAAGGATGCGGAGGTCCACCGCAAATGCCCCCAGGGTCTCGCCGTCCCACCTTTGCCGGTTCGCCAGCGCTGTCCTCTCCACCTCCAGAGACCACTGCCGGCTGAAACGCAGCTCCAGTGCCTCCTCCTGGGTGGCGAGATTTTGCTGCTCATTCGGAGTCAGGCTGAGGAGAGCTTGTAGCGCGTTCCCCTCCAGTGCCAGCGTCAAATGCACCACTGTCTTCTCACACATCTGTTACCAGTGTAAAAGTGGGTCGCCAAGCCATGTTGCAGGCAGAGATCAGGCAGAGACAGTCCCAGGTTTAAGCACTTTGGTGGCGTTTATTGCACCCATATCACTCGTACTAACTCGCACTGGACTCGCACTGCCCACCGTGCATAGTAAGCGGGCCGATGGGCAGTGCAAGTCAATCAATTCATTCTTGTATATTATTCAGATTTTTTAAGCCTAACAGGGCTAGACTGACCATCTGGACAACTTATTTTTGCAGACCCCCCCCCTCCCGATCAGAAAATTTGTCCTTGTGGGACGAATTTCAATCCTAGTCCAACCCTGAAGCCTACATTGTTAGAATAAAAGGGTACAGCCCTGGTACAGTTTTGTTCCCCAGGGAACAAACAACATTAATGTACCTCCAATGGTACAAAAATGTTCCTCAGAGTCCATTTCCGTACCTTAAAAGCTGATCCAGATGTGTATTGATCAACTGTGGACAGCTTAGTTGAGTGATGTTGTATGACTGTTCTGATTAGCAGTAATAACAAAAAAAGAAGATCTGATTTTCGGTAATCCACCGGAGTCATAACTAACCCTAAAGGTAAAATCGCAAGAACGAAATTCGGTAGGTCAAATACTATAAACTAGAAATTATAAAACACTATCTGTACAGTAAGCTATATGTAGTAATACATAAACAACAAATGAATTCTTTTGTTGAAGATCTTCTGGAGTTAATAACCAGGTTTTTTTTTAACAACTTATTTTTTGTTTTTCACATTCGTTGTTCAGGCTGCCATGCAATAATTTGCTACAGGTTGGAGTATTTGGTCAGGCTGGCCTTTCCATTAGGCTGTAGGATTGTTGAAGAGCTCCTATTGCTGTCCTTCTGGAGAGCCTGAAGAGATTGAAAGGATGTCCGTGCAGGATGTCTTCAGATGTTACACATATGCTTGGCAGGGAATACCAGGTTATGCCTTCAGACAGACGGTTTAGATTTCCATGGGCCAGACTCAATAGGTATAGTAATGCCTCAATAGGTTTTAGAATGACAATAAATCATTATTCTTAATCAAGACAGCAGGTCACACAAATTAGTACAATAATAGTGCCCTTGTGTATAAAAATGTAATGTTATAAGCATTTAAAGGGTTAATTGATCAGGCCAGTGTAATTTATGTATTTGAATGCAATAGTCACATGCATGTATTCTTGTCTTGGTGGAACAGAGCTGCACATATTAGGGAGACAAAGTATTATTTTATATTTACCTTAGAATTCCTAGCCCAGGACTGAAGTCCAAGCCAAAGAACAGACCTTTCAAAGTTTTATCTTCTGCTCTTGTTTTTAACCAGCTTTTAACCATTAGTTTGAAAGCCTAACAGTATTAATGTACGGAGAAACTACCCTAATTTAAATGAATTGCTGAATACTTGATGTATCCCCTTAAAGAGAATGAAACATTTTATGACTGTTAATAGAGATTTGAGTACTTTCAAACTTCCTATCAAATGGGCTGCTATTAGTAAACAGCTAGTTAATAAAAGATTGGTATCATAAAAATGAATAAGCTACCCCACGGCCGCCTCTCTCTGCAAGTTTAATTCCTATTTAGAATATCATACTCGGAACGCTGCCGATGTCTGGTTTTCAGTTCTCTCTAAAATTTAATCAAATTAAATGAAACCGAGTTAAATCTCAATGAGCCATGAGGAATTGCACATCACACAAGCAACTGTTCTTAATCAGCATGATTTGTATTTTCTACTGGATTTCATTCATTCATTTTAATTTTTATGCAGGGTAATGTATTTAATTAAACTGGTTACATTTTAATTAATTACACCTTTGACTTATGCACCATATATGCCAATGTGGTTCTTGTGACCATGTCCTGACCCGGAAGTGCCCCATTCAGGTTGTTGGTAATGAGAGTGACAAGCTCCAACTGGGGCTTGGTCTTCTTCAGTGCTCTTTGGATATGATGGGGTTGGCCAGCCTGTGTAACATGCGCAAACATATCTGACTGATAAACTACACTTTTTGGTATTTCAGATTCAGTTTTAAATAAAATGAGTCACATGAAGTTTCTTTGGAGACCAGTATGACACAAATGTTAATCTTCTTCTTTGTTTCACCGTTTTGTAGTGCCTAGAGAATTTCTTTGCTTCTTTTAACTTGTACACTCTTCACCACTTTCTTCACAAGAGATTTTTTGTTAATATCATCGTACTTCATCTTAGGTGATAGGTTATTACCTGGCCGACTACAGTGTATCAGTATACTCAATTGGGTCTTAAAAATATAATAAAGTTGTACTTTGATTTGATGGTTCCTACTGGTATACTATTGATACACAGTTTTATATTAAATATAAAAAAACTGGTCAGTACTTCTAAGACTGAAACAATTGATGATGAGATCAGCATATAAAGAAAATCCGAACATCAGCATTACATTTATAAAATTACACAAAATTCTGTCCTTTCCCCTACTTTTACAGAGTTGCTCTTTTTCAGTTGATAGAATCTCTTCAGGTTGAATACCTTTGAGTGGGGAATCTTTGTAATACTCGTACATGTTATAAAAACTCCCCTTGTCAAAAGTCATCTCTCATCATCTGTGTCTGGAAATGAGCAAATGACAGTCTGAAAAGTTCTGTACGTTCAGGGCTTTCACTGTCTTTTTTGCACAGAAAATATGAAGAAGGTTAAAGACCTTTTGTCCTCCAAAGTATAAATCCAGCCAGCATGGATATCAAGAGTGAATACATGTAGGTGATCGAGTGGTTTACAATAAAGAAGAAAATTCACAAACCATCCATCCATCTCTCTATATGTCTCCTAACTGCTTATCTTAGTCAGGGGTGTGGGGGGGCTAGAGCCTACAGGGCGGGGATATACTCTGGATTACAAGCCACTTTTACAGTGGCTTGTAATTATGTATTTGTGGGGACTCTCCATTCATTTCTATGGGGAAAACTCTAATCCCAACATGACGACCTTAACCCCTACCCAGTCCTAACCTTAACCATAAGTAACCAAACTAAATACAGCGGTGCCTGCGGTTCACGAACACAATCCGTTCCAGGAAAGTGGTTGCAAACCAATTTGTACGCGAACCAAGGCAATTTTTTCCCATAAGAAAGCATTGAAATTAGATTAATTCGTTCACAAGCCTACCAAATAATTTTTGTTAATTAATTTTCTGGTTTTTATAGTAAAAACATTAAAGAAAAACACAGTATAGTGTGGCGACGGGCGGACCGAGGCATCGCGGGAGCAGAGAGAGACATGGAGACTTGGCAAGGAAATCACGCTCTTTATTAACAGTCCTTAACCCTTGTATTGTCGTTGTTGTTAATGTTAATGGTTGCATTTCCCTGTTGTCGCGCGTGTGTTTGCCTGTGTGTTGTGTGTACCCGGTCCGATCCTCTCGTGCATTTAGCGTGTGTAAATCTTCCACCGTGTGTGCATCTTGCAGTTCAGCATCTGACAACCTTGTGTTTCCTGTGTAGTTGGGTTTGGTGCTCGTTGGTTGTGGTCCTTCTATATACGATAGGACACGGAGCATGCTGGGACATGCGCCCCGCCGGTGCTATACTAGTATAAAAAAGAGGAATCTAGTTGAGGAAACTGTTTGTCGACCAAATTTTGTATGTGAACCGATGCATTTTTTTCACAAAATTTTTGGTCGCGAACCAAATTGTTTGTTGCCATTCGTGAACCGCAGGCACCGCTGTATGAGACTTTCGGTATTTTGAGTTTTTTGATTGCATTCACAGATGTTTGTGGGAACCTGAAAAATGGTCCCCACAATGTCAAAATAACAGGTTTTTATTTATTTATGGTGATATAAACATAATACACACACACACAGATGTGCAGAGCCCTACACCATAGGCAAATTAGAGGTACCAGTTCACTTAACTGCATCTTTGGAACTGCGAGAAGATACCAGAGGTGACAAGTACGACATAATCGCTGCTGTCTGAAGAAAAACGTGTCCAAAAATCCATTTTTTTATGTGTGTGGAAAAAAAGCATTTTCTCCGAAGCTACTTAACAAAATAAACCTAAAACAACATAATGAGCACGAGAAATAGAAACCTTTACACAGCTGTCAGTGAACACTTTAAAGTTTTAAATGGACTTGTGTGAATTATTGTTAGTGGAGCAAATATGTCAATGTCAACAAGATACAATACAATCTCACTTTATATTCACAATTATGGGTTCAATATTAATCAGCAAGCTATCTTGCTCTCAAGTTGTTAAAATTTGTGATATAAACTAATCCATACAAATGGCCATCATGAATACAAATGTTAACTAGTTCAAACAAAACTAGTTAACATTTGCTAGTTAAAGAGATGACTTCAAAAACATCTTTTCATAGGTCAATTAGATATCAAACACTATCAATATATAGAGGAGAATACTTGGGCTATAATATCTTCTAATTTGTCAAATCAAATTTGGTCATCTTCTAGTGTTTATCTGGATATGTGAATATGGTAAAACAAATCTTTTAAACAACATACCTGAGTCTTATATCAATGCACAGAAGTACAACATATACAACAGAAACCAATGACATGAACGGGAACTTTATACAACCACAGGGTTCCTGTGACAGCTACAGCCCAGTAACATCTGCTACCATGGTACCTTGAAATGAGACATAACAATCAACCTTTTGAATGAATAAATCTGCTTCTTCTGTCTAATTTTTGGAAAAAATATAAATATAGCTATTTCCTCTACCCTGTGCTTCTTGAGACATTACCCCGTCCCAGGTAAGAAGTTGGAAAATTGATGGACGTACTATATATTTACAGAATTTACCAAAAATCCACCACAACTAAAATTACCACAAAAAACATCTTTCCCCAAACTCCCCTTTCATTTTTTTTCTCTTGGTAAAAAACGGATTGCAGCACCATTTTTAGTTTTACCTAGTAGAAGTCACAGTATCCTCAACAAGGTGCAGGATCTTAAATGTAATAATCTGTTCAATTTGTTTTCTGGTCTTAATTTCTCTGTGTGGCTGAGCATTGAAACTGTCAAAATAAGCTCCTGCTTTCACTATAACCATTATTTATCACTAGCTGTCATGTGGTCTTTGACTCACCTTGTTAGAAGAATTAGGGGGAACCAAGAATTCACTCCTTCAGTGGTTCTATCAGCCTCACTTCCTGAACAAACTTCCAGCATCTGTCAGAAAGTTACTCTTAAAATTCCGGTCGACAGATGAGTGCATCTTAAAGTCCTCCATACACTCCACATGTCAACCATAAAGCTGTTTGCTAATATCTGAAATATCTCAAGGGAATAGATTTTGAGATCCCACCCCCAAACAATGCAGCATTACCTGTGCAACGAGTAACTTAAGATGCCTTGTGATGTCATAAAAGCAGGGGTGCCATAAGGGCAGGGTGGGAGTTAGGACAATTCCAAGGGCCCCAGAGTGATTGGCTTGGTCTGGGTTGGAGGCCCAGTGTGATATGCTTTCATGGGGCCCAAAATCTCAGTTCAAGTTCCTTGACACACCCTTTAGTTTTATTCTAAGAGAAGAAACCCAACCTTTGAAAAATATTTGGGAAAGAGTAAAAACCCTCTTCGGAAAAGTCCCTATGGATTTTCAGCTGGCGAACCGTACCAGTTTTGTATATGTAATATAACTCGTTCATGGATGAAGAACAGTTTCTGAGTTTTTCCCAAAATACCCCAGTATAATTGTTGTACATTTCTATACGCCTATCCATTTTCAATAACAATGCATTTGCAGCCATGGTATTTTTCACTTACTACGGTCATTAAGCGATAAACCCGGCGTAAGCGAAAGCTCCTTGGCCGGCAGAGAGAGGATGCTGCCTTTCAGTTAAGGGATCTTGCCGATTCTCTGAGGAGTTTGCAGAACTTCTTCCTGTCTGTTGTGGGTTTCTTTACAGGTATCCTACTTTATTTTGTGGAAACATGCTGTTCAAGTGAATTGATGCCTGAAATGATTTTTCAGGAGTCAGTGCAGGTCTACGTGTCCTGCCTGGGGTGTCCGGTGTTCTGCATCTTTTACTTATTCCTGGGATAGACTGCGGATCGCAGGACGGAGAAATGGATCTTAGCAACGAGTGGCTTGATGTGAACCGCAACTGACAACAAAGAACATCCGTGACTTGCCAATTATCGTCCTAGAAGGATGAGAGTGTTTTTGAAAAACAGATGGGAGCTGGCTGAATTATCATATAACCACCAATAATTGAAAGACCTTGAAAAATGATGCACTGAAAATGAGTCTCGTATAAATATATCCAACTATTAGTGTTTTCAAGGCAACTTAATATGGGAGATGAGAAAAACTGGAGTATGCAATCAAAATACAATGGCTTGAATCTGAAGTGGTTGCATGAAATTATATATATATAATAATTAAACACACATGCACACATATATATTTTAGACATTTGATTTTTTTTGTGTAATAACTGTATAACAAATCTACTGTTATGACATTCAGGGTGACACAGTGGTCAGCACAAGGTTGGCCCTGTCACCTCTCACCTCTGGGACCAGGATTCAAGTCTCTGCCATGGCTCCATGTGTGTGGAATTTACATGTTGTCATCAGGGGGCTCAGGTATCCCCCCCAGACGAAAAACATGCTGAGGTTAATCGGAGTTACCAAATTGCCCAGAGGTATGAATGGTGTGTGAGTGAATGGTGTTTGAGTGTGTCCTGCGATGGGTTGGGGCCTCATGCTGGGTTGTTCTCTGCCAGGCGTCCATCGACACCCGACCTCTGCAACCCTGAATAGGACAAGAGGCTACAAAAAATGGATGGATGTATGTTGTGGCACTTGTGTGCTTAGGATTATTTAGAGATTAAGAATGGGAACAAATAAACTATCACAGAAAGGGAACTTGTAGGTCAGTTTGGAATTACAATTAAGCATGGAAAGTTAATAAGTATTAAATATATTTTCTTAACATTCATTTTTGTGCATTTGGAATATGACTTGAAAATACGCGAAACTAAAACATTCCGATGCACTGTATGTCACTGCTTGAAAATACCGTGATGTGAAAGGCCTGGATGATTTAGACCAGCCAGTACTAGGAGTAAACTGGTCAAGGTGGTGGTGGGTGGTGAATAATGTCTGTGACCAGTGAGACCAGTGCTTTATTTAAAGGGCATGAATTAACGAATGGTATCCTCTTCAGTACATATATCAGTATAATGGGATATATTGTAGTGTAGGAATCTAGCTTTGAGAGTCTGCTCCTTATTTAAGGCTCTTACTATCTTTCTCCCCCCATCTGTCTGATCTTCTCCTGTCCAATCAGCCCCCTCATACTCTACAATCTTCTTTCCTCACTGTCCCTCTCCCCAAACTCCACAGCCTTATCGGCGGTTGCTCCCCGTCTCTGGAATTCTCATCTTGCCTAAAGATCTTTCTTTCCCAAGCTTTAAGGTACCCTTCACTCTACATTCTGTACCCTCTGTGCCCCGCTACTATTGTCTGTTGTGCTTATTCGTTTCACTACCTTTTCCCCTCCTGCAGACTGTTTGCAGTGAAGCCACTGTGTCCCAAGGCCCTCAGACCCGTAGCTGTCCAAAATGTGTGCTTCTTGATGCGGACTGAAGCTTCGTAGGAGTGGGAGCTGTAAGCGCTGCTCCACAAATAACTCCTTTAAATTTCTCCCTTTTCCTAGATTAGTTGAAGACTAATAAGATAAATACTAGTAGATTAAAGGGGTGCTGTGTAGGTTAGGCATTTTTGTCCATGTCCAAATGGGCAATTGGGCTTGAGCATGGCCTTCAAGTGCTCCAAGGTTGCTGGAAGCTGGCATATTCTTTTGTCAAATGTGACATACAACTGAGACAATCTCAGTTGCTCCAAGGACTTAGGGCCTCGCTTAAGGGCCCAATAGTGACATCACTCTACCAACCACAGGATTTGAACCAGTCACCTTCTGATCACAGGCACAGCCTTCTAACCCACAGAACTGCATAGCCACCCCATTTTTCATCACAGCACAAAGATCAGAAGGCACTATTGCTGCATCCAAAGTGGTGTCTTGATCATCACCTATGAAATACAGGGATGGAGACTTTAAGAGAAATTTGTGCTACATTTCAAAATAAAAATGGCTTTATTCAATATATCAAGGAAGTGCATTATATAATGAAGTATCTCTGAAACCATGCTGCTTGTTACTGTATTACACGCATTAATGCGATAATTACAGTTCAGCCTGTTTGTAAAGCTGCGTAATCATGCACAGACTGAGTCTCCTGTAGCAAAGGGGATCTGAAAGGTTTATAGTTGGTTTTATATAGCCACTTGGAGGCCCTGCTGATGGGCGGCTGCGATTCTTCACTAATTGGTTGGATGTGTCATTTTTAACCCAAGGGATTATTCTGGTTTGATCCACAGCTGACGATAACAGCTGATAACAGCCCAGCATGAATTTGGGATGGCTACCAGATCCATCAGAAGCCCTCTACTAATCATAGAATTAACCTGTTTTATTATTATTATTTAGTCACTAACTTATGGTTCGCTACAGTTAGCTCAAAATGACAGTGAAGGTACTTCTTCACCCTCTAAGCACGTACTTTGAGCTAAGAAGGAAACACAGCTTAATATTTCAGATACACTTGCGGTTAACTCACTGTGATGTACATAATTCCCTTAGCATGTGACCCAACAAAGAAGTAACAGGCAAAACCTCTGTTTAAGGCATTTAAGTAGCAGATTGCAAAGCGAAATATTGACTAACATCCATTAGAGCTAAAACTACTGACAAATTGTGTAATGTGGGAATTTGACAGACTGATTTGAAGATCTGCTCTTTTGCCTACTGGGTTTGTTCTCTTTGTTCTGAATTGACTAACATAGTTTCCTAACATACCCCTAATTTTTATTAGAAATGCCATGTTTTGGGTAGAGCGATATTTGTTAATCCGTTCTTGTGCTCGTAAGATTTGGCTCATCCGTAAGAGATATATTTACATTGACTGTGTACTTTACCTACAATAAAGGGTGACAATATTCTTTTATCCAAACCAAATCAAAGCTTTTGTAATTTCACTGAAGGCTTGGGTGCATTTTTTAATTTCCCCATAGTGACATTCCCAGGACCTGAAGAATAAATTAGATCCCAGAACCACCATAAAGGAGCCGCAGTCAAATTCTCTTTTTTTTTATATTTCTGTTTTTTTTGGCTGCTTTTCCTGCCAAACAAGCTGTTAGAAAAGTTGTTGCTCTTTGTTGTTGAACATTACAGCTCCCAATTGGGGCCACAGAAATATTCTTTTAACAGAAACTGCTAGTGAAATGTAGTATTTTAAAAAAAATTAAAAAGTACACATTGCATACTATACAAACCCCAAAAGGTGTATGCAATTATATACAATAAAAGTGTGTATCTCACAGGTAGTATGACACATTAAAATAACTATATAAACGAGTTGCATTTTGAATAAACTAGGTAATATCTGTGACTACCCATAACCTGCCTAGTTCCTTATGTTTCCTGAGAAGGTTCAAGGCTCACTGTCACCGTGTACTGAATATATTTATAGAAGATGAATGGATGGATGAGCAAATTAAGCAGTCATTCTGAACCACAATAAAGATAGGCATTCTTGATCAGTCATATGTGGAAATTAATTGCCCTAATGCATTGGACACAGCATCTAGGTCATTTTTTATTTAGGAAGAGGGTATTTTTTCAGCATTTTAGAAAATGTGAGTAAAGATTAATTTAAAAAGAAGTCAGGCACAACTTGAGTCATGCTGAGAATCAATATTCGAAAACTCGAGCAATGATACAGAGGACAAGGACATTGTTGGGAGATCGTAAAACGCAGCGAGGATTCCGAGATCTGCAAAAACAACAGAGACAGGGAGTCAGTCAACACAATTACATTCATCCACTGCTTCAAAATTAAACTTCCAGGCTGCCTCCTACACTCACAACAACTAAATATGATGAAAGTCTTAGAAATGAGTGGTAATTAGTCTGTTGGTTGCAAGTATGAAGCCTACAGATAAGAGTAATTACCAGTCATCAGCAGATAGCCAGATTGGTGGAAAAAAGGGGATTGTGAAAATCACTTCTTAAAGGCACAGGGATGAGTTGTTAGAGAAAGTGAAAAAATACTGTCCTGGCTGAAATTAAGACATATGACTGAACCTTATAAAGCACTATTTAAAAAGGCTGTTATGTAGCTATTATGGTGCGAGGGGGCGTAGGGGTGAAGTCATGTGGCAAGCACACTCATTTTGAGTTTTTGGTTTCTCTCTACACCAACAAAGCTGATCCCTCAGTCTCTCCGTAGCGCGACTGCTTTTGTTAAACCCGTCTCTGTTCTCATCTCTAAAAAAGGGTCATATTCCTTTCTCCAGTCCTCATGTCATGCTCTTCTGTGTGCCATCCCTCTAGATCGAGTCTTGAAAGCCCTGCAGACATACTTTCTACTTCAGTGCCATATACTTTGTAAAGCTGCTTTGATAATAGGGTAATTAATGTAAGGAAGGCACCTTAAGCACATTCCTAGAGACCTCAATTGTCAGATTTCCCATAATGCCTTGGGACGACAACGCTTACATTACAGGTCCCACAGCTTTAATGGGAAAGGGAGTGGTGTTCCATACGCGTTGCTTCCATAACTCTGTCTTTAGCACTGTAATATCTGCCCTGTCATTAATGTTGCACTGAGAATCCAGGAGGAACATTATTTTGCTTCACTGTGTATTGCACATGATTGAGATCATGTTTACATGAAGAAATTGATGATTGTTTACAAAGGTATGTATGCAAACGAACCTGGGAAGCATGGTGGCGAGCAGGAATGATGCTGTGTCAGCAGCGAGGTGAAGAGCCACCAAGAATCCTGATGCACTGCTGAGTGAACATTTTACAGTCCCATATAATGTCCACAGAAGGTAAATAGAAAGGTACCTTCACAGTTTCCTCACTGAGGTGTGATATCTATGTACGTGTCTGTAGCATCTATATTCATCTTCTATATCCTATACAGCCTGTCCCTGAAGCAACCCATCACAGAGCAAACACACATTCACACCTATGGACGAACTGGGAACTGTGTGGGGAAACTGGAAAACCTGGGGGAAACCCCACAACAACATGGGGAGAGCATACAAATGCCACACACAGAGCCTGCTGGTCTCCAGAGGTGAGAGGGAGCCGCCCTGTATATTTAAGGACTTTACGCTGAAAATCATGCTATGACCGAGTGGTATATCACAATAACTTATTTTGTTTTGTCATATGTTACAGACTGATGTCTTTCAGGCTGCACAGGAAACATTTCTGCACCAGCATGTGATTCCCAGTGTTGGGTAGACAAGAGGTGAAATGACAAGCTGTGTGGTATCTGTTCTTCCCACCTGACCCATCTTCAGTCGTCGGTGAGCTCTGATGAAGGTCCAAAGAGCCCCATTTTTAAATGGCTGTCTGCAGAATAAAATAAATATTGGTGAATGGTGACATTGGGCACTAAAATATTTTCCTCATGTGAAATTAGAGTTGTGACCTGACCTGTATCTGCCACAGGGTCTGAAGGAACACCAGATGACTGCTGATCTTCTGCTCCCTGCACTACAGTACAATATTTACACCAGCATAAAGGTTAGCTGAAACATTTTATTTTTACAATAATCGTCAATCAACTAAGGACATGGCAGATAGACAACATAAAAGGGTAACTCTTTAGAATTAGGATTTGCTGATGATTTAATTCTTGAAAAATTAAATTTGTCCCTTAATTAGTTCATGTTTATTAGTCAGAAGCAAGAAGTGCATATGGCACCTATGCATATGTCTGAGAGGTTTTCTGAAATCATGCTGTGAATGATGGATGTGGAACAGGCCCTGGGACAGAACCGTATGTTTGCGGTATGCAAGAACAGCCCTTGATTTTTATAAGCACATAGAGTGCTTAATGAGAAAAGATAAGTCAAAGCCATTTCAAATGTTTTTCGCCAACATCACTGACAGAAGATGAGTGACCTAACCCACTTCTAACCATTTCTGCAATCGTATACTTCACTATTTTAGTGTGTATGTGAAATGTCTGATCTTCTTCATTCGCTCTCCCACTAAATATCAGGAACCTCGTTCCTGGGCCATCTCGGCCAGAAACTTTTATAGCTCTTGCTCACTTACTGTCCAGTAGATCAATCTTTCTCTTCCACAGAAAAAAATGATGTAATATTATTCCACTAATAAGCACTGGCAAGGTTCACCGTTGATGTTAGACAAAAATATATTGGTTATCAATAAAATTTTCCAGGGAGGAAATATGGAGATACGAGCAAAAAAATTAATTCATGCATTTAATGCAAGTAAGATACAAATCTGCTCAATTTTTGTTCCACTTTTCCCTGTACTTCTGTGCAACTTCCAAGTTAGTCCCGGTGCTTGTGGTTAATCAATCAGCAAAGTCTATTGCTATGAGCCCCTGTAGTTCCCGGTTGAGTGAAAAATACCTACTGTGGAGTAGGGACTAATTAAAGTTTCAGGAACTACCTCTGAGGACCTACAGTCAGTCCACGTTCCTGTGCTGGGAATGTGACTAAAGGCCCCGGCACCTGAAAAAAGTTCCTGTGGTGTGAAAACACTTTTGGACAGGCTTAAATGCAGTATGTGTGGGATATCTACATTGTTTTCCATCCATCCATTCATCCATCCTCCAACTGCATGTCCATGTCAGGTTAGAAAGGACAAAGAAGTGTGTAAGTGACATGTAGCAGCAACTTTCTGCTCTGGCAATATTGATTCCAAAAAAAACTTTGTACATATGTACTATGTGTTTAACTGCCATTGAAAATGAGAAAATTAATTGTTCATGCATAAAATAATTCCATATCAGCATACATGTGTGAGAGAGGTCTAGGTATTGATCTGCTGTGATCTCACAACTTCAATCTCACAACGCCAATCTGTATTGCCTGAACCTGCTTCTGACGTCTCTTGCCAGGATCCTACTTGCCAGTCATGTGACATTATGCAAAAAAAAAAAAAAAATGAAGTAGAGGAACAGAAATAAAACAATGGCCTCATTTTCAAGAAATCCAAAAGCACAGCTGTGCAACAGTGCCAAAGCGACAGCACCTAAGTCTCCCGTGAGCTTCTACATGCGGTCATGTGTTTTGTGCAACCTTGAATCCATATTAATTTGCCTTGTAAAAGTTCAAATGTACTACGATACATGTTATTTAATTTGCATTATGCTCAATGCCAAAGCAATTCCTGCATTTAAAAAAACATACCGAACATAGCATCAAATGTAATAACAAATATACAAAAGCTAAAATCAAAACAATACAATTAGAACGATAATAGAATGTCGACACTGTCAGCTTGAGGCAACGTTAACAGGTTCCAGTTTGTCTGAAAATATCTCACTGGCCAGCTCAACACCCCCAACCCCCACACCGTTTCCCCAGTAAAAGTGCTGGTTTATTCCCAAAAGCATCCCACAGCAAAGGGGGGCACGACTTTCTATCATGATGAGGAGCACTTATGGTGATGGATATAGGAACAAAAAACAAATGTTTCATTGCCATCGTGTGAGCTGCTGATACTTGGGGGAAAGGACAGAGGCAGCTTTTAGAGGGATACATATTATTCCCGTCTGAATTTCTAGAAATATGAATTCATAAAGTATGTGTTGGGAAAATGTAGTTCACTCTAATAGAAGCTAAGGGTCCCATGCATTACGTTTTTATTGGTTTAACAGGTGCATCTCTCCAAACAGACCAGCTACTTATAAAAGCAAGATTTTACTCAGACAGGAGGACAACCCATTATGTAATTTGGACACTGAAAGCTCTGGTCTGATGCCCGGTTCCTTCTAAGCCACGATGTAGCCCACACATGCCAGTCAAACCGGAAGTCCGAGAGCTGTCCAAGATGCCACCTCTTCTGCGATCATTTCCCTCGTTCACATTTCCTTTTTCTTAAAAAATCCCTTACATAAATGGATTTTATGCTATATGAAAACTGGACTGTGTAGCATTTTTAGCCCTTCCTTTTAAAAAAGGCATTAGATAAACACCCTTCACTAAATCCGCACAACAACATTTTGAGCGTTTTCCTAAGGAAAGCATATCTCCCAAAATCCCAAAAGCCCCCTTAGCCAGACACAATAATCAATGCCCCATCCCTTTAATTAAGAACATTTATGCTAGCTATATCAGTATACATATATCAGATTCACAGTATCTTTATTGTCATTTTCAGGTATGTGATGCATGAGTCATAAACTAGATGAGATTTTCCATCTTGGTTGGTTGGTTGCAGTGCAAAGGAACAGTAATAAATAGAAAATACACATATGCTGGCACTGATGGCACTGTGACCTGGAAATAAGACACAAACATACAATTAAAAATACATTTGCGCACATGGGCAATGGAATTGAATGATCAGGAATGTGCGATAAGTACACTTTGGTTTCAGTGTTTGGATTCCACACTATAATCGACACAAACCCAGGATCTAATAGCTTTAATAAAAGCAAAAATCAATGCCCAGATTTCATTTGCTGTACCTTTTGTGGGACACGTGGAAAAACGTTTCAGGACAGAGAGATCTCTGGTGAATAGGCAGGTCGGAGCCACACAGGACGCTCTACAACAGCCATGCTAATGTGCTTGTAACACCTGTACAGTAAATGATCCTGTCTAGCACGTGTGTCAAATTTCCTGACCGTTATGTGATGAAAATTACTTCTTTAAAATGTGGAATACCCTAAATGGCATCTTTACTAATGGCGACAAATGACAGGAAACAGTGCGGACACTGACCGGGGGTGAATTTAATTAATGTGACACTCTAATTAGGGAGAGTGAGATAAAACAGCAAAGCAACATTGTGACGTGCATAATGCAGCCCTCTACTCCCGTTTTCAGAACGGTTACTATCTTTCGCTTCCCTTTGTTGGTGGTTCTGAGGCTGCATTAAAAGTATGAGAACCTTTTTCCCTGAGGAAGTGTAATAGTTGAAAAGGCTGTGGTAAAAGCCCTTGTAGGACAGTAAATCAACCAAATGCAGTGCAACGGGGAAAGACTCTGACGCAAAACGTTTTAAACGATTCCACTATGCTATGCTGAGACGGAGAGCCGGTTCTTTGATCAAACCACTTCATTTCCGACATCTGCAGATAACTATTTTCACTGCAGTTAACCTGCTCTAGTTATCGCAAGTAATAAAACAGAACTGCTGGATTAGCTGACATACGCTATTTATATCAACCTATTGCATCTTAAAGGAAAATAAAATGTTTCGTCCAGTGGCTCTCAACTGGCTTAGCCTCAGGACCCCACATTATTATTTGCTCCTTAAGTGGGTTTGGGGGGTTGTCCAGCAACTTTATTTAGCAGATGTTTTTATCCATGGCAGCAAAAGTGACTTTTAAACAAACAAACATTCAGTAGTTCTCCCCTCCGGGAAGCGCTACAGATCATTGTTTCCCAAAACAGCCAGGCACAAGAACAGTTTTTTTCCCACAAGTCGTCGCCCTTATGAACAGCTGACCCAACTGCCTCGGCTCAGAAGCTCAACTGCCCCACCTCCACCCCCTTAATAAGCAATACCTCATTGTTGTAAATAACTTACTGTACTTACTGTATTGTTTTGTACATACTGTACTTATAGCAGCAGTCCTTGTCATTAATAAATCAAGACAGACTCCCTATATGCATGAACATACTTGGCCAAATAAACCTGATTCTGATTGAGATGCAATATCCTCGATCTGGGTTTTGTCCATATTCAGGGACATACCACACATATTTTCCCCTAAAATAGGTCAAAAGAAGAGGAAAAAAATTGGAACATGAGTTGAAAAATCTGAATAAACCTGCACAGCAACAATTTGAGCGTTTTTCTAAGGATAGCATATCTCGAAAAATCCCAAAAGCCCCCTTAGCCAGACACAATAATCAATGCCCCATCCCTTTAATTAAGAACATTTATGCTAGCTATATCAGTCTACATACATCAGATTCACAGTATCTTTATTGTCATTTTCAGGTATGTGATGCATGAGTCATAAACTAGATGAAATTTTGATCTTGGTTGGTTGGTTGCAGTGCAAAGGAACAGTAATAAATAGAAAATACACATATAACGATATAATGATATCATACAGTTAAATACATTTGTGCACATGGGCAATGTAACTGAATGATCAGGAATGTGCGATAAGTATATTTTGGTTTCAGGTTTTCAGTGTAAAATATATATAAGTATATTTTGTACCTATTGATCAAAAACCCCACTGAACAGGAAGTGAATTAAGACATGAAATCTAAAATAGGTCGGCATTAACATGCTAAAAATAAGCTACAAATAAGCGAAAATATCTATAACATATGCAAAGTTAATATGACAAAATACATCTCTGTGGTACCCTGTGTCACGCCCAGCCCCGATCGCCCTCATGTGGACCACACCTCCTCGTTAACCCCGTGTGGAATCCTCCCGTTTGC
>JAODKC010000001.1:24434455-24461537 GCA_026777985.1 Mormyrops attenuatus
CAGAATAAACCCCGTTTACCCCGTACCCTGGACTCCCTCGCCTCCTTCACCCGCTCGCCAGCCCGTCGCCGTGACACCCTGATACACCACTACAAGTAGCTGGGCGATGTGTCGCTGAACACAAAACATTATTTATCTATTTGTTTGTTTTTTTGTTTGGGCACTGCAGGCTCACACTGCCTGAGCTGGTGGTTACCTGTCTGTGTGTGTGTGTGTTGAGTTGTCATTGTGTATCAAGTTGATGTAGTTTAAACTGAAATTATAATTAAGCACTAATGATAATTAGTCTATAATCATGCACACTTGTTTCGCTATGTGTGAAAAATCCTATCAGTTTAAGGAATACGGCTTTCATCCATCAAACGTACTGTAACATTTATGCCATATGTAACTTGTCAAATGTTATCTCAGTTCAATATTTGCAACATGTATTCTTGACTGTTCTCAGCCAATATATGTGTTCAAAAAAATCAGGTATCGCAGTATATTAAAAGACAAGATCTTTTACTTTCCTTGGTGGTTTCAGATCTGGTTACTGACAGTCAAAGAGTAGTGCATGTGAGTGAAATTGTATTACTTACAAAAACATCAATGTTATTTCTGCCCAAACCTAATACAGCAGACATGAATGATACGTAGAGATTCTCACATCCTCCGGAAAGTTAATGTATCCAGTTAATGTGTCCAATGACAATGACAATAATCCTATGGAGCATTCTTTTGACACTGTGGAAATTCCACACATTTCTCTCTGACTGATCCAGCTCATCCATTGTTTGGAATGACAGATGTAGGTTGGTTCAAATCCCAGAATCAGCAGAGTCATAATTGATACTTTATTAATCGAAATTGTCTTTACGCCTCCCTCAGGGTAAGTTGTCTGCGAAGGGCTGCTACCTGTAGCGGCTCCCAGGGAGCTGGGGGTTAAGGGCCTTGCTCAAGGACTCACGGACATGCTGAGGCTGGGTTTGAACCGGCGACCTTGTGATTACAGGCACGCAGGCTTAGCCCCCCTATAATGTCTCCATTGGGCCCTTAAGCCAGGCCCTTAACCCCCAAATTCTCCCTCATTATAATAATCTGATATAATAATTAGAGTACTTAACCTGAAAGGTCTGAGTTTGCTTATTGTTATCCCTGATTACTCTGGTGTATTATTTGCTGACAGAGCTTTTTATTCAATATCCAGATTCTCGGTGAATAGGGTAGCACCCTGAAGACTGATAACGCAGCAAGCACAAAGCTAATATTTCAATATTGTATTATATTTTATATAGCAAAAAGATTGCCTTCCCATCTCCCGGGGTCCTACAACAGCTCGCTAAGAGTAACATGGGGTTGGCTGATTGCTATGTTTCATTGTCTGTGGTCTGTGTGTACTGGATACCATTCTAATAAAATACCTCTTAATGTCTGCAAAGAGGCTGAGGACGTACGGACTGTCCATTAAGTGCTGCTTTAAATAATCCCACAACTACTGCTGGGGAATGTGGTTTAGCTCTTCTAAACATCCGAGCCCTTCTGCTTGTTTTGGGCATAATACAGAAGATGCATACCACCTTCAGAATCACACACATGCACACACACAGGTGTCTACAAAAGGTCAAATTCAAGTAGAATTCAAGTTGAAGCTCTCATGTATAATGCACTATAAATATCTTCATAATGCAATATAATGGCTTATACTCACCATTATAATGCATTATAAAGGTATCTATAGTGAATTATAGATGAGCTTCACAGAGCATTCATAATGCAGAATAAACATGACTATAATGCATTATGCCTTGTTATAGTTATAGCCATGTTTATAATATTTTATGAATGCATTGTAATGCATTATGAAGGTATGTATAATGCATTATGATGACTGCTTTAAGTAAAGTGTTACCAAAAAGAATTATTATAATTGTTAATGAAAATAATTTTTATAAGCACATAGAGGCTTAGCTTTCAGGTGGACCTGCATGCAGGTGGTAAGGTTTTGGAGGGTACTCTGTTTTACCCCGTAAGGAACAAAGCTATCACAGGAGGTCCAGTTAACCCCGTCAAAGCTAGGGGGAAAAATATGGCACAGGCAAGACGGGGTATGAAAGTCTCTGCAACGTATGAAAGCCTAGGTAGCTTCTATGCGGCTAAGCCAAAGGCAGGAGCTGGGCCTCGCTGTTAGAGGAGCATTTTTAATGAACAAGCTAAAGCCGGACAGACCAAGATCTCCATCTGCGTCCGTCTCTCGGTCCTGTTCATTAAAGTCGGCACCAACACCGCAACCCCCCCCCCCCGCCCCATTCCCGTTTGCGAGTCAGGCTGTATTTATCACCCACCGGCTTCAGTGATGTCAGTACAAAACACGGTTTTATGAGAGGAGTCGTGTCCGCTGGAGGCGTGGGGAGAGAGACAGAGCGAGATAGAGGGAGAGAGAGGGAGAGACGAGCTGCCGTTGAGGGCGGCGGTCCGTTTCACGTCGCTCCTCTCTGGGAGAGATAATGAACCAGCGGTGCGAAAATTTGGTGCGGCATCTGCTAACGAGCTAATAAGTGATACAGGGATAAAAGCCAGCTAGGGGATAACCAAAAAACGGGGGGAAACTGATTAAGGGAATGAGTCTCTTTTGGGCAATTTATTTTTTGTGCATGTTTATTTTTGGGCCAGATTGTGGGGTGGTGCTCTGTAATATGGACAGGACAGAGACACAACAGCACGATGCAATACAAAGCGTCTTTTATTAATGTGACGATTGACTTAGATGTAGCCTCCTTGAGTCACATGGATCCTGTAATGGAACAAATAAAAAAATAGCCAGGCCGAATAGCAATTAGCCGAAGATGACCGGACACAGCGTTAAATGTTATTTATACGAGAGTGACGAGCTTTGGCCTCCAGCTCCGCCCCTTAGCAATCTACCAGTTCATTAAGCTTGACTGCGGCTGATTTCTGCTGGGCAAGTCAATCAGTGATAACCCAGCCCTCTGCCCATGCGCTGCCCATGCTTCCTCGCTGTTTACTCATTTAAAAATGGGCTATCAGGGTAGACTCTTCCAAGCCACACAATTAATTCTGTACACAGGGCATACATATCAAATTTTCAAAAGACTCTTCTGGGACAAGCAACGTTTTCAGTTGTTCCATTTGTTTTGTGTTTCCTATTCAAATGCACACCATTGGGAAGCTAAAAATAACTAATCGGGAGATATGGGGACAAGGCTTACTCACAAAGCTTATGTATAAGAGCTGCATTCACAATATAACGATTTCAGATGTACTTATTTACAGGTAAATTTGTGTTTGAAGAAATGGAATTAGGCCTTTAAAGGGAAACAATTAAGTTTTCTGTGTGTTGCATCATCAATATGATGTAAACAGGCATTCAGAGATCAGGAGTACTAGAATAAAATGAGAGAGGAATGGGACATGAGTACAGGTCAGCCTGTTACGGAGAGATAAGAAACGCTAACATTCTGAGCTCCGCGTTAAGCTTTGCAGTTTTCTTAAAAGTAACAAAGGCTTGAAATGCCATTGTTCTAAGTTTGCAGATTAGCTAGACGGGTAATTGTAAAGTTCAGTTCTAGCTATGACCTTTTTCCAGTTCGGTTATTGCGTTCATTGCGGGAGAACGAGGATATCAAAGGGAATTTCAATCCGCAACTCACTGAGGTGAGCACTGCGATCCCCGTGCAGCCCCGTTCCTCACCGCCAGTCCCTTGGGTGTACGCCACTAATCTGATGACACTGTGAAGCCAGGCCGTTTCGGAAGCCCCGGAAAATGAACACAAAGGGAGCGTAGATGTAGCTGCAGACGCGCCTGGATGAAACCAATGAACTTTTAAGGATGTGTCTGAGAAAAGTATGGATAATTTTCCAAAAAATTAAATGTGTTTGTCTTCACCCATTTAAACATGGGAGGATGCGAAGACCGACTTATTTTAATATTCAAGAAGCTCCTATGGTGAATTATACACAATCATAGGAGCTTGTTGAATTTTTTTCACGTTCATCCATGTTTCACCCATGTTTAAACACACACACACACATACACCATTTAAAAGTATATTGCTAAAACAGTATATTAATAATTTATAATACTGTGCTGAATATTAAGAAGTCCTGCCAGTTCCTGCATAAAACAGCTAAAATAAAAGCAAGTTCAATTTGTTGTGATTTCCCTGTTCTTCCTAAGTATTTCTTTGAAAGTACTCATATATTAGGAATAATATGTGGAAGCAGGCTGTCAGACTTTTTTTTTTTTTAAATTGCTAAGTAGTTTATGCCATGCTTTTTAAAATGACTAGATATATTTTATTATTTCTCAGTTACTTATGCTACTCTGCTACAGAACCACCTGAGTTGTTTGATGGGAGAAGGTACAGAATATGCCCCCCAACCCCCCCACCCCCACGCACCATCCCACCCATATAACAAACAAATTCCCTAATATAGTGCTATTATGAGAATGGTGTATAAGCAACCACACACACACACACACGAAAAAACATTTTCCATGGCTGGTATTTTTTGCATTTTTTCCCTTCTTTTAAGAACAGAGGATAATGCATTTTGTCAGTGTAAATCTTCCCAAGACACAGAGGAAAATCAGCCGTATTTAAGTGTCTATTTTTAGGAAATGCAACTGGCAAGCCTGCGAAAGTTCACCGAGACTTGGGTGGGTCCAGTGGCAGAATGGAAATCTTCTGTGTCTTATGCAACCACTTGTTTTGTCTGACCAAAGGGTGCCTGTGTAGCCCAGCTTATCAGACTGGAAATGTGGTGTGTTTGAAAAATTCTTTTTCATTTCTGTGTGCGACTCTGTGCAGACAAACCTATATTATAATTCTAAAACTTTAGCTAACATTCACAATGCATGAGAGCGGTATCAGTTAACTCATTACATAAACACACATTAAGTCGTAGAAACAAAATTGATGAAATAAGTAATCCGGCACTGATTACTGATACTTTAAATATCTACAAGTTCATTTTTTATGTCAGACTTTAATATTAGTGTTAAAAAGCCACTAGTGTCTGCTGCTTTGATTGTAGGTGTGGATTTAAAAAACGACATTAATTTATTCTAATCCTAAAATTCTAAATTCAGTTTTCATTTTATTCCCATATCTTAACACATCATCCAAGCATCGCTTTTACTGCATGTGTGGTGTAGAGTCATGGTGGGCCTGGAGCCTGTCCCAGGGCTTGATGCCCATCAATTGCAGGTTACACATTAATTTAGAGTCATACTTCCTGCACAAATACAGGAAGAGCAATATCTTATTAAATTTAAAGAAAAAAATATGCCAAATCTAAACTATCACCAACATTGCTAAGCATCAGTTAAGGCAAAAAATCCAACAATTAACTTAAAAAATGCATTTCTAAAATAATAATATAATATTAATCCCAATACTGACATGAGCAGCACTTAGTATGTGTATGAAACTGAGAAAAACAGGTATGTTTAAATGTGATAGGCTGTATTTGTCAAGATCGATGCCCGTCTGACTCTGTCCCATGTCTTGTCCCCATTTGGCCAGCAGGTGTCACTGGCCATCCTGCTGGCCCTTCCTGATGCCCCTTCAGGCCCTAGTGCTCTACCCTACTCCCTGGGCCACCATGTGGCTTAATGGGCTGTGCAGTCGTTGTTGTGGGTTCGAGTCTGTCTAGCCTCAACTAGTTTTTGTTTCTCTAACGTTTGTTATTTTATGTTCTCTTGGTTTATTATGTGTATATATTCCATTTACAGTCCTTTGTGTTTGCTCTCTGCTCCCTGGTTGTACTATGCTCCATTTTCCTTGTTTTAGTTTCCCCTGGTTTTTTATCTTATGTATCCATTAATTGACCCCACCTGCTCCTTGGTGCCTGTAGTTCCTTATAGTTCACACCTGCCCCTTTTAGTCCTTATTATCTGTATATTTAAGTTCCTGCCTTTGCTCATTTCCTCAGTCAGTCATTGTAGATGTTACTGCACGTTTGTAGTGGTTCCCAGTTTTACTCTCTTCCATAGTGTGTTACCGTGTGGTTCTTTTGTTTAATTCTTATTTTTCCTGTTCTTGACCCCTCGTGGTCCCTATATTTTGTGGCTAATAGACCCTGTTTGTTTGTGAGCAGCTCTGTGGATCGTCCCTCTTTTCCCTCCATGCCCGACGTAACAGTATTAATATTTTCAATAGGTCTTCCTCAGTGTTCTGGAATTCATTAAACTTTATGTTCACAAACCAATCGGAGAAATACCTACACTAGTTCTAAACACTTTTTTTAACCCGTGCTTTGAGATAGTGGCTTCATTAAAGATTATTTTTTAATGTTCAGACAGTACTCTCCATGAGACATAACCTCAATCAGCATAACCTTGTGTTGTGTTTTCATATAGAAAGCACTGCATTTTAATATACCGAATTGCAGTAATTTAAAAAGCTAACTGCTGACGCACATTCCTCAAGGCTCAAATACTAATAAGCTTAATAGTTCGACGGACATTCAGCGCTCTGGCAATGGTAAGAGGTCTATGGGTGAACTCATTATTTTGCAGCAACGGAAACCAGTAACAGAGAGGGAAGAGGGAAGGCATGAATGAGGGGATGCTGATGAGGATGAGATTGAACTAGAAGAACGAGTACCGCTCATATTTTTTAGACTGGTTGACCACATTCTCGCCCTTTGTATAGTGATGGAGAGAGAGAGTATTACAAAAGCTGAGACTCTTCCTTGTTCCTTGGACAATCAGAATTTAACAAATTTCCAAAACTCACTCACTCCATGCTTTTATGTTGTTTTTGAGATGAGACCGCTAATGACCTAAAGTCCGGCATCCTCATCTTATGTTACAGTATTGGGAAGCAAAATTCACTCAGTCCTCATGTAACCCAATGAAAGACTCTTGTTGAATTTCCAAAACTCACTGCGTCCCCAGAAATTTTCAAAAACGTATCTGAAAAAAATGTTGCTTCCCAATGCTGCTAACATATTATGAGAATGCCGAACATTAGGTCATTAGCGGTCTCATCTCAAAAACAACATAAAAACAATGGACTGAGTGAGTTTTGGGAACTTCATCATTAAATATTTTACATGTGAGTACTGTATCCATCTGTGTTACCTGCCCTTTGATCTCCTACATTATGGAACTGTGTGAATTTTTGTAATACACAGGCACGCAACATTTCACACGGTCAGCTTTGGAGTTGTATTCATAAATATTGAACAAAGGAAACAACAGAACAGTTGTTTCTCTTTTTTAATTTGGGCAACAAACAGCTGGTGGTGGTAATCAGAAGATCAATTAACTGCCATTCTAAAAATGGCACTAGCAAAGAATACCATTTGGATGTATGGGCAATAAAGCAATTGAGAAAAGTGGCATTTGTCCATGTATTGATCAGTAGGTAAATGACAGCTATTGATCACAATTTTCAACAGACGAAAGAGTCGCCCATGTTCCATTTAGAGGAATGGGGAAAAAGTCAGAGAGCTCTGCTTCCAGTATATGTAATTAACTCTTCATATTTGCATTATAGCGTACTCTATTCAGGGATGTTCAGTGCAGGCTATACAATGGCCTGCTTCCACATTTCACAGTACTTTGCAATAATTTTGACTGTGGTGTTTTTTTTTCTTCATGAATTTAATACTGTTTCTGCACTCCTTTCTGATAAAGCTGAGTTTAACCTTTCCAAGAGGGAAAAACGGCCACTGTGGACATCCCAGGCCAGGGTGAAAGCGATGTAATTTTTTTAGGCTGTCGTCAGCACTACGGGGTCCTCCGCTGCCATGCAACGCTTGGCCCATGTGACACGGGCCATCTGCTCA
This sequence comes from Mormyrops attenuatus, assembly GCA_026777985.1. Classification (NCBI taxonomy): domain Eukaryota; kingdom Metazoa; phylum Chordata; class Actinopteri; order Osteoglossiformes; family Mormyridae; genus Mormyrops; species Mormyrops attenuatus. The sequence goes on from JAODKC010000001.1 coordinate 24,442,256, forward strand.
CATTCCTTGATGGCCTACGATGCGATGGTCCAGCAGGGGCTGAGGAAGGCAGTGCAGCCCGAACAGCCTTCTCACCCAGGCATCTGGAGCAACGTTATTTTCCATCGGTTTATGTACGAGGTCTTATGATATGTTTATTCTAGCCTGCTCACCTTAAAACAATAGAGGGGTCGGTGTCAGTGTGGTGTTGGTGGAAGGGCTGCGATGTTACGGGGAGGCTGGTGGGGATGCTGCGTTGGAGGTCTGCCAGTGCTGGACAAGGCTTTCCCCCCTGACCGGTCAGGGAAACCGTTCCTCCACATAGACGAAAACCTCCGGCCTGACCTAGAAAATCAGGAGGCTGCGGCCAAACAAACATCCAAAAAACAAGCTGGAGTCAACAGACTTTGCCATTCTTTATTTACAATGACTGCATGTTCCCTTAGTTTAGTTTTGGTACTTTTACTTCAGGTTGCTTTTGTCTCCTCACTTTCTCTTGACTGTTGGCAAGTGTTGAAGGCTCTGGTGTTTGTGTGCTTTTTTTTACTGACGAGCCCACCATGTCCTCCAACGCAGCTTACATAGATTATAGCAGCATATTGCCACAATATGCTGACAAAGTATATGGTTACTAATTCATTAAAAGAAATGTTTATTATCAACAGTAGAATCTATTCGATTTTCAGCTTGTCTGTGCTGCTTTAAGCAAAAGTATCTATAGGAGAGTGACTCACTTTGTGTGTGATGTTTTGAGGCCTTGAGTCAGAGCGTCGGCCAGTGCAATGAATATTTTTTGTTCTTAATCTTCATAAATTGGGTCGTTCAATGATTAATCTGTTGTGGAATCGCAAAATCCAGTTTAGGAGGTTTCTGCATCTATAATTAAGATATGAACTGCAAACACAGGTATGTTATCAAAAGACTTAAAATCCAGTATTGCTTTATATAGAATTGGTTTTGCAGTTTTGACTGCTTATGTATATTTTATCGAACACTACCTCTGCTCTAAAATATCTCAACACGTTTCTCAACTGTACATGCACTTTTCCAGCGACGCCATGAACATATTTCTCACAAAAAAAAAAACACATCAAGTATGAATAGAAATTCCACTTAGGACCATAAAAACACACTTTTTGCCCCCTCAAGAGATGAATACAGTAAATGGACAAGCAGTAGTGGATATACAGTTTGGTTGTGTGGATTGCCCACAGAATGTGACCTGTGTCAAAGAGAATGTTCTCCCTGACCAATCAGGAAAAGGAAACTGGTACTGGCCTCACCCCTGCCATGCTTTGCTTGCGATTTCTGTTGGTTTCTGATCTCTTCCATCGTTTTATAGACAGTTACACTATGGAGATGGTGGTCATCAGGAGCATCACTAGAGATCTTTGTAAAGGAGGCCTAAGCTTTTACTAGGACAATCCTATTTCATTGAAAATGAATGAAAACACCATTATTTAAACGAATCAGCATACAGTTATTTGGGGGGAGGGTGATAAAGCCCCCCTAAAACAGCTCTGGGGATACTCTTGGTAATCACATATCTTCCACAGGCAATAGGAGAAAAATATCTTGATAGGACAGTGAAAGGAAGAACATTATGAAAGGATTAGGAGAAATATTTTAGGATTCTCGGCCCAAGCCTGAACAAGCAGAACACTGAGGTTTACTCCAGACCTGGCTGTTATGTAGGATACATGTTTTTGTAGGTTTTCGTAGGAATGTCAGGCAGGGCTTTGAGAAAAACAAAAGGAGAGGCAGCAGACGTGTTAACATGGGAACATCTACTCTGGCATGCTGAACAATGATATCTTCTCCTTCGGTTTCCTTTTTTGGGTTAAGTTAAATCCTGCCTCATTCATGGAGCTGCTAATATATGTTAGCATTTCGCAACAAGCTCAAGTCCTTCCCAAAAACAAACGCGGCACTCAGAGCAGCGTGTGAACATAACAGTACTGCGTAATATGCTTCATTTGTAGAGAAATGAGTACATTAAGATCACAGAATCCTTGACGTGCTGATCTGTATATACTTCTGCTTCTTTGTTCAGGTCAGTGTTCCCTCAAAAAGCGACTCTGGCTCACTGCCGCACCATTTTTCATCATAATCGTGCCCACGTGTGAGGAGCTGGGTCTTTGAACATTGCTGGAACACATCATCATGGAGCAAGTCCCTTCTGATTTCCCTAAGTCTGACAGCATTGTCTGCTAGTACCATATTTACCACAGTGAAGGGACATCACCTCCCACTACTACAAGGTCATGTCGCAACTCGGCAAGAACACACATCTTAAATCTCAACGCGACTCTCGATTGTTGCGACGTATCTGACAGCAAGCGTGACAGCACATACGTGTAACGGTGAGCTCTGAATGTGCTAACAATACCGTGTCACATGACGCCTTGGAGTGTACTACATACAAAGCAACGGTGAAATAACTGAAGTGTGACTCCAGCAGCTGCACCTGTTCCCATTGCCAAACAACTGAATTATGGATGCTTCTAGAAAGAGGTTCAGGTTGGGCCACAACCATTAAGCAGTCTCCCATATGCTCGACCCATAGCTGATTGCATGGTCGGTGTAAGACTTGCTCCAGGATGGACGACAAACAGAATAACATGAAACATGGTTGGGAGGAAGGAAGAGAAACTTTGTTTAGGAAGCCGAGCTGGGTAAAGCAGTCGGCGGATGAGGCAGATCAAAAAAGATGGACATCGGCATGGGGAAAACCCAGTTGGTGTCTGGTTGGTGTCAGTCATATTAATGCCACATGCATTTCATAAATCTGTCACTTTATCAGCCACTGACTACATATTGTCTAGTTTTGCACTTGTCTTATATTGCATTTTGCATTTGTCTTATATTGTTGTGGCTGAACAAGCAAGCATTCCAATGCACCTTTTGCACATGGCTAATAAAGATCTTGAATCTTGTGTTGTATAAGGGCTACGTCTAGGTGTGTGGTCAGGCAGGTTTTTGGACACATGGAAGCCAAAAGAAGACTATAAATCTTTCATAGTGATTGGAAATGAGGAGCAGGGGAACTGAATGCTGCCTTGCGATGAGCTAGCATCCTGTCCAGGGAGTCCCTTGCCTTGTGCTTCCTGGGATGGGTTCCAGGATCACTGTGATCCTTTACTGGATAAACAGTTATGGTAGATAGAAGGATAGATGGTCTGAATGACTGTGCTCATCACCTGTCTTGCAGGCTGTTAATGTTGCCCTTAGTCAATAGTATTTTCCTCCTTGGAAGAGGTCCAAACACGTCATTGGGGTCAGTGGTATTTTTGACAAACATCAATTGCCACCCAGGCAGGCGAATGCAGTCAACGTTAAACGGTGCTCTGAATCACGCTTCCCTATGCGCAGGTGAGCTTTGCAGGAATGAATCACAGTACGGGCCAAGCACGAGTAACGCGCATTATGCACACGGACGCAAATATTACTCCTCAGGTCCGCAGGAGTACATATTTATTGATGAGACAGGATTTAACCTGAATGGGAGGAGATGTCACACCAGGATGCTGTTGACCACAGGGCAACTCTGGCTGCCCAGAGTGGGGCCAATATCACAATGTGTGCACCTATCAGCAAGCTAGAAGAAGGCGGCATAGTGACATTTGCTGTGCATGATGCCTTCTACCCAACGCCAACCTGATCTTGCTATTCTCCTTCTATTTATACCTGTGGCATATTGTTTGCCCCAGTCATCATTGTCTGCACCTCTGACATCAGCAGAGGGACCCTTGTGCTTCATACCTGGATGATTTAGCCATGTTTGGCATTTTAATGCACGTATACTGTACAGAATGAAGACGCAACACAGGGACATATGATGCGTTTAGATATAGAACTGAGATTTTCATGTATTACACCTGCAACTATTTTAACATATAAATCAATAAAATGTATTGTCTCTGATGTTTTTCATATACATATAATTTTAACCAATTCTCATTATGGAAAATGATCTGGGTAATGTAAGAACATATTTATACCTTGAATTTCTAGGAAGTATATAGTAGTATAGTATTGTGCAAAAGTTATAGGTAGCCAAAGAAAACGTGTAAAGGATCTTCATGTTTGTATAAAACTATATATATATAACTAAAGTGTGTCAGCTTAGCCATTTCAAAACCTCTCCTAAAGTCACCCCAGCATTTGCAGCAACCACCCAATACACCCATGTGTTTTTTGACTCGACCACTAGCACACCTCGTATAGCTAATCAATGCCTCATTGACTTTTTAAAACTAATTAAATTAATTAATTGAGCTAGTGGTGAAATGTAAAATACATGGAATGGCTGAGGTGCCCCTGAGGAGAGGTTCGGGAACTGAGGCGGTGTTCATCTCCCCATCCAAATGGATATCAGTAACTTTATGGAGAAGAGAAGACGATCTTTATAGTTTTTGTGGTGTTACTCTTAATTTTCATAAGTTCTAATGCTAAACTGTAGTTTTTGCTCTGAGCAAAAGTGCACTTACTACGCAGATAAATAACTTTAAACACTTCTGACTGTCTAAGACTTTTGCACAGTACTGTATATAAAGGCAGAGATTTATACATTTGAAGATGGATAATTGGTTTTGACCCTTGGTGTCTAGCTGTTTGCATGTGTGGTTTTAATTAGCACTGAATATTTAAGGTTATATGCAAAACTGTTTGGTGATGACAAACTGCAGTATTGCTTTAAAAAATAGACATTTCAAAATTTGGAGAAAAAAAAAACCTAATATTAATTTTCACAGCGTGAGATTTTACCATACATATGTATTTTAATTTGTTCCAATTCATTGAATAATAATAAAATATATATTAAGAGCTCTATCCTTGAATAAATTCTCTCATTTGGTTGTTTGTAGCAATGTAATTTAAACGGTAATTTTAGTAATCATCAGTATGTATTAGAGCTTAGAGCTAAGTCAAAGTAAACATAAATGTAAAATATAGCTGATAATTATGCATAACTAATGTCCCCGAAAAATTATTGAAGATGATTTGTTATTGGACTGTTGAGCTATACACGCATATCTTCAATATTTTGATTGCATTAGAGGACTTTAAAAAGTTTTGAGTTTAAGGCTTGTTTTAATTTTTTTAAATGATATTTGCCAAGAATTCAATAGAAAAACTGTAAATAGCAACTCAGCAGGAAACCTTCCCTTGGTTTGTTATGTGGCTGAGTTCCAAACATTTGGGAGAGTGGAAGAGGAGTCACGTAAAAACACAACAACTCAGTGTTTACTTCAGTGGCCGTGTTTACCACCACTCAACACATTTTTGTGGGCCCCTGAGGTTTGGCCCCTGTTGGCCACAAAGAGTCAGTATATTGGAGGGGCCCGAATTGACGTTGTGATTGGGGCCCCAGAAACAACGATCCCGCCCCTGGTTACACACACCACAATAATAAAATAAGAGAGAGAATAAAAGAGATACAACTTATTCACAGGTGAGATATCCACATGAGACAGGATTAAGCATAACCTCACCTCGCCATTTTGAAAAGCAGTCAAGCACATTTAATCAGTTACAGATTTGGTGGTACGCTGGCTTATGCCTCTGGGGGGGGGGTTAAAATCCTTGAATCCCGCCTCCGCACTGTGTATGGATTATGCTTGTTCTACCCATGTGGGTTTCCTCCACATGCTCTGGTTTCCTCCCACATTTCAAACACATGCGGTTAAGCTGATTGGCACCTCTAATAGTGTGTGAATGTGGCTGTGTGTAGGTGTGCCCTGTGATTGCCAGGCGTCCCGTCCAGGCTGTACCCCTGCCTTGTCCCCTATGCTGCCAGGGACAGACTCCGGGCTTCACTCTGATCCTGCATTGGAAAAGCCTGGGTGGATATTTATGTCCATAAACTGCTTATATACTAATGCTAAATTCAATAGACAATACATCAATATTTATAACCCCCAAATGACACTGACTAGAATAAGTGGTTAGTAATTTCATAAATTCTCCTTGACCTTGTTCTGGATATGAAGGGGTGGATGGATGGATTTCATGAAATATGTTTCGGTCCTTTGGATAATGATGCCTTATATTTTGAACAATACTGACAAATCTTTTTATCATGTAACATACGTATTTATACCATTTTCCAATAGTTTATAAGGGTAGAGGACACTTTAAGAGAGTCTTACATTGTTTTTCAGTGTATGTAATTAAATGCTGTTATAATTCTATAGCCATACATACGTACCTACATTTGGCATGGTTGTTAGACTTGACCAGAGTCATGAGGGGGATCGAGCAACGCTAGTCCGTTTTACTTTTCGCATTTTAAAGAGCGAGCCTTCCCAACTAATTGGAGATGGGCGGAACGGCTCGCCAAAGAGAATTTCCCACTCAAAGCCGCGAGGTTCATCAGCGAGTTTCTGTGAGCGGTGAGGCAAAGCCCTGCAGAGGCAAGAGAGCCTCACTGCAGCCGGCGAACCCGGATACACAAAACAGTCCCAAAGACCGCGGACTCAGACCTATTTGCATTTAGCCTTGTGAAAATTACTGTTACCCGAAGTCGGTATTTCTTTCTGAATGTCGTATTTAATATTGTTTAATGGTGCTGAACCGCTATTAACTAATGACAGACACTTCAGTGTAGCTGCATATTTTCACCTCACTGAGAAATAACTATTGATCTCTTGTCTATTACTACAGAATCCCAGAATTCAAAGCAATATTAGTATAATAAGTAGTTCGGCAGCACTTACAAATATCCATCCATCCATGTTTCATAACTGCTTACTCATTATCCCTGGAAGCACAGGGCACAAAGCAGTTAATCTCTGGGCACACACAAGCACACAAACACACATAAGCACAGAATCAGACACTATGCACAATTTAGAAACACCAATTCACCTAAAGCGCATCTCTTATAACTGCAAGTGGGAACTGGATCTCCCAGTGCAAAACCTTACAAACACAAGCAGAACATGCAAACTTAAAATACAGAGGGTGGGATTTGAACCCCAAAGTCTGCAGATTTGAATCTGATATCCACTTGGTCTCTTTATTGCCTTACAAACATGTATATGAATAATAAAATATGGAATAAAAATGTAGCAGATTCTCAACTGAGGATTAATTTCTATATTAAACCAGTCAGGCATCTGCAGGAACCTTGATGCAAAGCTCAGTCACCTTGCCTGGGGGCAAATTATGGCTGAAACTGTCATTATGAAAAATGCTCTTTAATGCCACATATATTAAGACATGGAGACATGGATAATGCATAAGAGCAAACATGCAAAGCAGTTCATATCAGACCAACCTCCTGACGAGGGGCTAATGGCTCGAAATTAGCCTAGAGGTAGATTTTATTTATTAATTTAATTTCGTTAGAGTTAAAGGGTTTTTTAAAAGCTTGGCTCACAGAATCCTAAAAGAGGATTTTTATTAGTACTGTCACTCGATCAAATCACATTACATGGTAGGTTGCTTTAAACAAAAATGATTTATGGTTTTATGAGGCTTGGGATTTTGTACTTGTACCTGTTTACATGCCTTTTTTTAAACAGGCAATTAAATTTGAGAAGCTTAAGTGAAAGAACAAGGCAGCTTAACACAGAGAACTTGTGTACAAATAAAAGTGATGTAAAGATAAGCTGGTCTGGAGTTATGTATCCCTAGTAGGGGGGATGCTTTTTTACAACTTTTGAAATAATACCTTATGGGCCTCTTATGTGCCAGCTTGCTACCGTGTGACTTTGACATGTTTACACAGTTGTGAATGCAAACTGAGGCAGAATAAGGATAGTGATACTGAAGTTTGCCCCTGTCTGCCACAGGAGGATGTCTGTGTTATTTAAGGACATTAGAACATAGAGATACAAGAGATAATGTTGAAGGGAGACTGCTTGGCCTGTCTGCAGTGCTTACATATTTAATATCTAAATTACTGTGCAAATGTCCATCAGGCCATCAAACAAATAAGTTTACTATTTACTATTTGACTAATAACTGTACATTTGTTTGAAAAAATAACATAGAATATATACAGATAAATAGTAAGACAATAAAAATATATTCTGTCTTTCCAAACTGTTACTGGCGTGTTGTTGAATGGCTAGAACTACCCAGCTTCAGTTCCCAAAAACTCTACTCAGGGGCAACACAGTCATTCTTGGTATTTGTCATAATTCACCACCAGCTCATGTAATTAATTGACTTAAATTTAACCAAACATGGTGTGCTAATGGTCGAGTCAAAAAATACTTACTGGATGGTTGCTGCAAATAATGGGGTGACTTTGGGAGAGGTTTCAAAATGGCTAAGCTAGCACACTTTGATAAATATAAAATCAAGGTTTTACACTAATATGAAGGTCATTTAAACAATTTTCTTTGGGCAGCCTAAGACTTCTGCAGAGTACTCTGTGTGTGAATTACTGTTATGGATGGCCGTTAGAGGAAAACACTTTATTACTCCAAACCCCCATTATGTTCTATATCTGTCTTTTTTGCTCTCTTCTAAGATGTTTCCAAATTGACTTCCATTTCCCTTGGACATTTAAATGAATGGTAGCTTGCCTTCATACTGTCAGCTGACCCTTGCTTACTTATACCGCAGAACTGTTATATACAGGTATATATAGTCGTAGCGAGTAGCTGGAAAAGCCAGCAATAGCTGAGCTTGTCCGGGTAAAGAAGCTCAAGTGCATTTAAAGTAGCTTGGAGCTGGAATGACAGTCCACGTATAACTACTAGAGGTTTTTGTTTGTGTTGCTGTTTGCGATTGGATTTTACAGTTTGTTTAATTATGAATGAAGTAAACTTTGAATGAGCTCTCTGCTGAACCGCACCTGATTGCTTGTGGATCTGATATCCAGCAAAATGCCACTGTAGGTTGTGGAAATTAACTACTTTCAAACATTGTAATAGGGGACAAATCATTGTTTGATTTTTGTTTGAATATACAGCTTGATTTATCCTCAGTTAATAACTCAACATTTTCCTGCAGGTCCACCATTCAGATAACATACAAAAACAACAATTAAAGAAGAACACAAAAACCATCATGCGTGACAGCACTGGTGTCACCAGCTTTAGGTCCCCTCTTTAGATTTCATCACGCTTGTTGCCACGCTGTTGTCACAGCACACCATGTGCTGCTGATGTTCAATTTCGCCTCATTAAAGCTTCCTTTCATCTTAGACTGTCACGAGCATTTTGTCTGACTGGATGCTGCGTTGCCATGCCTACATCCGGGAGTGTGATGGGATGTCTTTCTGGGGCTGTCATCGTTAAACAAATGCCCAATTATTCTGACATGTAAAGAAAAAAGGAGAGGTAATTAATGCACACATACAATTCATATTAGCACATTTATTCGATGTGCAGCAGGAACTGTGATTTTACTATCTTTTTGTGTTTTCCCGTTTGCGATTTTCGAATTCATTCGCATTCTGGTATTAAGAGTTACTAACTTTACACTAGTTAGTAAAGTTACTAAATATACAAAATCAGCTTACGTTGGTCATGTGACTGACAGATAGTCTCCTGTTTCCGCTCTCTGACACGCTCTTTGACGGTTTATAGATTGTCAAAGCTGCCCGAGCACAGGCTGTATCAACACCTAAAAACAAACGCTTTGCTAGCTCTTCAGGGGACACAAAAAGCAGCAGCTGATTGAAAACATGCTATGAAGATTAGCCTCCGAGTCCCATTACTCCAAGATTCCTCTGGACCGGGGCCTTGTTATACTAAATAAAGTCACCTGTAGCCTTTTTGCAGCAGTTTGGAGCTATAAGGAAGAGAGAGGAAGGAAATGGCAAGTGTGGCATTTAAAACAGTCTATCCCAGGGGTCACCAACCTTTTTGAAACTGAGCTACTTCACGGGTACTGAGCCATAAGAAGGGCTACCAGTTTCATACACTCTTCTTAAGTCATGTATAATAAACATGTTTTAAATGCTTTATTTAGATATTGCCATTTTCAAATCCATATAAATGCAAATATGATTAAAGAAGAATAGCAACAGGATAAAATTAAATTTTAGACGCTGCTCACTGGTGAGTTGTGCTATTTTTAGAACAGGTCCGTGGGCGACTCGTGTGGTCCTTGGGGGCATCCTGGTGCCCGTAGGCACCATGTTGGTGACCCCTGGTCTATACGAAATCTTTTATTTTATTTTTATTATTGGAAATACAATGATAAATCAGCCAGAAATCTAGTTAAATATATATTTCTTACAACCTAGGCGGTCATAACCAAGCAAGGGTAATGCAGTTTTAAATTAAAATAAAATAGCTACTATCGTATCTCATAATTGTACTAATTAGCATAGTTTGTATTTGTAAAAAAGACACAAAATGATATTTAGCAGCAAATAATGAGTATTAAATATTCGAATTACACTCTTAGGCAGGATTATTATGCTCATTTTCCTAATAAGCAACAACAAGAAAGGCCTCTGACATTATGACTGTTATTTGCAGCCTTTTAAAAAGCATCTCTTGTTGCCTTATTATAACCCTTAAGATATAAATAGCAACATTTTCACTAATCAGAAGAATTCAGGTTCCAAAAGCTGCCCATTTTAAACATTTTCAATAAAACAACACTACTGGCAAAACAGCTTTCTTTTCGTAACTATCTAGATAATGAAGCCCATAATATTACCTTACCGTTGATTAAAATTTCCAGACCACCTCTCTCATACATGATTATGATATTCTAATTTGAAACACTGATGCATTTTTTCAGCTATAGCATTAGCTATAGGCAGATGACACGTTGTTTCGGGGTGTATCCATAACATGATCTGTCAATGGAAAAATATTTCACTGGCTAACAAAGAATATGAGTCAGAGCTCTTGAGGTCAAAAAACAAATAGAAAAAAAATAATTTAGCAAGAATTTTAATAAATTAAACATATAAACAAAATTTGTGACGAGTGACGTTATAAATATAGTACAAATCATTATTATCTTAGTTATGAATAGTCAAATATTCAATTGAAAACAGCGCAGAAAACAGGTCAGAAATAAATAGTGTGTTGATCTACCTATTGAATACCTGCGATTATATATACCTCTGGAATATGCCATTAAATCGCCAAGGTGTGCAATTAAAAAAAAAAACTTTAACGGCATAAAAGCATAGAAGTTGAGCTTGTACTTGCTTACAAGTAATATTTTTGCTGCAAATGGATATTCTAAATCACATGTTTAAGGTAAACCATTAAATATTAAAATATGGGTCATTTGATCTTAAAAATTTCTAATGAAAATGTTATGATTAAATTGTTTTTTTTTGTACAGAGCAATTGACTGTCGGAATCAGTCCCTGCCTGGCCAGCAGATGTTGCTGGTCACCCCTTTTCTAGTGTTTGAGTCCTCCGTGATTATGACCCCCACCTCGGTCTTCTTGTTCCCAGCCCTAGTCTTTAGTTGATTGTAATTGGCCCACACCTGTCCCTCATTACCTGTGTATATAATTGCCTGCCCTTGTTCCTCATTTGGTCATCGTGTGTATTTGTTGTGGCTGTTTCCCTGTGTAAACTGCAATGTAACAAGAGGCAAAATCAGCAGTTTAAACAATGAAGCTGTATAATTTGATTCGGTCTTCAAACTAGTTTTAAAAGTAAGAGGAGATTTATCCGTTAAAGTAAGTTCTTGAGAGTTCCTGAGAATGACCCATATTCTCCCCTTCATCTCAATTGAGGGATTCCATGTGAAAATATTTATGATTGTAAATTTTAATGTTGTCTGCAAGGAATCGTGATTGATCACAGAAAACCATGTGATTAGTTTTTTTTTTTAAATCTATTCACAGACATATTAATAGTAACAAATGTAAAACTTCAATAAACTTTATTATGTACTTTATCTTCATTGTTTTTTCACCTCTGTATTCCATGTGACTCCACAACTGTTGGCCATTCAGTTCAAAATTCATGGGGATGTCTTTCTTCAGAAAAAGACAATTTGCTTTTACCAGATTTTAAACTCAGTCATTGCCCTAATGACAATTATGCTAAGCATCAGATAACATCTTAAACTGTGTCCTTATTTAATCCTTTCATGAAGAGGTTGTTTAGCATAACCAGGAAGGGTTATTTACTATGAAATATCCATCCATTCATCCATTTTCCAAACTGCTTATCCTACTGGGTCGCTGGGTAATATGAAACAATGGATGTTAAATGCAACATTCTAATTAAAAGTATAAGTATTCTTATTCTTATTGTTCGTAGGGCAGGAGCTATATAATGAAGCAGCTCAACTTTAACAAGTGCAAAATAACTCATTGTGCATTCCAATAAAATCGGTGCATCTACATTTGAGAAGTTTGGTTCGTGTTATGATGTGAACCCTAGTGCCATTCCAGAAAAAAAATCTTATGTGTATAGATGAATTAACAGACCCACCAGACACGGTTATTTTGAGCCCTGCATGTTACACACAATGGAAGAACAATGGATGTTTTTATAAGCTCATTATTTCCATGGGATATTCAGTGCTTCAGTCCAGAAAGCAATTAAGTATAATGTAGAAAACATAGTAAACTTGGGTTGTAGGGGTTAAAACAATGCCACTAATTAAAAGAGAGGCGGCTGAGTGTGTTTTTATGAGGGACAATGGAAAAAGCAGAACCTATTCATTGTGAATTCATGAGTATGGAGACTCAAAAGCATAGAACCAGAACTTGAAATTGGAAGAACATTGTTTTTTCCTTCTTTACAGTAGGCCACATCCTGTCAAGGACCTTGGAGAATTTAAGATGAGCATTTTGTTCAAGTATGTGATTTTGTTTATATGTTTACAGTAACAGCAATAAAAAACAGGAGTAGATGCAGGAGAAATGTAAAACTTTTAATTTTGTTTTTACAATATATATAAGGATAAGTCAGCTTTGTTCTTTGCCAAGTTAATTTAAAAAGTTCCAGCTATCCTTAAAATTGCTTGAATGAAATTTGTTAAAATGGTTTTGACAACCTTAATTCACCAATCAGTGTCCCCATATGCATCATGTTCAGTGCTGTATATAGACAGAAATGAAATACTTTATTTGCCATTTGTACAAATACATTGAAATTCTTTTACTTTTCATATAACCCATCATGCTCCTTTAAGACATACACGGCTGAGAGCAAAGCTTGGGGTCTGAGCACAGGGCCAGCCTTTTATCTGGCATCCCTGAGCAATTCGGGGGGTTAATGGCCTTGCTGCTGGGCCCAAGGGCGATGTGACTATTCTGCCGAACACAGGATTCGAACTGGCGACCTTCCGATATGCCACCCACCGCCCCTACAGCATGTGAGCCTGCTGGCTCTTACTGGAACCAGTGACTCTGGGTCCCTTTGGGCTTCGTACCTCTCCTCGAGGAGAGCTGCCAAGTTGGCTCTGATTAGGCTGGACTCACAAAATTACCCACCACCGCTCCCACTGAGTGAGCAGTGGCTCTTCTCACAGCCTTTCTGATTGTGAACTCCATCCCTTCCTCTTTTCTTACCTTTTCCCTAGACCCAGGTCACAGAAAAAAGCCAACACAGATGTGAGAAACTTTGTTTAATGTAGGTGGTATGTTTGGTGTCGTTACAATGGCCACACTATGACAGGTGCAATCTCATTATAAAGATGTAGGATGTTAAGCACATCTTGCCTTGTTTGAAAGCTTTGCCACATGTACAAAGAACCTTGATTCACCATTGCTAATTTTCAAACGGGCCATCTGGCAGTTCATATGCAGTAAGCGAGTAAAAGTTGGATGGCTGGGTGTTTAGAGTTGCATAGTCATAACCCCTTGGAATAAGTCTTGTTACGCTCTGCCTTCTATCAGGCTATTACCCAATTCAATAGGACTCCTTCAGTTGGTTTGTTATCTAAGGGGGGTGTGGGGTAGCTGGGGAGACTCTGTAGCTAGCGCTACCACATACTGTAGTGCTATGTGTTTAGCATCACTAAACACTCTTAATGAATGTATCCTCAGCTGGGTGTGTATGACTCTGATGATATATTTAGCATGTTTTGTATAATTGTGTTATCTAGTCAAGGGGCCAATTCATAAAGATCTCTGCCATTGATTTGTGACATTTATAATTGGTACACGCTAAAACACTACCATAAGAGCATAAGGCAACACAGGCTAGTGACTGTAGCTTTCTGACTAATCAATTGTGTTGGTTAAATTGAAGATGAACAATGACATAATATAAAAAGCTACTTTCAGCTCCCACTAGACATATTTAACTGGTGTCGCTCCCTCGGTAGAACTGACCAAACACGTGGACATTGTGGCAGTTTGTAGTTGCCCTGCAGTCATTGACGATGGTTTCACATTGTGTCTATCGATACAGTATTAGTTAACTGTCTGCACGTGAATTATATATGACATCACAGTCCAATGAACAAGTTTGGATAAAAGATGAGAAGAAATCAGAGTAATCCACATAAGATCACAGTAAAAGACCAGAATAATAATAATAATAGAATTGAATAAGTTGGAATCGGATTTAATTCAATTGAATCTGAAGTTGAAGACTTCTTTCCCAGATGCACAAGTAGAAGAGCCACATGCATATATTACCTTTGGCTTCCCATTTAGATTCATTTGTTGGGCCAGTAGGTGCTTTTTCCTTTTCCCGTTTTATCGGTAATGTGTAACAGGCAGAGGTAACCACTACTACAGTGGTCAAGCCTTTAGAAAAACTCCACAAAGATGCAGTTCAGTTTAAAAATAGCTGTGCTATGAGTTTTATATGAGGCTGATGAACTTCTGTCATCAGCGTTCAGTTTTTTTGCTATTGTTGTTGTGCCTATGGTTATTTTTTTCTACAGACTGTTAAAAACAAAACAAAAAAGAAAAAACTTGTGTTGACTTCTGAACCAAAATAATACCGATTTCCGTAAGATGGTACAGTCTAATTACAATCTGATATTAGATGTTATTTTAGGCATTTTCCAGAAAAGACTGGGAACGTAAACATTAGTATGCTAATCCTGAGGTCTTTGTAAAAATCAGGTTTAATGTCTTATGGTTGTCAAATGCAAGCAAGCTATCATACACACACAAACTGTAGACTTTTTTCATTCTCCACCCAGCATCAGCAACAGCTTCAATATTTAAATCACATATCAATGATTTTGTACAATTTTGCCTAAGGTCATGCTTAACCTTCGTTTATACATAACACATTGTATTATTGATGATTTGTGTGAGCCTGCTTTCTCATTTCATCTGGTATAGGTTTTTAGGTTGAAAATATTTGCCTATTGCAATATTGCAAAAATTTCTAATGAAGATCTATCAGAAAAGTGGAAATCCATTCATAAATTGTTTAAATGCTTAATGGGCTTGAAGAATATATCATTTTGCAGGTTTGGAGACCAGTCCTCCACACAGTCTCTCTCCAGATCCTTGGCAAGTCCTTCGTGTTTGCTTGTAGACTTGCTTCTTGTTGGCTTGATTTTGTTGACAGAAAACGATTTTTGTGTGGATTTGGAGGAATGCTTTGTATCCTTGTCCTGCTTGGAGATCCAACCACAACCCAGTTTTAGACTTCTGGCACAAGCAGCCAGATTTTGAACTAAAACCTTCTGGGACTTGACGTCCATGATGCCTTGTCTTCTAACAAGGCTCCCAAGACCCATGGAAGTAAGAGCCCAGAAGCATCACAGATCCACCACCATAAAGATGGGGTTAGATGCTTTTCTCTATGACCAGTGCTCTTTTTACAGTCTACCCACCTGTGGCTTTTGTTGTCAAAAAGCTCTGTTTTTGTCTTACTTGGACAATAGTGCCTGGTTCCAATCAACGTTCCAGTGATGCCTGGCAAATTCCAGGTTGTAGTTCGACGGTAGCGCATGCTTGGAAAGTGAATGTGAAAACCTTCCAGCATCTCTGTTGGCATGTTTATAAAGTTTTGCAAACTTGGTAATCCAAGGATACAACTACCTTCTGCAATTCCCCAACAGTGATGTTTTGATATGGATTCTTGGACCATCGTCCTCACTGTGCGTAGGGATAAATAAATTAAAAAAAAACTCAACTGCGTCCTCCCCCATGTAGCATAATCACAACTCCAGTTGTGATCCCTAGTGATCTGTTATATGGCCAATGGCTCCGTTTACCACCATTAAAACCACCCATTTACATGTGCCCCCCCCAGGTTTGGGAGACCCCTGTTGTCCACAATCACTAACTATACTAGGAAACAAACTTACCCCTGTGTATGGCATGTATTTATCTAAAGGGAAATTTAGGAATCCACCTAAACTGCATACAGATTTTCATAGGAACTGACACAGACACAAGGGGAACTCTAAGCTGGGAGAGGAATCAAACCTACCACCTCAGAGGCATAAGGTTGCAATGCTACCCACTGAGTTGCTCTGCCACCTTAATATAGCTGCAGGAAGAATTAATAATAATAAAAAAAACACACATACACACATACCTCAGGATGTTTCTTTTACAAATCCTAACAATAATTAACCAGCCGAACAATCTCAACATTTTGAGATGTCATCATTATTGTTATTGCAGCCTTCTGAATTGGCAAAATAATATCAACATTTTTTCTCTGTAACCAACATACATTTGTTGTCAAAACGCTGTACTTCCTTCACATTAAAGAAGCATCGTAATGATTTTATTTTCCCAACCAGCTGTTCCTTTGTAGTGCAGCATCCTGTGTTATATTTTCTCCTTTGGTCCCTAAATCCATTTAAAAAAGTGTTCCGTAATGGAAAGAGCTTCAACCAACACTCCATGAATTGCCCATACAATTGTATTCAAAGATGAAGTGCTTTTCCATCTGGGGGGACGGGGTCAATCTAGATAGTATGGTTCACTGCTGGTCAACAACATCATTTCCCCATTATACTTCTGAAGGAAGAGGTAATTACTAGTAACGTTTTTTAAAAAAAATATAATTTTTCAGTAGCTATGCAATCACAGTTGACATTTTGCCTATTGACATTCATATTAATGAGTACATTTGTTTGTTATATAATTATTTTGATATTTAATATAAAATTTGATATAAAAATGGAAAAAAGTACACAACAAAACATGGAGTAAGAAGGCGGGATACATATTCCGAACTTTTCTGCAGAAATTCCATGTGGGATTCTCCTGGCTTGTAGGGTTATTATGGGATGCGTAGGGTTATTATGGGATGCTTAGCTTTGACTGTTCTGTCCAATTTATCCCACGTTCTATGTGATTGAGGTTTAGAGACTTGAGTAGGCAAGGTCATTAGCTTTGAATTGCCCTTTACTTCCATGTTTTTGTACTTTTTTGCACTCTTTCATTTCTTTTACTCATTTAAAAGGTACATTACCTTGTTGAATAATAAAGTACTGTCCCATCAGCTATAATACTGATAGAATGGCATGGAAATAAACACACGCTATAATCGGCATTCTGGTTAACTTCCCAGTTTTAACGTCCACATGTATTCTGAGGTGAAATTCTTGTGCCACAGTTGCAGAAGAGGGGACAGGTGCCTGGTGGGGAGGCGGGGGGGTCACATTGAGGCTAACAGCAGTGCAAAAAAAGACCAGAGAGAGCAAGACAAGAGTGCAATATAGGGACTGGAATAATAAATATGCAATAAATAGGTAGTGCAACAGGCAAGAATGTGCAGCACTAATAAAGTGCAGAACTGGAATTGACAAGTGTGCAAAACACAGCCGTGGAACAGCAGCAAAACAGCCCCAGATCATGACACTGACTCTTCCATGACTTGCTGTAGAAACCAGACATGCAGAAGAGATTCTTTCACCCTCTCTGCGGATCACACACAGCGTTTGGAACCACAACTTTAAATTGTCTGCATTAGTCCAACATACAATCTTATTAAATGCCAAATGTATCCAGTGTAAAAGAATATGAAATTATAATAAAAAAAAATGTTAAATTCGCTTAATGGCCCAATATTAGAGTCACGCTACCAACCCCTGGGATTTGAACCAGTAACCTTCCGATCATAGGCACAGTGTCTTAACCTGTTCTGCCCCTGATATATTCCACCCCCTGAAATAGTCCATCCCCCACATAGTTATGCTTTCACACAGGTATTTCGCTGAGGTTATATGTAAATACTGTATTGAAAATAAATAAATAAATAAATAAATAAATAAATAAATAAATATAAATGCATGCATTAAGCATATTGAAAGATAGATATACAACTTCACTGCTAGGAACTAGGCTCTGTGTTTCTGTCTGCCTTTTTAGTCTGCAATGATAACCTTAAAATTAGTTCAGAAAATTTAACATACAGTGTCCTTCAGGAAAACAATCAAAAGAACAATACTGGGTAAAGTGGAATGCTTCTGAAATCTGAAATATTTCACAGGTACATAAAAAATGAACTATTTAGAGGTATGTGCAAGATTAAAAAACATTAATTTAAAACTATTTTAGAAGAACACAGGAAGTAGAGATATTTTTCTGAGCAAACCATTCTTCATAAACCAAATTATTAAAACAAAGAAAAACATTTTCAAATTTTTCAGTGATGTTCCCTTGCTAGTTCATGCCATTGCACTCTAAAACAGGAATTCCATGGCTGATCATCCCTGTAAGTGAAAAGTCAGTAACCAAAAAGTAGCCTACTGTTTGCAGTCTAGAGAAGAAACATGGGTGACGTGGAAGAATGCACTAATGATGGGGATATGGTTAGAAACAGTTAATTCACACTGATGCAGAAATGGGGAGTTTGCTGGCCTTATGACCTCATAGATACTGTAGAAAACATTTTCACTGGCACACTAATGTGTTATTATCTTACACGGAAAGCAGAGAATAACCACCAATAATCGTCTTGTTCCCATCCATCCCCCCATCATCCAGTAAAGGGACACCGTGAACCTGGAGCCTTTCCCAGAATGCAAAGGCCACACAGCCAGGGACACCCAGGACAGGATGCTCCCAATACAGTGTATTTCCAGTATCCTGTATTTTATATAATGCTTCTTTGCATCCAGAAACACCTATTTGTTTGCTCAGACCAAACTCACATCAGCACAAGTGATAAATATGATATAAAAGGTCATCACAACAGCGCAGGAATTAAGTAGGCTAGGAAATTTACTTCCCTTTTCAGCATTTCTACGGTCATGGCATATTATTTTTAGTTACTGAAGGACATTTGTTTATAGTCCTAATCCAAACCATTAAGCTGAATTTGTTGATGCGGCTGTTTTGTGTACTGGTATCCCATCCAGGGTTTACCCCACTCCTGTACCCTATGCCACCTGGGATAGGCTCCAGCCCCCCGGGGCGGGGGGGGGGGGGGGGGGGGGGGGGGGGGGGGGGGGGGGGGGGGGGGGGGGGGGG
>JAODKC010000001.1:24461637-24478920 GCA_026777985.1 Mormyrops attenuatus
ACCCCCGCCCCCAATAGATCCATTAGAAGGCACATGGTCTGGAGAGTATAATTCAGTTCAAGTTAGACTGGCTGTTTTTGAATTTTAAAGGATGCATGAAGATTTCGATTGACCAAAGTCTGCACTTAAACACTGACCCGGTATCAAAGATATTTCTCCCCTGCTTAAAATAATGCAACTATTTTTAAATTATGCTTATCAGCCATAAGTTCATTTATCAATAGTTTACCAAGTTAAAAAATTTTACAACAGCACTTTGAAGAAAAGTGTTCTACATGGGCAATAACTACTTCTATACTTTGATGAGGGAAGAAAAGGAAAAATAAACCAAAATATTTACCAGACAGAATCTGAGACCAAGTCATAAAACGTATAAAATGCCATGCCGTCTACAAAAATTCAAAAAATTACTATTTGCAATAATACTACATATTCTATAGATTACTATTTGGAATTAAGTACAGTTATAAGCCAGATATTTTAAGCAATCGGTTATTAAAAGCTTACTATTGACTTAAATCAATCAATCAATCCAACCATCCAAGGCAGAGAGTAACCCGGGTGAACGCTAACCCATCGGAGGGTATTGCCCTAATGTTTGTCATATATAAAAACAGGAGAACATGTAAAAACAGTACACAGGGCCTGGGTTCGAAATGAAGCTCATACCCTTGGAGATAAGAGCCTACAGTACAACCAACACACTACCAACAGAGCCACCCAATAAGAATAGCCAAAGAAACATCACTTCAGAAGAATACCACTATTATTTTGCATAACTGTATATCTGATTTAACCATTGAAGAATGTAATGCACACAACGGGAGACAAATGCAACTTTAAAAATACAAAAATATATATTGGCGGTAATGTTCACATTGTCTGCTTGACTTGAGGGGAAATCAGACTTTGAATAGACGTCAACACTCATTCGTATCAGTTGTTCTCAATCCTGTTCCTGGCACCCCCCGTTCATTCCAACCTTACCTTAATCAGGCTTATATGGTCCTTAACAGGCTATTAATGAACGTGGCATATTGTAAGCATTGTGGGTGGGAAGAAAACATTTTGGCAGCGGGAAGCACCAGGAACAGGATTGAGAACTATTGATGTAAAGCTTTGCTACAGCTTTATGTTTTTTTTTTAATAGTATGAACTTTTATATGAGCAAAAGAGCAGTAAGAGTTGAAATAAAAAAAAAATAGTTTTTGTGACTTTTTATGACACTTCTAGAGGCTCACAAGGAAAGTCGGAGAGGGTGCACAATGTCCCAATCAACCCCCCCTCGACCCAACCATAAACACATGGTGCTGTTGCTTGGTAATTAAAACAAGAAAAGCTTTCCTACTATACTAGCTCATATAACCTCAGCCAGATAATTAACTAAGGAAATTGAAAGAAAACAGCATGGAAACCCTAAAATAAGAAATCAGAGCAAATATTTAGACACAAATGCTCTGGCACATGCCAGGTCCCTCTCAGTAAACCCAAAGCAGAGCTGTAGCTGCAGGCAGGCTAGAGTTCCAAAGCATTTCGCAAGGGCTTTATAACTAAGCATTTACACAGGTGTTTGCAATGGCCAATTATCAATCAGGGTACCTCAGCTTACCAGCAGGTTCAACATGGGCCTCTATCACGAAGCGGGATTTTTGGGTTAGCAAAATAATTTGTCAGATTTAAGATAGTCTGGGCTAAATGTAAGTGAACAAAGTCCATTTAAACTGAGGTACCAGATTCAGATCTCAGACACAGAACCGTAAAACCGAAAAAAAAAAAAAACAAATAGCTAGGAATGCAGCATGAGAAATGCAAATTTATAGGATTAAATTGTTGTGACTATAAAATACGTATATGTATTAAAATGCATAAATTATTGAGACTCTGAACATAAATGGATGGGGAAAGAATGGAGTACATTCTTCATACATCAATACTCATTTAGCTATGAAACTAGTCTGTCTAGTCTTTATAGGTTTATTGACCATACTGTGTATGTAAACGTGTGTATATAACTCATACTATTCGAGTATACAAGAAAACATTTCATACCTGTTGAAATAGATGCTCAAAATCAAATATGACGGTGCACAACCCATGTGCTGTAATTAGATTAGAATAATTTGGATGGCTATTATGAGTTATTTTGCTTTCTGAGATTTTGATTCTAAGTGAAGTACATTGCAGCCTGTCATTGATCAAAGACATGTTGGACAGGTGGTTCATTGTATGCATCGACACTGGAGTCTACGAGGGAGTTCATTCTCAGTAAGACCTTCAAGGGAAATCATTCCCTGGGGTGCTCTCAAAGTAACCTGCGTCCACACCCCAGGGTGCCAGGCTGCTACGTCAAGTCACAGGCATTGACATGGACTTTCTGCAGTGCATTTTGCTGCCAATATAAGACATGACATCTTGGTCCATCTTCTGATGGACCAGTGTCAGCTTTTTCACTCTATATCAGATGTGACCTGACCTATTGTCCTGCCCTGCTCGTCCCGCCCCCTCGTCAACCATGCCTATTCGTTACCCTCGTGTGGATTCCCCGTGTTTACCAGCTGTTTCCTGTTACTGTCATTAGTTCCTTGTATTTAAGTCCGCGTTACGTTTGTTTCCCCAGTCCGGTCATTAACGTCTATCGTCAGTGTTTTGCCTTGCCTGGTTTTTTTCTTATTAAAGACCCCCGTTTTCCTGACGATTGCTTCTGTCTTGCTTCCCCGCTCCGTGCTTGAGCGCTGCGACACGACACCTATAAAGAAAAGGCTGGACCCTAAGCATGATCTGTCACACAGACAGACAGAAAAACGACAAAGGGAGTTGCTCATTTGAACTCTTAGCTCAACTGGCACCACTGCTGCGTCACAACTCCAGGATAGGGGGTTGAAATCTCTTTCCCTCCGTTTGTGCGTGGGGTTTGCATGTTTTTCCCATGTTGCTTGTTTTTTTTGGGGGGGTACTACGGTACTGTTGGATTATTAAATTAGTCTGATTAGTCTAACTGCAGGGCAAGTTTACAAAACTCCATTCATTTTTTCTGAGATGAGACCATCGGCGACCTTCATCGTATGTCACAGCAATGGGAGCACAATGTCTCTCAGTTCACATGTAATCCAAATCAAATCCAAATCAAATCAAATTTAACTTTCATTAAATTTCCAAAACTCTGTAAGTCAACAGATTTTTTTTTTTTTGAAAATGTATCCTCTGGACTGAGTGAGTTTTGGAAATTTGCATCTCTATATTTCCCATAATGCATATGCAGTCTGGGATAGACTCCAGGTTCCCCTGCAACTCTGTCCAAGATGAGCTGTTGAAAGAAGGATGGATGAATGATTGCTCTGCTGAAAACATAGCTGTATATACACGGGAGCATTCTTATCACAAACCTTCATGATTGGGGTTTCAAATCTTGCCCTCAACTTGATATGTGTGAATTCTGCATTCCCCACTTTCTGTAAGGAATAGGCTCCAGTCCCCCATGACCCTGTACTAAAAATAAGCAGCTGGAAGATGGATAGATGAATGGATAGGTGGTGTTTTTTTTTTCAATTAATTCCCAAATACCAACCACTTATTGCACCTGAAAGACAGGAAATTTGTGGTTCTTCACCCAAGTTATCCAGGCTGTTCTCTGTGTTGTTCTTGGAAGCTCACCAAGGCTGCACACTGGAAAAACTTATTAAAGAAATAGATGGATTGATGGTCATTTTTAAATATAAAATGAAAAACAACAGCTCATGTAATTGAAGAGAAGTGAACATGCTTTGTGTTAACACACATTAGTTATTTTCCTTCAGATGGGTTTCAGAGTCTGTGAGTTCCAAACTCCCCTGCTGCTTCTACGAAGAAAAAAAAAATGTCTGCATGAAGGCCAATAAGCTTTGGGAGAGACTTGTATTCTTCAGCAGCATGAAGTCACTGCTTTTTTCTCCAAGCTTTGCTCTAGTTCCTGGTGGTTTGTTTTTTTGTCAGTATCAAGATCACCTCTGCTGTAGTACTTCGTAGCAAAATTTACAGGAACCTGATACCCCACAGTGTGCAGAATAATAAGG
The DNA here is from genome assembly GCA_026777985.1 of Mormyrops attenuatus. Classification (NCBI taxonomy): domain Eukaryota; kingdom Metazoa; phylum Chordata; class Actinopteri; order Osteoglossiformes; family Mormyridae; genus Mormyrops; species Mormyrops attenuatus. The sequence continues at coordinate 24,465,687 of JAODKC010000001.1, forward strand.
TCTTTCTAAGAAATAATTGATGTTTTTGGACAGCACAGTACTGTGATACTGCCATATTTTTCAAACTGTTGCAATTGTGCTTGGTTTTAGTCACGTGATTGATCATTTTTCCGGTGGGTGCCATAAATGATGATAGACTGAGGCTTTGGCCAAACTTGTGTTTGAGAAAATGAGACAGAGAAACTTTCAAACCTTTTGGCTAGAAAAGTGGTTATGTCTAAGCTATGAAATGACTGAAATTTATAGATATGCTGTGAAATATCAGTATAAGCAGGTCAATGAACATCAAAAGTCTAAGGTTTTCATTCCTAGCACAACAAAATCTATCATTCTGTACTCGCTTACAAGATATTTAATGTGAAATTCACATGTCTACTGAAGTCTCATTGATGTTGCTGCTAGCCAGAAAACCAGTAGCAACAGCAGCAATATTCTGTGCTTTACCAGGCAATCTATTAAGATGTTTTTATTGATTTGTATATATTGTACTATTTGTGTTTTATGTGGTGTTTCAGGCCTATAAATCTGGAGATAAATGTAGCCTCATTTCTCAAACCCATATCATGTTTCTTTGCCAATTAAGAATGTATACCCTCACCTCTTTTAGAGAAATCATTTTGTCACAGATTAAAAATACTGTGGCAAGCATCTGACAGAATTCTTTCATCAGGAGCTTCACATAACAAATCAAGATCACTGCATGTTGAGTACTCCAGATGTTCTCCTAGCAGATTAAGGCAAATAGCTGGATAAATTAACTTTACATCTATCAACCAACTGAGACACATCTCTGGAGAGGTGTTGGGAGTCAGCGGGAGGATGTGCAATGACAAGAAACAGGGATAAACTGAGCAAACGTGCCTTTTTTAACTATTTATCTCAAGCCCAACTGATGAGTCTCCTAACTTCAGTCTGGTTCAGTCAGGTGTTTAAGGTGCTCTTGGTGCACAAAAATGTGGGCATATTGTTTAGTTAGAGTTTCTTTTATTAAAACAGTAGTGATTTTTTTTTCAGCACTCCTTTCCAGTGATTTTGTTCCACTGTTGTAACAAACTTCTACCACAGTAAATGCCCTATTTAGCAGTGAATGTAGGTAGATGACTCCTACTATAGAATGTATCCCAATGTTTGGGTTTTGCTCTACTGGCATAGAGAAGCGATTTTTTTCCTTCATCATTTTATTTTGGAGGGGAATTTATAGAATTCTGAGTAAATGAAAGAGCCAAAGTGGGTGTGAATGGAAGGTCATTGTCATTGAGGAAACCTGCGCCAATTCACTGGTGCTATTGGTAAGTAGACCATCTGTCCAAGGTACAAATGAAGAGAGCCCTTGGAGGGTGAGAGGTGGAGCCAAACCAAAAGCTGGCATATGTGGGTGGTCCCCGCTGCTGACATTTCATACCATCTAGGCATCTATGAGCCCCCTTTCCTATTATTCAAAAGCTTTACTGCCTAACTTCCAGCATCCTCAGACAAATGCTGTGAACTGTAGCTGATTCAAGTCATACACCACCGTATGGGGTAACAGCAGAAATGGGAGTTCAAGTTAATGACTTTGTTGCTTTAGAGGATTACTCCTGGGGGATAATGCATGAAAAATTGGTCTATGATCCAGAACCATGAGAAGGATGCCCATGACCAGCTGACTGACTTATAAAAGGGGCTGGCAAAGCCAAGAAAAGATTTCCAAAGCTCCTCCCCAGAGAGGTGCCAAAAGTGGAGGAGGAAAGCTGGCGGGGTATCAGTATCAGCGGGCATGTTTCCAGCCTTTCCCTGGAGGCATTCGGTGGCTAACTGGACTCCTACCCAAGGATATCCAGTCTCAGCAGGAGCACACCCCATTTTTCTGGCTGAACAGAAAAGCCACAGATTTGCAGAGCTACTTTTTTGTGGTAGCGTCCCTAGACCCAAACCTGTCGGATAAACTTCTACTGACACTCCACAGGTTACAATGGAGTTATGTTCTGATAAACCTATCGTAAGGCGAAAATGCATTTTAATGCACTACACCTAACCTAACAAACATCATAGCCTACCCTAGCCTACCTTAAACATGCTTAGAACACTTATATTAGCCTACACCTGAGCAAAATCATAAACACAAAGCCTATTTCATGATAAAGTGTTGAATATCTCATATAATGTATTGAATAATCATACCCATAAAAAAGTTGAAATATCACAACATGTACCATCATAACCCGGGGATCATCTGTCCGTGCTTTTGGATGGTGGTGCTCCTACTGTAGTTGCAGCATTCTGTAAAGTTTCCCTCTGCACTGGTGCTGCCTATGTTCTGAAAGCTTTTTGGGGTAGTACAGAGCAGACCCATGTTTAAAGAAGAAGAGGATGAACATCTTACTGCTTCAGATCTATGAATATGATCACCCCCTGCAACCACAGCACTGAGAGCTGAAGTGTACGACAAAGCAACGTTATAGCATATATCCTTATCTGGGGGTACCCACCCTACTGAGCTGTTGAATGGAAATGGTTTACTAATTCCACAGCTGGTATTCCTGGGACCAAAGTGCTGAAGATCATAATGATAATAATGTTCAGAAGGGGAATGCCCTCTGCATTTGAGGAAGGTGTGGAAGCTTCATTTCCCCTCTTGGAGGACTTTCAGTGAAGACAAGAGTGAGAGTCTCACTTATGAGGTGTTGGACATGCAGAGGGCCAGGATGATAAAGGGTCTGGATTGTAATCACTCTGAACCCTGCGAAACTGCTTGTCAGGGATCCGGGCTTGCTTCTTTGTAGGTTGCCCATTCAAGCTTGTAACCTGCTCCACTACAAACCATAAGTCATCCAAGCCACCAATCTGCTCCTCTTTGGCTTGCCAGATGTCAGCATTCAGGTGGCTGTGCAGAAGTTGTTGCCACCCAATAGCACTGAGGTAGCCATCTAGACATTGTTAGTTTCTGTCTAGGCATAGTTTCAGCCTGTTTTCTGGTAGGTATCTCAGGGATACCTGCTCCTGACAGGCATTCAGACATTACCCACCTAACGGTCAGTTGTCTCCTTTGACAGCCATGTTCAGATTCCTACACTGTTTTTAACCTCAGTTGTGGGCCACCAATCCAAAGCTGTTGAATGGTCTAGCCCAGGGGTGGCCAATCTTATCCGCAAAGGGCCGGTGTGTGTGCTGGTTTTTGGGGTAACCTTTAGGTCAGATGTTCAAACCCAGGTGTGAGGACTCTTCAGCCAATCAGTCCTCTAATTAGTGACCTAATTAGGGAGTTGCAGCAAAAACCTGCATATACACCAGCCCTTTGCAGATAAGATTGGCTACCCCTGATGTAATGCATATTAACAGGTAGATGCTGTCGGAACAGCACTGATGTATTCTCTGGACAGCCCCATCACCCCCGTCCCATCTAATCCCTACTCCTCTCACACCCCCTGTTTCACCTACTTTTCACTGAGATTTACTGTGTTCACAAAATAAAGCGTTTGCAGCCCCCCTTTCTTTTATTGCTGCCACCTAGTGCTGCTACAAATTGTCTCAAACTGATTTGTCTCAAAATTAAATTAGGTGTACAGTAGATCTTCAACCAAATGTTTTTTGAAGTGGTAATTAGGTCAAATCCAAGACCATAAGACTATCCGATTTTTGAATTGTCATGTTCACAGTGTCAAATGCCTTGTGAAGTCACGTTTCCCTTTGCTACCGCTATGCGACATTGCTTCAGTTTTCATGTAGCTGCTCTCAAAATTTGATCATGTCCAGATCTTCACCTATACAATCACCTATATTTGCTCAGTTTGCAAAAGATCCATCAAATACTTTTGGAGACATCATACTAATGGGATAACTGTCTGAGGCTGCCCTTTTCTTTGTTATTAATATGCAGCACTCCTTCAATTTTAATGTTATTTGATCAATTCCAGTTCTTCCCCCATACAATGCATCTGCAAAGTTGAGAAAAAAGTTTGACAAATGCTTCTTGAGTTATTATCTCCACAAGATCAAATGTTCTTCCCTTTGCTGTCAGTAAACGGTATTGCAACTTTGGTGCAATTTATCTCTAAATGTAAAGAGTACCAGATCCTCAACCCTTCGATACGTCTGCTACGTTTGGAAAAGACCAGTGAAATGTTTTTTGAGTTATCACAGTATCAAGAATGACTGTCTCACACTGGCCTTCTCTTTGCTATCACTACGTGGTGATTTTCACTCATTTTCATCCATACAATGTGTCTGCAAAGTTTGAAAATCACCCATAAAATACTTTCAGAGTTACTGTGTTCATAAAATCAAGTGTGTTCTGTAGCCACCTTTTCCTTCTTTTGCTGCGCTGCTTCAGATTTGTCTCAAAATTTTATCAGTTCCAGTTCTTCACCCATACCACTTTTTGCAAAGTTTGAAAAAAATCACACAATACAATAGCATGTTAATTTAATATTGGTAGTATTATCTCTTACCTCTGAGTCTAACAGGATATTCTCTGGCTTCAAATCTCTGGGAGAAAAAACAAGTCTCACAGTCAGTAAGGAGAAGACACAGGTTGAGTGTATAATTGCTGTAGAGGAGATGATACTGACCTGTAAATTATATTAAGGGAATGGAGGTATCCAATGGCACTTGCCACTTCAGCAGCGTAGAACCGAGCACGTGGCTCCAGGAAGCATCGCTCCCGCTGCAGGTGGAAGAACAGCTGAAGAACAGAAAGGTCAGCAGCGACTTAACACCTCCAAAGATATGTCCAATACCATTTGAACTATGCATCCAGAGCCAGACTCTACCCTTCAACATCTGATTATGTGGAATGCAACCCCTCGCCAGCCCAGGGTGCTACCTCTCCTCCATTGACATAGTCCAGTACAAAGTAGAGCTTCTCAGGGGTCTGAAAGGAATAGTGGAGTCCCACCAAAAAGGGATGCTTCAGGCTTTTGAGCAGCACATTCCTCTCTGCCATGATGTTCTTTTGCTGAGGGACACAAACTGCTGATTATACAGCTGGGACAAAAGAATGGGATGTGACAGGAAAGAATGGGATGTGACAGGAAAGCTTAGCTGTCGCTGCAGCAGGACAGAAAACAAGGGCCAATTCTATCATCTAGAGACTAGACAGAGAAAAGGACAATGCACTCTTCTTTGTCCTGTGACTCTATAATTGTATTCATTGTATTCATTCTCATTTTAGCAAAGTAAAATCAGTGACTTGCATCTTGAGGGACCTCAAACAAAGACAAGGTGTTCCCAATTATTTAAAAAATTTAGTAGACGCTTTGGAACGATGTGACTTACAAAGTGAAGAAGATATGGGGCAGTAATGGATATGGAAGTGTAAGTATGGCTACCATTTAGACATCAACGAACCTCTTTATTCTTTAGTATGACTTTCTTCTGCAGGACTTTTACTGCATAAAATTTATTGTCTGATTTCAGTTTGGCCAGTAGCACCTGGGGCAGACAAAGACATTGTTACAAAGGGTATCTGGCTGGTATCTCCTCCTAGTGCACTATGAATTCTTAACCTTTCTGTGAGATGTTTCTTCATTATCTTAAATTGACACAAACTTCATTTTACCTGAATATGTGCTTTTCAGCTGTCATACACAAGGCTGATAGTGTGCAGTATTTAACTATAAAATTTGTTATCTAGTGAAACATATAATTCACTCCTCAATCCAAGCAATTCTTGGAATGAACTATTTAATTATGATTGTATACCATAAGGACATATACTGTAGATTCCCATACGTACCTTCCCAAATGTTCCTTTCCCAATCACTGATAAGAAATCAAAGTCTGTAGGTTTGGCGCTAAAAAAAATATATATATTATCAAAAAATTCCAAACTGCTTATTGGAAGTTAGTCATTGGAATTTTCCGGAAGTTTTTTTTTTTAAGATACACTGCAAATTAATATATTGCAATTAACGATGATAGATGTTGAATGAAATATGCAGCAGTGGAAAAAATTAAAAGACCACTATATATTTTTAAACAAATCTGCATTTGTAAATCCTGCCTCATTCCAATTGCAATGTTTATATTATATTATATTATATTATATTATATATAAATGAATCGTCAGACGAGTCATCAGATTAATCAGTAGATTACTCAATTATTGATATAATCAATAGTGACAGCCATAGTTTGAACCAGGTAATTAGACTATAAAACTTCTCTAAATGGTCAGCTATAAATGAATAGCACAATAAAGTAGGAAAACTTCTTAAATAAAAGTGTTTCTCTTCAGTGTTATGTTTCTACATTACCCCTAACTTCACTGTCAGAGTCACGCCTGAGAGTACTCACTGAGGGTTGGCTGTAGGTCCCAGGTTGACATCATTAGGAGAGGGTGACCGGGGCTGGGAGACATATAAATGTATCGGCAACAGTGACAAAAAGGAAAAGTATATGTTGTTTGATCACCTGGTCACAGCCTCAAGATATGATAGTTTTGCATTCTGATGCCATCCAGAGAATACAGGTGTTACGGGAAATTTGCAGAGGCTGATCTCATGTGACACTTAGACCTTGAGAGATCACTGCTATTGCCTTGGTGGAACAAAAAACCATGTCTTCTAAAATCCAGTCTTCATTGCATCAAACTGTTTTTAGGGGTGATATGAGCTACAAAGCGATTTGGTGAATGAATTTTCCAGATTAATTTTCCAGACCCATTCACACATTATAAGGTTTAGATGTGTACTTATCATGAAGTGAAAGAAATTATTCAGCGAACAGTCTAGTCTAAAGTCATAAATCAATCGAAAAATTAACTTACTTCATCACAGTGAGCCATCTTATTGGTCCATTCCATTCCCAGCCAGAAATCACAGTGGAAGATCTCTAAAAAAGACAAGACTTTATCCTAGTAGATTAGTCAGTGGACTAATGACTGGACTAATGTTCTTGAATGAACGTGAAACTCTCAAGTGCAGCTGATACCCTTCAGAGGGGCAGAAACGTCCCTGTGAAACTGGTTGTACTGGTTTATGACAGAGAAAACCAACACACCTGCAACGTTTTGTAAACGAAGCTGCTAAGCTTACAATCAAGAGAAAGAATTCAGCAACTTTGTTACATAGTTATTACCAGAGTTAAACATCTACAATTTTCATATAGACTTCATGAGAATACATATATTATATAATGATGGGTACAATGGTAACTAATGTCCTAACTTGAAAATCGCAGATTTTTTTCACAGTTACGACCTAAGAACTATTATCTGTGTGCATGCCTTGTCATTTGCGTTTTCACATTTCATATGAAGCAATTTATTAGGATGTTTTAATCCACCTATCGAAAATGTAATCTCCTCTGAAATATGTGCAATATGTCCAGTCATAGTTACACAATTCATATGATTCCCAGGGTAATCTCAGAACATCCAAAACAATGGCATTTTCTGTCTTCATTGCACTCCTTAAATAGTGTTAAACAGTCTATTTGCTTGTCATGCAAATTGCAACTTATATTACACCATAGTTTTAAATAGACTGTAAACATTAGCAGTCTTAGATTTCCCAAAGCCAATTTCTTAATATTGATGGAATTAAATTCCTTTTTATATTTTCTCTTGTGCTGTATATCTTCAGGAGTAGCTCAACGTATCTTATCTTTGTATCAGTGCCTGTTCAGGCCTTAACTTTGCTGACTAGCACCTTTCACTACCTTACACGAGGAGCTGACCTTGTGAACCGGCCGGCTGTAGTCCAGCATTTAGCGCACCGAAGCAAGTTCTGAAACGCATTCTGCCACCAGGACGGTTGTTTACTTATAGTCATGAAACAACTGCGCGAATCTGCGTAGCTACATATGAGGTATTTGTGCGTGTAGGAGTATTATTTTGCTAGATATGAATCTTGGAAGACTCCAAGACCCTTGATCGAATCTGACAAATTAGTTTTCAGTTCACTCGGGAAACTGCAGACTCAATATATGGGCAATAATAATAATAATAATAATAATAATAATAATAATAATAATAATAATAACAACAAATGACGATGTGTGGGGAAAAAACCCAAAACGTATATGCCATCTAGTTCTTTTTAAAAGTTTTTTAACTGCAACGATCCTACAAAACAGACAGCCATGGAAATTTGAATAGCGACCAAATAAAACGTATTAATATGAAAAAAGCGTCTGAAGGAGTAATATATCTCTCCAAAGTCTGCATCTTGTATTTCTCAGCATTTACCTTCTGCAGATATCCCCACCGATGTCCGAGGCGGTTCCGTCAACGGCGTAGAAATGGTCCTAAACTAATATAATTCAGTACAGTGTCAGGACATATCAGCGTTCCGCGTCATTAACATTCAAGTGCTTCGCGAAGGTCAGAACACTCTAGAGAACGGGTTCCGCTTACAAAAGAATCAATCATTAGCTTATGAGCAGCGTAGGAATGCTGTGTGCCTTAAAAATATATTTATGTAGAAAAACGACAAAATCGTGTTTGAATCGCATAGTCAACTTCCCCTTTTCTGATTTACTACCGAGAAGAACCTTACCGCCAGTGACCAAAGTCTGTATCCACCGTATTTATGATTCAAATAACTCTATGTAAAAAAAGAAACTTCTCCTTTTTTTCTTTTTACTTCTTCTGTATTCAGTTATATCTTATGATAGCCTATGTGAACACACAAAAACAAGCACCTCAAAATGTCAACTATGCGATATTATATTATTAATTGTATTATTGTCATCTATATCACCAAAAATAATTACTATAACCTATTAACATGTATTGTCAAAATGTGCCGGATCCTTTTATACAGCCAAGTGTACATTGACTTCTAGGTAAGGTGACTTATTGGATGTGTTCATATCTGTGGTGTAATATGTATTGTTCACTGATAGTCACTGATAAATAAGATCTTAAACATAAAGCCAGCCATCTACTATCCACCACTTATCCAGCTCCCTGTTGCAGGGGCAGCAGTCTGACCCTCCATCTCCCCAGCTACCTCCTTCAGCTCCTCTGGGAGAATATTCCAGCACTTCTAGGTCAGCTTAGAGATATAATCTCTCCAGCCTGTCTTGGGTCTGCCCTGGGGTCTCCTCCCCGGTGGACATGTCTGAAGCACCTTTCCAGAGAGGCGTCCAGGTGGCATCCTAGGATAGAATACCCTACTTTGACCCCCCCGCATGTCCAAGGTCCTCACCCCACGCGGACACCCAGCTAAGAAAACTTATTTCTGCTGCTGGTATCCGTGATCTCATTCTTTTGGTTACAGCCCAGTGCTTGTGACCATGGGTGAGGGTAGGAACAAAGACTGACCAGTAAATGTATAAACTCCCCCTTTCGGATCAGGTATCTGTTTACGACAACAGAATGGCATAACATCCGCATTACTGCTGACGCTGCACCAATCCTGCAGTCAGTCTCTCGCTTCATTCTTCCGTCACTCGGGAACAAGGTCCTGAGATACTTGAACTCCTCAGCTTGAGGCAGTTGCTCCTCCCCAACCGGAGGGGAGAGAGATCCACCCTATTGTGGTTTTGGACTGCGAGGTGCTGATCCTCATACCAGTTGCTTCACACTTGGCTGCAAACCGCCCCAGTCACAGTATGATGAAGCCAACAGGACCACATAATCTGATCCCCAGGAGTTGGAACATAACAATTAAGAATACTACCCTAGTCTGCCAATCCAGAGGCACTATCCTCAACCTCCATGCAGTTTTGAAGAGGCATATCAGCTAAGACAGCCAAACATCAAGAGCCTTTAGGAACTCAGGGCGAATCTAATCCACCTATGGAGCCTTACCGCTAAATAGTTTTTTGACCGCAGTCCTAGTGATAGGCGAGTCCTTCTCTGACTCCTCCAAATTTACTTTCTCCTAGGAAGGCATCTTAGTGGGATACAGGAGGTCCCCAAAGTACTCCTTCCACTACCCGACTATATTCCCAGTTGAGATCAACAGTACTCCATCCCTGCTGTAAACAGCAGAAGCAGAACCCTGCTTTCCCCTCCTCAGTCACCTAAGTTTGTCAGGATCTCTGCTAGGCTGACTGCAAGCTATTTTCCATGGCCTCACCCAACTCCTCCAACACCTCAGTTTTTGTTTCTGCAACTGCCAAAGCTTGCCGGTACATGTCAGCTGACTCTGGAGTCCCACAAAGCAATCAAGCTTGGAATACCTCCTTCTTTAGCGTCACAGCTCCCTTTACTGCCTGTGTTCACCAGCAGGTTCTGGGGTTGCTGCCACGACAAGCACCAACAATCTTATGACCACAGTTCAGCACAGCTGCCTCAGCAATGGAGGCACGGAACATTGCCCATTCAGGCGCAATGTCTCCAGCCTCCCTCAGAATGCAAGACAAGTTCTGCCGGAGGTGTGACTTGAAGATCTTCTAGACAGGGGTCTTTGCCAAACTCTCCCAGCATACCCTCACTATACATCTACCAGGTCTGTGTGGCATTTTCCCCCAGCATCTGATCCAACTCACCCCCAGCTGGTGATCAGTTGAGAGCTCAGCTCCTCTCTTCACCTGAGCATCTAAGACATATGATCGCAGATCTAATGATACGACTACATCAATATAAATCTACCATCAATATAAAACTAATACACACATGAGAAATCACACATTCAAAAGCAATAAACAATAAATAAATGACAATCCCACACTCCAAAGTGAGATCAGACACCACCTTCAAGTCTGGCTATAATTTCCATTTTAAGTTCTACAGTTACTCTCACTACTTTCCTCTTTGGTCTTTGTTAGGCGTCATGATTACTGTATCACTAAATGTACTGCAGATAAAGCCAAAATTCACACCAAACACAGGAACACAGCTTCCGCACGTCAAACTCGGTCATGAGGTACCGTGAGACTGAGAGCGATTCGCAGGCATAAGCATCCCAGTAGGTCAGTTGGTGTCAGCCCATCAGAGACGTGTTTTGGTCTGTAAGTTTTAGCAGGTCTGTTTTGTTTTGTTGTGTTCTGAGTTTTTGGCTGCAAGATTTTTCTCAACTGACTCGTTCCAGGTCCGAATTGGTAGAGTTGAACACATCTCGACCTATACAAGTTTTAGCAGCAATGATCGAGTTCCAAGATTTCGGTTACAGTACAAATAAAAAAAGTTTAACAGAGCTGTTTGACGTCCAAGTTGGTTGAGATAAGAAGCGTTTGAGTTCCAACATTCTACTGTCTTCCTCCAATGTTTCCTGGCAAAGAATATTGAGTCAGGTAGCTACTTGTGCTTTTAATGCCCCACGGAGTAACAGTAATAGAGCAGGTTTCCTTGATTTCACTAGATTGCAAATAAATCCATTTCAACCTTGTAATGAAAATTAGTACACAAAGTAATATCTGTTTGTATTTTGCACAGCTTTACACTTTATTGAATGGATTTAAATGCACATCAAAATTCTGGAGAAACCAAAGAGCTTGAAATGAACTTGTGCTGAGTTGTCAGAAGCTGAAGGACTTCTTGACGTAATTACTCTACCTTGACACTGTACAGGCAGTTCCCAGGTTACAAACGAGATACATGCCCTAAATCTGTCTCTAAGTGGAATTTGAAGATAGGTTGGGAAAATAATAATACAGTACATAATAATAATAATAATAATAATAATACAGAAATAATAAAAGTAATACAGTACTGTGCCTCGAGCCAACTAACTGCTGAAGCCAGTCGTTTTCACGAGAGTCACAAAGTGTGTGTGTGTTCATTTTTATGAACCACTATATTTAACCCAAATTTTTCATGGAGCAGACTTTATGGCAGTCCGTTCGTAAATACAAGTTGTCTGTAAGTCGGAAGTTCTTAACCTGGGGAATGCCTGTAACCCTTAGAGAGAGAGTCTTGGTCCCACTGAAAACCTCAAACTGGGATTCATATTATCTGAAATCTTCAAGTTTTCTTAAATGCAAGGTATACACTTGCAAATTATTTTTATGTAAACATGTTAAGGTTATGTCACTTTTCAAATAACTTTGCTGTCTTTCAAAAAAGGAGTTTCAATTAACTAAAATATACCTTTCATGTTGTTTTTATATATGCATGTGTGTTTGTGTGTCACCAAGCGGAATGGCAACTTCTAGGAAGATCAGAAGTTGATACTTAATGGTTCAGTCTAACTATCCGCTTCAGCAACATTAAATTACTGGCGGACAATAGGCTTGTTTTTCTATTGTAACTACACCATTGAAAATAAAGTATAAAAAATCAATCAGGCGGTCTCTCTTATGGGTTTTGAACTGAACACCAAACACATAGACGAAGAGATTTCTAGACTGATACACCGCAAAACAGGCAAATCACTTGAGGCCTTCGTCAGTGCTCTTAAACATAAGAATGGCATTATAGATCTTGAGAGCAGGGCCAAGCTTGATGCTCATTATCTTGACTATGTCAGCCTGTGTCAGCAGCAGGAAAGCCTCGCCATCAATCATCTGTGGAGAGAAGTCCATCTTGTTTACAGTCTTCCAAGAAATAGGAACTGGGGAGGATTAGATAGATGTTTGAACAACAAAATCATGGGGACCACAAGAATGACATAATGCTGGTTTCAAGTTCCAGAATTTGGTCGGGAGGGTTAGGAGATGGTCTACATCTGGCTGTAGAACTCAAGTACTAACTCACCTCATCCCTGAAGAGTCGGGCCTGTTCTTCACAACCAGTCAAGTTATGAACAAAGCCAAAGACCTGTTTACAAACCAAGACAGAATATAACACATACATTTAAACTACATTCCCCAGGATGTGTTTGTAGTAGCTTGAGGCAATTACTCCGATATTATATTGCTTAGTAAAACCCAGTCTTGTACTACACTGTCTTACACTATAAATACCAACTGGAAGCTCAGCCTAACTGCACTTACTCCTGTCTGAAAGTATGTCTGTAATGTACTATTTGGCTGATTGGTATTCAGCTTTGGACAAAAGTGACTCATGAGAAGGGATGCACATACTGTAGCTGGTATTCAAGAAATTACTGTGTATTTTAACCTTTATATGGCTAATTTGTACTTCATTCAAGGAAGATGCATGGTAGTTTCTTGTCATAGAAAAGCAAATGCATATTAAATAAGCACGCATTTGCACTGTTACGGCAAGAAATTGCTGCTCATATCCTTTTACACTGCAAATGTGTACTTGTGTTCCAGTTATGTACAGTCATTGACAAAAGTCTTGTCGCATAAGGACATAGTAACTCAAAAAGGCATATAACTTCATTTCTAATCAATCAATTGTTACAATAAATGGATCAATTGAATGCCAAGGGCTTTCACATTAATAACTGGGTGCAAA
>JAODKC010000001.1:24479020-24493639 GCA_026777985.1 Mormyrops attenuatus
ACTTTAATGTTGAAATAGATGCTAAAACATGGAATGATTTCACAACTAGAGAAACATGTTTTTAACAAACACTAGCAGGGGTACCTTATAGTTAAGCTTACTTCAGTGAGCAAGGAACGATTTAGGCTCCAGTGTGTAAGAGTAGTCAAACGATAATTTGTCTCACTCTTACATTACAGAATAAGTAAACATAAAATATAAAATGGCTGAAACAGCATCATTAATGTCAGCTACAGTAGAGGTGCAGAAAAGGTGTCATGACTAAAGTACTCCCAAACCACGTGCGGCCTTTTTTGTCATGTGTTTCTCTGCTGGTAGACACAGCCATGTTGCCTCATGCACGGGGGGGGCGGCAAATTTCCTTTTTGCAGGGTGGTACGAGATGTCTCATTAATATTTATGAGAGAACTGCTACATGATTGGCCAGTGCATGCTTTACAAAATAGTGTGGCACTGCTGGCACCGACGATATTAGACAAAACTATATTGGAATTCAGTCTATAATTGATATAGTTTTAATGGTGCCAGCAGTGAAACAACTAACCAGCTTATTAGCGGAATAAGAAAACCATGCCGCAGGTCCAATAAATAAAATATTGTAGCTCTCGAGTGGCAAAGAGATCATCAGGTGGACAGTAAATTTCAGTTATTAGCAGACTGTTTTATTGCGCGATTCTTAAAAGGACAGCTTTAACGTACTCCCGAGGGGATAAAGTACTTTCCCTTACAATACGTATAGCTCAGGGGTAGCCATTCTTATCCGCAAAGGGCCGGTGTGTATGCAGGTTTTTGGGATAAACTTTAGATCAGCTGTTCAAACCCAGGTGTGAGGACTTTTCAGCCAATCAGCCCTCTAATTAGTGACCTAATTAGGGAGTTGCAGCAAAAACCTGCATATACACCGGCCTTTGCGGATAAGATTGTCTATCCCTGGCTTAGAAAGAAAGGAAAGTCAAGTGGACCAGGAGTAATGTGCTCATTTAATCCACCTGTTCTTTGTGTGTAAACTTGGCCAGGTTCTGCAGCTGATACACTTCCTATAATCTATGCCTGAGACTTGTGAACCATGTTTAAATAGTTTGATGAATAGTATTCTTTGCCCAGTTACATATTTATGAAGAGTAAGTAAATTACTAAAAGTCTTGCGGTGTTCTTCACCTTGTCAGAAAAACATTTCTCAGACAGTTCAGCATTAACCACCCTTGTCCTTCACAACACTGATTCAAAGGATGCTCTTCCAGACCAGAATCTTTAGATAGATTCATTTTACCAAGAGTCATTGTTGGCAAATACACTTAATAAACTGACAAAATGCATTTTATTCAGTAAATATAGAAAAACCAGAATGCAGTAAATTGTACAGAATGAGGCAATATAAGTCATAGTAAGCAAACTATGTAACAGCTGTGTTTAAATCAGGAATCCATAGTTCCTAGCATGGATGATCTATGCATTTTAAAAAGCAAATGGCAGATTTTGCATCACATATAATTGAATCCAAACCTGACACATGGCAAAGTGTATTTTCCTCCAGTTGTGACAATCATACTGTCAGAAAATCTTATTACTTCTTTCAAAATCCGACCCAGTGACACTTTAAATGGGCATGAAAAACATATGCACACTTTTCCAAGTGCTAACTGACTGCGAGTCTGCGCACAACACAAACAGTTAATAAAATGCTTTATTCAGCATGTAACTGTTTGCAGGAGATATTGATTATATTGTGTCACAACATAATACTGCAGCAGAATGCAATTCAGATTTATATTGAAACTCAATTCATTTCCTTTTAAGTCAATCAACTGAGCAACAAGCTCAGGCAGCAACTAAACCCCTTCAGAAAAGCCTAGGTGCATCAAAAATAAATAAATAAACACAAATAACATTAATAGTCAAAAAACAAATAACATTAATAGTCAAAATGTAATATGACAATTATTATTGCACACGAATGTTAGACCCACTGCCTTGTTGATGCGAGTCATTTTGGGTTAGGTAACTTTGAATCGTGAAGTCTGCTGTTATGTTTGATTTCATTCCTTGCACAAATTGAATTTTTGTGACCTTCATGTGGCAATTTTTCTCTCTGCCTTTTCAAGTTTTATTTATTTGTTTATTTATTTATTCATTTATTTATTCCATTCATAATCAATAACCAAATGTCTAGCCACGATCACTGTGAGTGGAGACAATGTGGCAAAGCCTCCCTGCCAGTTCAGAACAAATGAGCAATCAAAAAATGCATAAACACACAAACAAACAAATGGAAAGAAAAGAAAAGCAAGGAAAAGAAAAAAGAAAACAGGCATCCCATCCAGGGTGTGCTCCAGCCTCATGCTGCTTGGGATTGGCTCTCCCCCATGACCCTGACTATTATGCCCTATACACCATACCTACATCTCCAGAACGCATAATCTCTAGTTCTACTGAACCAACGTGCAATGTATTGAGTCAATGTTCACGCATTTATTTACATAAAGTGCATAAGCAACATACACCAGACAAAATGCTTGCAAATTCACTTTCATAGAGCAAAATAGCTGAGAAAGTATTTGACAGAAATCTTAAAAAAATATATATATTTTATTTATGCTGTGGAATGTTACTCGTAGAATTTTGTTTCAGAAGTGGGAAAAGACCCAGTACATCTCAATATTAAGAGAATATAAGTGCATTACGTCCAAAAGAAAATAATTGTTATTTGACTTTATATTCCTAATTATTATGTGTATATATGTGCATGTGTGTGCATAACATTTGAAAAAGAAAAAAAAACAAAGATGAAAGCAAAGAGACTGTAAATAGACCGGTAGTTATGCCTTAGTCTTAATTAGTTGTCATCAAATGAGTTGTCAGTAACGGGATAGTGTATTGTCTGCTCTTATCACAGTAACCCATCAAGGAAACCCAATTAAAAGATGCGCCCAGACGGCTGCAAGTAACAGTTGCTCATTCAGTTAATTTACGAATGCCAATTAAAATAAAATAGCGTGAAAAATTGTAAGGTTGTTTGGACCGGAGGGTTCACCTACCCTTTTCCACTTTGAATGATGGCTGCTATAACTTTTATTTTCCTGCTTATACATCCCCAAGGCTGTTGTAACCAAATAAACATTTTCGTATTCACATCACCGCCAAGTTTTCAGCAGTATTACAAGTATTCCACTGGCTAAAATTCAGAAGTGAGCATAAAACATAACCAGCAATCACTGGGGGGGGGGGGCAGTCACTCAGAAGTTTAGTGACATTAAACAAAAACAAACATAAATGAGACTCACAACACTTCAAATAAATGAAATAAATATTTCCAACAATAGCAACACGACAGATGTTAAACAAACAGCTAAACTAACTGCAATAATCAATCACAGTTCTATACATACACATATCAAACAAGGAATAAAATGTCTTTGGCTCAGACCAGCTGGCTGTTTAAACTCTCGCAGATTTAACAGCCTGTTGAAATCTTCCTGCTTATTATTAATTAAGACAAATATACAACCATTGCTAAAAAGGAACATTTTCTTACGAACGAATTCAACCATAGTTTGGAGTGACATTTTAAAAGGTACAGTATCATCCATCCTTCTCCACACCTACTTATCCAGTCTATGGGGACCCCCAGACAGTTCACAATAATCAAAGAATTAACAACACTGAATACCTGGAACAGGGGTTGGGGTCCCCCAAGGTAAATTATGCTTAGTGGTGGGGATGGTCCTTCATAAATTTTGGTGGGAGGTGTTGGGGGTCCCTCTCAGTGGATTTTGCACTTAGAACATCTAAATGGGCTAGATTCAATCGCTCAGGGCAGCTGCTCAGGTAGCTTAAGGATAAGAGTTTGTGAAATGAAAATACAAACCTGTAGCTCTGTAGAAGTGCTGGGGTTTATAATTCATATGTTTTTTCTCACAGCTACGGGACAGATGCTGGCATACATAAATGTTGTCTTAAAGCATACTGAACATCCCAACACATATGCCAGAATGTTTACTGATGCATAATAACGTCAATTCAGTCTTTAATATCACCCAGTCCAATGAATCGCTCATTTACGATAATCGCTCAATCGCTCATCAGCTGAGGGATAAAGGACAACTTCAGTAATGGCCTACCCTAATCACGCTGGTCCCTAAACTGGACAGCACCCTATGCTTTTTCAACGATTGCGCTAAGTCAAATAAGGTGTCTCTTTTTGATGTCAGCCTGATACCTAGAGCTTATTGGCTCATATAAAGTCTGGGATGGACTTGGTCCATCTCTAACTTGGACCTCACCAAGGGTTACTAGAAGGTGCCACCCACAGGCCCGTGGGAAAACCCTACTGAGTACCCTTATTGGGCACTGGCAGTAGATGATGCTCCTCTTTGGGCACTAGCAGTACAAGATGCTCCCCTTTGGGCACTGGCAGTACATGATGCTCCCCTTTAGGCACTGGCAGTACACAATGCTACCCTTTGGGCACTAGCAGTACACGATGTTCCCCTTTGGGCACTGGCAGTACAAGATGCTCCCCTTTGGGCACTGGCAGTGCACGATGGTTCCCTTTGGGCACGGGAAGTACACAATGCTCCCCTTTGGGCACTGGCAGAGCGCGATGCTCCCCTTTGGGTTGTTGCCTGATGGATGAGATCTTGAGGCCACACAGAACCTATGATGCAGCCTGTGCAAATGATGTCATGGTGCACCCTTTTCAGACCTTACCAAGGAAGGTCAACCCAGAAAGGTGGTTTGGAAAACAGAGGATGTCTTCCAAGCCCTGAAGTTAGAAGATTTGAAAAAAAATCGGACTTGAGCCTGTTCATTTGTGATTGCCTTGGTATCTTAATACTATCCAACTATTTATCATCTCTAGGTTCCATCAGGGACTGGCATCCCATCCAAGTTGTAGACCTGCCTTATGTCCTTGCAATATATTGTGCAATTGCCTTGCGCCACCATGATATAAAGAGAAAACGGATATTACTGGATGTGACCCTTAGGCATAGAAAGCCAAATGGTTGTAAGCCACCCACTGTCATTTAAGAGGACATCGTTAATTGTCTGTTTTTTCAAATGTTGGGGGTAACACTAAAACAAAAGAGTGTCTGAAGGTTTATTTTCTTTATTTCTGGCTGGGTACAAAAACTGCAGAGGAAAGTGTGACCGAAATATTTTGGTATATTCACAGATAAGTACAAGTATACATCTCAGGCTTATCATTCATCATTATTATATAATGTTTATCATTATATTATTTTTGCCCTGTAAAGGCAATGTTGCTCTCTGCTGTAGTGCTACAGCACTGTGCTTGCTGTCATTCATATTACAATAAGTCTGGTTTGATTGCACATAAGCAAATGTGTTTTAAAAGTAAATTGTCGATCGATATATTTTATCGCTGATATATGGCTTCCATTTGGCTACAGGGACTGTCTAAGGAGTTCTTTCTTTTTGCTTTCCTCCCTTAAAGTCGGTGATGATAGACTGCTGTGTCCCATGATCACTGATGGTGCCCATTCAATGTTGCCTCTGTCATACATAATGACTGGTTTGCCTAAATTGAAATTACCTTTAGAATTCGTTTTCATCCATCCATCCATCTTCTACTGATTTTCCGTGTCGGGTTGCGGGGCGGCAGTTTAAGCAGGGAAACCTAGACTTCCCTCTCCCTAACCACTTTATCCAGCTCCTCTGGGGGGATCCCGAGGCGTTCCCAGGCCAACCGAGAGAAATAGTCTCTCCAGAGTGTCCTGGGTCTTCCCTGGGGCCTCCTCCCAGTGGGACATTCCCGGAACACCTCACCAGGTAGGCGTCCTGGAGGCAACCTGACCAGATGCCCGAGCCACCTCATCTGGCTCCTCTCGATGCAGAGGAGCAGCAGCTCTACTCTGAGCCCCTCCCAAATGACCGAGCTTCTCACCCTATCTCTAAGGGAGAGCCCAGCCACCCTGGGGAGGAAACTAATTTCAGCTGCTTGTATTCACGATCTTGTCACTACCCACAGCTCATGACCATAGGTGAGGTTAAGAACGTAGATCGACTGGTAAACCGAGAGCTTTGCCTTTTGGCATCGATCCACCTGTCGATCTCCCACTCCATCCTTCCCCCGCTCGTGAACAAGACCCCAAGATACTTATACTCCTCCACTTGGGGAAGGACCCCCTCCCCGACCCGCATAGAGCACTCCACCCTTTTCCAGCTGAGGACCATGGTCTTAGATTTGGAGGTGCTGATTCTCATCCCAGGTGCTTCACACTTGGCTGCGAACTGCTACAATGAGAGCCGAAGGTCACGGTCCGAAGAAGCCAACAGAACCACATCATCTGCAAAAAGCAGAGACCTAATCCTGAGATCACCAAACCAGACACTCTTTACGCCCTGGCTGTGCTTAGAAAATCTGTCCATAAAAGTTATGAACAGAATCGGTGACAAAGGGCAGCCCTGGTGGAGTCCAACCCTCACCGGAAACAAGTCCAACTTACTGCCAACAATGCGTACCAAGCACTGACACTGGTCACTGTGGGGGGGACTCACAGGGACAGCTGTTCCGCCCTTATAAGGAAGCCCGGCACCCCATACTCCCAGAGCACTCCCCACAGGACTCCCTGAGGGACATAGTCAAATGCCTTCTCCAAGTCCACAAAGCACATGTTGACTGGTTGGGCAAACTCCCACGCACTCTCCAGGACCCTGCCGAGAGTATAGAGCTGGTCCACTATTTCATGGCCAGGGCGAAAACCACACTGCTCCTCCTGAATCCAAGGTTTGACAATCCGACCCCCGAATAGACCTTACCAGGGAGGCTAGGGAGTGTGATCCCGCTATAGTTGGAACACACCCTCTAGTTCCCTTTCTTGGAGAGGGGGACTACCACCCCGGTCACACGATGCTGCAGATGCGTGTCAACCAGGACAGCCCTGAAACATCCAGAGCCTTGAGGAACTCTGGGGCGGATCTCATCCACCCCCGGGACCCGGGCACCGAGGAGCTTTTTAACCACCTCAGCGACCTCTGCCCCAGAGATAGGGGAGTCCACCCCCAAGTCCTCAGACTCTACTTCCTCATTGGAAGGCATGTCGGTGGGATTGAGGAGGTCTTCACGGTATTCCTTCCACGTACCCACAACATCCCAAGTTGAGGTCAGAAGCGCCTCATCCCCACCATAAACAGTGTTGATGCTGCCCCGCTTTCCCGCCCTGAGCTGCCGGATAGTGGACCAGAATCGCCTCGAAGCCATCCGGAAGTCGTTCTCCATGGCCTCTCCAAACTCCTCCCATACCCGAGTTTCTGCCTCAGCGACCACCGATCATCAGCTGCCTCTGGAGTACCACAGGCCAAAATGGCCCGATAGGACTCCTTCTTCAGCTTTGCAGCATCTCTCACTGCCGGTGTCCACTAGCGGGTTCGGGGATTGCCGCCACGACAGGCACCGGCCACCTTACAGCCACAGCTCTGGTCAGCTGCCTCCACAATGGATGCGCGGAACATGGCCCATCTGGACTCAATGTCCCCCGCCTCCCCTGGGACATGGGTGAAGTTCTGCCGTAGGTAGGATGTGAAGCTCCTTCTGACAGAGGATTCCGCCAGACGTTCCCAGCAGACTCTCACTATACGCTTGGGCCTGTCAGGCCTGACTGGCTTCCTCCCCCACTAGCTCGAGCCAACCCACCACCAGGCGGTGATTGGTTGACAGCTTCACCCCTCTCCTCACCCGAGTGTCCAATACATGCGGCTGCAAGTCCGATGACACGACCACAAAGTCGATTATTGAACTGCAGCCTAGAGTGTCCTGGTGCCAAGCACACATATGAACACCCTTATGTTTGAACATGGTGTTCATTATGGACAATCCGTGGCGAACACAGAAGTGCAATAACAAAACACCACTCGGGTTCAGATCAGGGGGGGCGTTCCTCCCAATCACGCCCCTCCAGGTCTTATGTCATTGCCCACGTAGGCATTGAAGTCCCCCAACAGAACAAGGGAGTCCCCAGGAGGAGCACTCTCCAACACCACACCCTTTCCAAGGACTCCAAAAAGGGTTGGTATTCTGAACTGCCGTTTAGTGCATAAGCGCAAACAACAGTCAGGACCCATCCCCCCACCCCTAAGTAAAGGGAGGCTACCCTTTCATCCACTGTGGTAAACCCCAATGTCCAGTTGCCCAGCCAGGGGGCAATAAGTATGCCCACTCCTGCTCGGCGCCTCTCCCCGCGAGCAACTCCAGAGTGGAGGAGGGTCTAACCCCCTTAAGGAAATTGGTTCCAGAGTCCAAGCCGTGCGTCAAGTTGAGCCTGACTATATCTAGTCGGAACCTCGCAACCTCGCGCACCACCTCAGGCTCCTTCCTCACCAGACAGGTTACACTGCACCCAACCCCCTTGGCCCCTCCTACAGGTGGTGAGCCCATTGGAGGGGGGACCCATATTCCTTCTCCGGACTGAGCCTGGCCAGGACCCATGAGTGCAGGCCTGGCTACCAGGCACTCGCCATCGAGCCCCACCCCCAGGCCTGGCTCCAGGGTGGGGGGCCCAGTGACCCTCGTCCGGGCAAGGGAAAACAAGAATCTATGTTAGTTTGCATCATAAGGGGTCTAATGAGCCACACTTCGTCCTGTTTGCCTTGGGTGACCTTACCAGGGACATAAGGCCCCAGGCAACTTAGCTCCTGGGATCATTGGAACAGGCAAACCCCTCCACCAAAATAAGGTGTCGGTTCCAGGAGAGGAATACGTTTTCATGTCATACCAAATCATTTTATGTAATAAGCTTAGCTTTCTTAATCCATCCATCCCATCCATTATTGTAACCACTTAATCCCCACTGGGGTCGCGGGGGGCCCTGAGCCTATCCCGGGAATGACAGGTGCAGGTGGGATCCAACCCTGGGCGGGCGCCAACACACCGCGGGCTTTCTTAATCATGTGGCACAAATATCCATAGAATTGTTTGTATTCATGTTTGGTTAGTCGCCATAACCATAAACAAAATTGGGATCATAATAGTAGTTTTGGCATCCTAACTAAAACTAACCCAATGTTCAGCAACTAACAAAGATCAGTACAGACAGACATCAGTACATCAGACAGACAGGCAGGCAGACAGACCGAGATCTTATTGATTTCATGTAACACAGACAGACTTCTTTGTTTCCCCAATTTCCTATAATTTCAGTGGTTATGGTCTGCACTCACTTTGCATTTTGTACAGGTGGAATTCTGCTTATAATGAAAACAGAAAAAAAACTATTAGAGAAACAGGGGAGTCAGGTAGCATGTAGAAACAATAATTTAACCTCCCACCTTTGTAAATAGTAATAGCATGAAGTTTCTGTTTCCAAGCTAACAAGTTTGTAACTCTCCGTACAATCCATCAGCTCTAAGGAACCATAGTACTTGATTGATATATTTTTGTTTGGTGGTTTCCTGGGTAATAACCTTTTCTGCCACAGTGTCATTATTATGATCAGCAGCGGCTTTCCTAAAATAGTCATTTGGACTAGGAGCTCGAAGTGTTATTTTTCAATTTAAACGGTGATTAGATCCTTTGTTCCAATAGGAAAGTCTTAACCTTAGTAAGGCAGAGAAATTAAATTAACTTTTCCTTCTTCAGTAAGGTCATTAATGTCCATCAACAGAGATGCTGAGCTGACATGGATCAAGAAAGTGGGTTGCCAAACTGTCAAGATATTAAATGTTCCTTGTGATATTTGGCTGGACCTGTTCCCTCTATCATACATTAAGAAAATGGGGTGTTGGTCCGAAATAAATGAGTAAGCTTTCAAAAAAATGTAAAAAAAAAAGTAGAAGAAGAATGGAAGGCTCTGTCAAGAAGATTGATTTGAGAAAAACCTTCATGGTCACTGATTCAAACAAGGGAAAACTGCCACAGAATTCCTTTCTTTTTTTGTGCTCAGTGCAGTGGACTCATGGTGACATTTAGATAATGTCCCTAACACAGGAAAGGACATGACATCATGTCTCCTTAGATGAAATGCATTATTTTGTGAAATTAATATTGACCCAAAATTAGCAAGTCATTTTTACAGTTAGAATTAAAGCTTTTTGTTTGTTGTTGCTCTTGAACATTGATTAATTTTGAATTTAAAATTTATGTTGAGTAATAATTCATCGTGATCCTGTATCCAGTATTCATCTGGAAGATGGATGGATGGTGAAGTATTGCCATAAAAAGTTCTCATTATAAACCTACAATACACTTATACTTTGTGAAATTACTAGACTATTTTCAATACATAATTTGAGTTATAAAAGGGTTTTAAGGAACATCGCCATATGTTGACGTTACTATACGTGCATTAAAACATAAAACATGTGAAATACATGACAGTTCAATATATTAATTTTCTCAAATTTGCTTTGTTAGTGTACAAAGACCTGACAATATCCATCCATCCAGCCACCCTATGACTCAATCAGTCAATCAATCAATCAATCAATCAACCAGGTTAGGATGCTGTGCATGTGTTTCCGGTTCAAATCCCTTGGTCGCCAGACTGATGTCACCACTGGACCCCTGGGTACCCCCCAATTGCTACAGTATTGACCCTGCTTTACTTAAAAGTACATCACTCTCGATAACAGTGCTAAATAGTCCCCCCTCCTTACTACTGGCCAGGGGTGCCGTAAAAGGCGGGTGCGGGGGGTAACAGATTATCAGGGGCCCTGAAAATATTGGAACATTATTGGCTTGGTCTGGGTTGGGGAGCCTATATGATATGCTTTCACGGGGTCTAAAATCTCTAGCAGCACCCCTGGTGTTGGCATAGGATTATATCGCACGACTCATTTTCTGTGTAATCAACCTACGTTTCTGGATCTGCTTCCTTTAATACTCTGTTTGCACCTGCTTGACCCTCACTTGGCCAACAGCTTGGAGAACTGGATTTGTGTTTGGGATTTTGGAAATAAACTCAATTTGGATTGAACACTATTGGATAGTTACCATTTGGAGCCATTCCTGTGTTATAATACCCTGAATGAGATGCCAGTCTCAACATATTTGAATTCAGCAATAATTTTGAAGCAGGTTGTTCTGAAAATATTGATCTCCACTGGTTGTACAAAGTGTTACAGATGAAATAGTAAGTCTGAAATGGGCAGGAAAAAAATCTTCGCTGAATATCCTGAAAGCCAGGATTTAATGCAACAGGTGAAATAAATTGAAAATTTAAATTGGTTTTTAACTGACTTTAAATGTCTCTCATGTCTACAAATGTGTTTTTACAACAGAAGGGGGGTGTAATTCATAATTTCACTGGTCATACTTGACATGAAAAGCATGTCAACTAAATATTTCTAGGAACCAACTGATGTATATGGCTGAAGAAGAACATTAAAGAATCTAAAAAGTTAGAAAGTGATTGTCTTTTAATTAAACCATTCTTTTAACTATTATTCAAAATGCATCTAAAAAACATAGCTTTGAAGGATGTACACAATGTTATGTGTTTGTGATGATTGCAACTATGCAAAATGGCAGTTTGATGAAGGAGCTCCTTGCAATAAATCTCGCTTATGTTTTGTAACATATATACAATTTCGGTTAAACATTTATTTTTAGGCATTCCATCAGAAACACACATATGAAGAAACACCCGTCAACATTACAAGGAATATTTAAGAGTTTTATCACAGAGTTGCATATAAAAATCCTGAAAATGCACAGTAAATAGACCATGAATGGTAATGACTGAAGTTTCTAGGTCAGACATATTCAACAGTGAAATCTTGTGTTTCTAGCTGCCCGCTCACATTCTATAGTGTCTCTCCTAGTCATAAGGGCTCAGTCATTATTGTAAGTAGCAGAGCTGATAGTGGAGGGTTAGGTCGCCGCCTTCTTCTAAATAATACGATGGCTTTTGGTTTGCTTAGTACCGCGGCGTACTGTTGGCACGTGCTTTCTTTCGTTTCTTTTTTCATGAGTGAATAAGAATGCCCAAGACACTTTACAAAAATATATTTTTTCAGATTAAAAAAGGCATCTGTGCACTCAATCCACACTGTACAGCCAGCACACCTGTACCAGGAATTTGGTGTTCTTGATTGTTTGGTTCGTTCTTGATTATTTGGTTCAGGTGTGCTGGGAGGTGGGAGGAAGCAAAAACGTGGACTGCTTGGGTGTCCCGAATGACTGGTCAAGAAACACCGATCTAAAATAAAATATTATTGGTCTCAAAGCAGAATAGACTTTTCAGCGCATTGAAGATCATATGTGTTGTTTCACTGGGCTATTCGGCTCTTTACATTGAGGAAAAATTCAACCGTTTTCATTTCCTCCTGTTTTTAGGTGTTGTGCTCTTGGATGGAATTTGTGTACTCAATGTCATTAATTAATTGATGCTTAGGGACTGACACTTTCATTAGCATTTTAATGGAAATATGTCACAGGAAGACAACAAATATGTAATAATGACTGCAAAACCGTTTTTAATTAACAAGAAAAACAGAAATGAACAAACAAACAAGCTCTGTAAAATGAGAATTTCATAGGCATACTAAACCAGACATAAGATTAAGCCACCTAAACAAATTAAGTAATTTTGGATGGCTAATTTAAGGTGTGTGTGTGTGTGTATATATATATATATATACTTGCTTGCTTGTAGTAGGCAGAATATAGTCTGCAAAGTTTGCAGCATTTCCTCATCATCAGTGTGGATGAGAATGGTACCAAGATAACATCCAACATTCTGAAATGTGCAGCTGATGGATGCCTGGTCACTGGATCTGCCTTAAAAGACCATGTGTCATGATATGTAGGAGGGACAACCCAGATGCAACCTAATTGTAAACTGAAAGGTTTTATTTTAACGTTAACACACAACCAAACAGAAAGAAAAGGATCACGAGGGGTAAAAACCTGAGGCTTGGAGGAACAACATGGAGAGTCTAGGGCCAATCTAACATGGCGGTGAGGTTTAGGACAGTAGGGCTTGGGACACACCTACTGTGGAAGGGGAGCAGGGCAACACCAATGCTAACCACTAGGAGGACTCACGTAATGACCAAGCTGGGGAGACTGGGGAGGGCAGGCACATATATACAGTACACAGGTAACGAGTACTTAACAAGAGACAGGTGCGAGTGATTACACATTAGGGGGATACGTGATGACCAGCGACATTTTGCTGGCCGAACAGGAAAATGACAGGGCTGACAGGGACACGATGAGCATTGTTTGCTGAGAGATTTTTGTCAACATGGAAGGAGTGCCATAGAAAAGAGAAAAAAATATCCATTTGCATAAGTTGACTTTAACACATATTTTTCTATTGATAGGTTTTCAGGTTCAGGACCAGGTTTTAACAACTGGCTAAATCAAGGGTGGAAAGAAAAGTGGCTCCAAGCAAGGCATTGTGGGATTTCTGTTAGTAGAATTAGGAATACCTCTTTCTTTGTCTGAGTGTATAAGTGTTAATAGTCGACACACAAACATATAATGCCATCTGCCTTTTGAACCACTACAATAGGAGAGGACTAGGGGCTACAGCTCACCTGGGGGCCAGCTCTACCTTTCCAGGGGCCCTAGGCAAAGCTGTACTTGGGAGGGCCCCCAAACAAGAAAACTGAAGATCATTTCAGTACCTCTGCAATGCAGGTAATTTAGGGGCCCTATTCTGTCTATAGGCTCACCTGTGCAACACCTTTATCTAAAAGCTCTTCGATATGGGCCTTCACCATCTTGGGGAGGGGGCAAATGCCAGTAGTGCTGCAGAACGAGAATCTGAACCTGAATTGTTCTTATCAGTTTTTAATTTTCAAGAGGGTTAAGCTATATCATTGGTAAACATCTAGGTCATATAATATGCAAGATGACAACCATAGAAAGTTTGAGTGCATGCATGCTGTTCTCTTGCATACATGGTAATGGAGTAGGCCCATCCATCAATCCATCCATTTTCTGTAACCACTTCTTCTATTCATGGTCACAGGGATCCAGAGCCTACATGCACAAGACAGGGAACCACCCAGGATGGAGCGCCAACTCATCATGGCGCACGCTCACACACCATTCACTCACATATGCACACTTTGGTAACTCCAATTCACCTTAGCATATTTTTTGGACTGTGGGGGGAAACTGGAGTACCCAGAGGAAACCCTACACCGACATGGGAAGAACGTGCAAATTCCACACACATACAACCATGGCAGAGACTCAGACCCTAGTCCCAGAGGTGTGAAGCAACAGTGCTGCCCACTGCACCACCAGCAGGAGATAGGGTTCTAATGCAGTTCAGTATGTAGTGTATAAGTCTGCAATTTCGGCCATACCCCATCACTTTTGCATGTTCCTGGTTGAGGAACTCTGTTGGAAAATGCGAAGCACCCATTTTGATCAGGTCATTGTCACTGTTGTAGCAGCTGCCAAAAACAGTCCTTTTTGGAGCATCAGGATTGTGTTTGACCCCTTATGGTCATAAACCTCAAGTAGGTAGCATTTTCTCAGTAGCACCTGCTTCAAAAAGAATGGTGTTTTTGTCATACTCCTGAAATTCTAGAAAACAGTCTTACCATTTTAAAGTGCACTGAGTACATAAGATACTGTTCCTCTGGAGCCCTTGAGAGGTGGCCGGGAGTCCAAGGAGGAACAACTGCAGCAGTCGGGGGGGG
>JAODKC010000001.1:24520290-24536029 GCA_026777985.1 Mormyrops attenuatus
GTTTGTTTTGATCCCAGATATCTGATCACCAAAGTCTTGGCTACATGAAGATGACTAAATGGTGTAGTTGCAACATTAAGTTGGATAAATAATTAAGGAAAACCTAACTCATGTCATTATTTCTGGCCTCCTTCCATTGAGTATGTAGGAGTTCTCATGTGTAAGCATGAGCCATTCACACCTGGCCACTCCCCCCCCCCTTTTATAGCGCTGACGGGGATGTATCTGGATCGCGTTTCACCGTTGCGTTTTTCATCAAATTGCCATGCGAATGCGATTTGAATACGCGGTAATGCGGCTATTTAGAATGTGAATAGCGATCTTCAGGTGAGAGCGGTATTACACGCCCCCGATGGAGGTAAAACAAAGTAAGGTGACATGGTTTACTTTTTTGCCAATTTAACCTAATTTTAAAAACTTTAATACTTGTGACAATGGATGTTTTGAAAAGGAGACAGATTACGGATTTAGTCAGCATTTTTTTCATGATTTTATATACAGATTTCAACGAGAAATAAACTGAAATAGACGTGAAAAATACGCTGCATTGCCGACGATGCACTCGACCCCAGGGGGTTAAAGCTGACCCTCCAGCTGGGATGTTGGACATCTCTGGGTCCACGGTTCTTGAAGCTGACCCTCCAATCAGCTGTGAACCATCCAATCTCACTGAGGTTGCATGGGTGGTGAATCAGCTGAGGGTAGGGAAGGCCGCAGGGATCTGTGGTATCCGGGGTGAACTTCTCCAGGCTGGTGGTAAGGCTGTCCTCCTGGAATTGCAGACAATATTTACTTCCATTTGGGTGTCAGGCATCATCCTAATACCTAATAACCTAATACATTGGTATTGTGAGTGCTGTGCAGAGTGGAGGGAGAACCTCTGCGTTCTTTCCAGTTGATTCTGGAGTTCGCCAGGGGTGTGTTCTTGCCCCTACCCTGTTCAATGCTTGTATAGACTAGGTGTTGAGCAGGGTCGTGGGGTCCAGCAGCTGTGGGGCGTTCGTTGGTAAGGAATGATTTACTGATCTTGACTTTGCCAACAATGCTGTGATCTTAGTGGAGTCAGTTGAGGCTCTGATCAAGGCTCTCAAGAAATTGAGTGAGGAGTCTGAGTGTCTGGGATTGTGGGTGTCCTGGATAAAGACCAAGATCCAGGCTTTTAATGACTTCTTGGGAAGAGCCATCAGTAGTGTGTCTGTCTGCGGGGAGCATGTTGACCTTGTCGACAGATTTACCTACCTCTGCAGTGACATTCATGTTTCTGGTGACTCTTCCTATGAAGTCATCAGATGGATTGGAAGTGCATGGGGGGTCATGAGGTCACTGGAAAGGGGTGTGTGGTGTTCCTGATATATTTGCAAGAGGACAAAGGTCCAAGTCTTTAGAGTCCTGGTGCTCCCTGTCTTGCTGTATAGCTGTGAGACATGGACGCTATCCAGTGAGCTGAGATGAAGACTGGACTCCTTCGGTGCTGTGTCTCTTCGGAGAATCCTTGGGTACTGCTGGTTTGACTTTGTGTCGAATGAGCAGTTGCTAGAGGAGTCCCAAATGAGGCACATTACCTGCATTATGAGGGATCCTGCTTGCAGGATCCTCAATGCTGAGGACCCAAGCAGCTGGACCAGGCCAAGGGGATGCACACATAACACCTGGCTGCGGCAGATGGATGGCCACTTCCAGAGGTTGGGACTGGACAGTGTCTGGGGGATTGCTGGCCGGGATCCCGAGGAGTTTCGGTGTGCTGGGTGCAGCAACGCGCTGCATCAGCACATGCTCCCCAACCTGACCTAACCTGACCTACCTCCCAGGGATGAAGAATATCAAGGCTGATGCCCTGTCCTGGCAATTTGATCCTCCAGAGGGGGAGGATCGGTGCTTCGTAGCTCCGATAATCTGGACAATGGATGAGTCCATCCAGACCTCCAATGAATGATGCATACCCCCTTCCGAATGCCCACAAGGTAAACTGCATGTGCCCGCACAATTCCGTTTAGCCACCATACAATGGGTACACACGTTCAGAAGTTCAGGGTACCCAGGAATTTCCGCTACCCTTCTACTGGTTTTGCGGCATTGGCATGCTGATGTGGAAAGGTATGTCACTTTGTGTTCTGACTGTGCTCAGCTGAAATTCTGAAACCTAACACCCTCTGGACTACTCCAACCCATAACAGTCCCCTCTCAACCTTGGTCTCATCTGGCTTTGGATTTTATCTTCCCCCATCCCAAGGAAATACGGTAATTCTTACTGTGGTAGATCAGTTCTCCAAAATGTGTCATCTCATTGCTCTGCCCAAGCTTCCTTCTGCTCAGAAGTTAGTGACCTTGTGACCTAGATCTTTAGATATTACGGCATCCCCGAAGGCAAAGTTTCAGATCGGGGACTGCAGTTTACTTCCCAAGTCTTCATAGCCTTTTATATGAAACTTAACATTGCTTTCAGTCTGTCTGTATGGGCTGTGCATCTTCCCTGGGCAGAGTACGCTAGGAACGCCAGGGCCCAGGAGTAACTCCACTACATAACTTACCCCTTTCCAGTGTGTTCTACCGTATCAGCTTTTCCTGTGGGACTCTCCCTCTTGTGACGTCCCACTCATCAAAAAATGGCATAAAGGGAGTAAGGAGGTTTGGTCCTGCTCTCAGCAAGTCCTGAAAAACCTCGCACAGCGACAAAAGTCCTTCGCAAATCGATGACATCCGGCTCCAACCTATCACCCAGGGCAATGTGTTTGGTTATCAACCTGTAACCTGAAGCTACCCACTTGTCATAAATTGTCCCCCCGATATATTGGTCCCTTTAAGGTGATGCATTGAGTGGGACCAACTTCCTACCATCCACATCTCCTGAGTGTGTATCATATCTGCCTTACTTAATGTCTCACTGTTGAAACAGGTACAGCACTATGCATCCATTGGGGGACGCAGCCATCCTGCCTCCGCAGTATCTGCATGATGACTCCCGAGTCTTCAAAGTACACGCACTCCCAGACTCACACCGCTATGGAGGGACATTACAGTACCTGGTGGACTAGTAGGTCTTCGAGCTGGCGGAATGATGGGTACCCACGAGGGACATCCAGGACCTGGATCTGGTGACAGCATTTGATCATGACCACCCCTCTAAACCGGCCCCTCGCCTTTGTGGCTGACCGCAGCGTCTAATGCGGCCTCCCGGAGGTGAACGTGACTTTGCAAACCTCGCAAAGGATTATTGCCATTCTTATGAGCCATACTGAGCATTTCCCTTTTCTTGTCTGCGATCTCTTCTTCCCGTCCTGTCTGCCCTGCCTGCCTAACCTGCCCTGCTTTGCCCTCACTTGCCATTTCCTGCCCATCTCTGCCTCCTGTGTCTCCTGCTCCCCTGTCTGGTGTGTCTTTGTGAGATTGACTCTCCAGGCTGCCGAAAACATTGGACCGTCTGTGACCCTGCCCTCTGCCCGACGTTTTGGCTTTGTCTGCTTTCAGCTTGTGAATAAACTCCTGGTCTCTTGAAAATTGAGTTCCGTGTGATTCCTGATCTTGACAGGTACAATATTTTGATAGGTGCTGTATAATATTTGATATACTATTTAAAAAGAGTTTTCAGCACATTTTCTGATACATTCATTGTTCTTCATCAGACTTAATGAAATAATATGGCAATGTGTAGAAAAGACAGTATTTGTTTTTTTTTTTTTTAAATGAACCTAACACACATTCCTACTGTTAACCTGATGGACAGAATTTCTGACTGTTTGGTTACCTTTGCAATCTGTCCTTGTCAATACACCTATGGAAGACTCCAACTCAGTCTTCTGGTTCTTAAAATGGATTCAGATTAACTTATACAAAATCAGCTTGTGAGTACAAATCCAGTTTCTTGGAGATGCAATTATTTAGTTGCTGTGGACCTTCAAGCCTATAGAGGTATCGCATCCATTAAGGCTAAAAATTGCACCATTCATCCATTTTCCATACACACTTGTCCTACACAGGGCTGTAGGGGCAGAGCCTATTGTTGACGCTATTAGCACAAGGCAGGGAGTAATGCAAGGCAGGGTGCCGACCCATCGCAGTCAGAATTACACAATCCATTTCATTCTACAAATGGCCCCTACATGTACATTTCATGTGGTTTGCATGCAATTTGTAAAAATTGCTCAAGTTAGTGTTAAGTGCATGCAAGTCTACAGGGTTATTTTAAAGTGCCATAACAATAAAGCACAGAAAAATTGGTAACACTTTTCTTGAGGGGACACAAACACTTAGTAGTAACTCAGTTACTATTGAAGTGCAAATCATGAATAAATCATAAACAAATATAGTTGCTACTTAAGATGAAAGATGTGTCATGATTCACTAATGATGAACAAACATGACATCCTTCTTTGACTTGTGTTATGCATTACTTGTTCCTTCGATAGTTTCCTTCAGTAGTTCACTAAGATTTACAGAATTACCAGATACAGTAACAAATATAGTAGTTGTTTGGGATAAATGATGCATCACAATTAATTAACGATAAACAAACATGGGATCAGTATTTTACATGTTATTCATTATTTGTTGATACAGTACTTCCTTCAGTGGTTCCTTCAGTAGTTCACAAAAGTTAAACATAATTAACAGATATAGTAACAAATGTAGTACTTGTTTGAGTTAAACGATTTTTGATAATTTATTAATGATGAACAAACATAAGATCAGTTTGTAATTGACACTTAGTTTGTCGTTAATTAACACATAAGTAATAGGATAATGCTACATTATTTCTGTTCCCTCAAGTAGTGTTACCAAAAAATGAACATGAGGTGTTAATAATATTTAATGAAATCCAATAATGATCTATAAAATGTATACAAGATGCATTTAATGAATATCTAAGCTGCTTTTAGTCTGGCTGATCATTATATACACAACACGTGAAAAATTTATGACCTGCACATAGACCCCACAGCTGGTTACAAACATTGCATGCTTTCCAAACGAACACTGAAGCTACTTTTAATTATTGTCAGATGTATGCCATGTTAGTTCATAGCTTTTGGTAGCTTAGTCTGACAGATTGTGGCGTTATGTCATTCCAAGGGATAATCTGTCAGATGCTTTTTTGAAAATTGTATTCTCAATTATCAAGGCAAATCATAAGGTCTCTGTTGAATTTACATGGCATCAAAGATCTTGTAGATCCCTCAGGGAGTCCACACTCTGCTCCGTAAATGACAAAGACCCACCTTCCAGGCATCCGATGTAGAATCAGCCTCAACAGTTTGCTGGTTTCTTCTTTCGCTGCCAATTCTTCGTGCAGCTCCTCTTCCAACTTTTAATTGCCCTCTTGTTCTATTCACAACTCTTTCCTGTAAATTTACTTTTATAGTCAAAATGCTGAACATCACCCTTTTTCTGTTCCCTTGTGGGAGTTGGGTTAATCCACATTATCTTTCCTGTCTTCCAGATCCAAAAAATGCCTTTAATCACCTTCATTTAATAAAATAATTCTTTAACTGGTTTTGTGTGCTCAGTTAACCTCCTCCTGAAACTCTTGCCACTTTCCCTTGATGTTTTATCTTGAAATTGTCCGTCTCCCCTAAGCTCATCAATAGTTTTATACAAAAAAACCAAAAGGAAAATAACTGCACACCATATTGCTAGGTTGCAGCAAGATTAATTAATTAATCACACCTCAATGTCTACACTAAAGATCTGAAGAAGGTGCAGTATTTTCTGAGTATTTTTGATTTAATATACTTTTTCATGTTTCCACTTTCTTCACTAGGGTTTCTACTATTCCAGTTCACACCCACAATCCAATGGCATAGCGTTAAGTTGACACAGTATACGATTGTTCTACTGCATCGCGATTTTTGGAGTCCCACTGACGAGGTACCCCATGCTTTTTCTCAGAAATCAATGCACACTTAACTGCACAGACACCAGCTGAAAACAGATAGCTGATCAAATTAACAGTGGCAGAATAAACTGTACGTGTATCAGCCTGGTAAGTGTTGCTTTTAGTTTACATGTTTTTGATAAATTCTGCTTTTGTCCAGTTACACATTTTGTATGATTCCAGTCATTGTGAGTAAAACTGTGTCAAAACACAAACAGAGAGAGAGATAAGTTAGGAAAATCTGAGCAAACTATATTCATTGACAATCTGTCCTAGGCAGATAAAAGATCAGCACGAATTAGATTCTATGTATATTTTCTGATGCAAGAGGAAGAAACAGACTCATGTAGCAGACTCGATGGTAACCTCTGGGTCGACTTGTTATTGTCTTTATGGAAAAAAAGCAAAGAAATTGCATCTTGTGTGGGTATTGCTAATTATATCCCATTGGCTAATATTCTTCATAGTACTGTTTATAAACACTATGTAAAACAGAGAACTTGAAATTCATGAGAATCCATCCAACCTTCCATCCATCCATCCATCCATCCATTTCCTATTCCCGCTTATCCTATGCAGGGTCACAAGAGTCCAGAGCCTATCTTGGAAGCTACAGTCACAATTGGAATAACCCAAAGTGGGAAGCCAACCCATCGCAGATTAATAAGAACATTAGTATTATTTCAGATGGTTGTATAGTTACCATATAGCATATATACCATATGAGGTTATTTGTGTAATCATAGAACGAAATAACATTTCTATATTTGTTTAATTAAGCTATTACACAATGTGGTTTAGCCTCAGAACCCATATCAACGGTGGACAGAGTCATTACTTTAAATTTTTTTTAACACACTCTGAAACCCACTGAAATTGGTCTTGTGACCCAATGGATGAGAAACAGTGTTCTAAATATTCCCCTCATCCTTTACATTTGCTGTTTGATCTTCCTTCTGATCATATTTTATATAAACAAGGACAGCATTCCCAACAACCAGTTATTGGTTATGTAAAAATGAAACTCTACAGTCATCTGAGAATAACCATCTACACAAGTGGCATCCTGGAATCTAAACGATTAACTGCCACCTGGGGTTACTGAGTTTAACACCTGGAAACAATATTTGTGAGCATATCAATTAATATTACTGCTACAGTTAACTAGTTTCAGTGTTATGTCTTACTCATATCCCATAATTAATTCTTCTGGAGGTGCCTCTATTTTCTGAAGAACATGAATCATTCTCGTCGTTTCTTGCAAGCGTCACCAACAAAGGGCTACCACAAAATCATTTTGCCACCATAACATCGTCTCTTTAGACCACAATGGCAGCTTTTCCCAAATCAATCAAAAATGCATTAGCATGTTATGTTTCCTGTCCTAGCCAGACATTTTCCACCTGTTAAGGGAGATCTTCTGCAAAGCATATTTCCTTAAAAATGATATGTAGTGTATGTACAGGTCAAGGTTTATATAAGGATCATAGATATTTGCATTCCATCCAGTACTCTCTCTCTGCTAATAATTTTACATAGTTGCCTGGAAATTTGAAATTAGATTTTAAATGGTGATATACATGTGTTTTATATCATTTCACTATCAATTACTGACATGGCATGCAGCACAAAGGACTCAAAGGCAGGCATTAGGCAAAAAGGGGTTTTATTAACTGAATGTTAGCAGGGAAACAAACAAGAGTGCAAGGGGTCAAAACACGAAAGGAAATACAGGGAAGGACACAGGCCGAAAAGGGGACTGACGTCAATGACTGCACTAGGGTTGACAAGACAAACAGGTACTTAAATACAAAGGCTACTGAGGGGCAACAAGCAACAGGCGTGACCCATTAGGGCCTTGTTAGGGAGGAGATAAAAGGGCGAGACAGACATGACAGACAGGATGTAAAAATGATATACTAGACAATCAGTAGGTCACTCATGAATTACATATTTGCAATGAATTTACTTTCTTCAGGGACTTTTTTGTCAGTATCATTGTGCATAGACTCAGAAATAATCAAAAAGAATGAATTCATTATATTTACATTTAAATTTGATTGTATAAAGAGGAAGTCAACTTAGAATGTCAACTGTGAAAAAAAATGTATTTGCAACTACGGACAGATCAAAAAACACCAGTATTCTTTTTAAAAAGCTGACTTTGCAACAAAGTAAAAGGTCTGTCCTCATTTTATATCACTGATCCCATTTCTCTATCTGCAATGATGTTGGGAGAAAAGCTTCTGACAAGGAAGATAATTGAGGCCAGTCCTCAATCTCTAGAGCTACAGCTCAAACTAAAACAAACACAACCCAACATAAGCCCCCCCCACCCATTACTTGCTTTCAAGAAGCAGTCAACTCTAAAAATCCCACACTTCACCAAAAGCCATCCAGCAGATAATTTTTAAAGCCTAGCAAGGCATTTACCCCCATTTTGGTCAGCTGAGACTCATTAATTGAAGTGGGTGTAAGAATGAAGTCAGTGATCTGTTTGCATAGTTACTGAAGGATTGCCCAGTGAGAGCCCAGTACCATTACCCTGACTCTATTGCTATTATTATGAACACGAAGTACCAGAAAACCAGAAAAGTACAATGAAAGGCTCCATAATTGCACTCTGTTGTTTTATGCATTATCCTGTAATGCAATAACCTGTGCATTATAGGGCTTTTACATTAGGCATTGCCGCCTCTAACACTAGTGTACCTAACAGTGGCTCTTCTTTAATGTTTTCCCCTAGGGCTCAAGACATTCTTTAACAAAGGCATGATTTCCAAAGCTTCTAAAATCGTAGCTTCTGGCTCTTTTCATAAACTTTGACTATCCACTTTTAAAGCTTGAAAATAAATGTGTGATACCTCTAAAAAATATGTGCAGTATTCCGTACATTTAACCCCTTTCACACACAGAAGGAGGAGCACAATCTCCATAAGTGAGGTGGGGCAGTTCTTCAAGTGACCCCATACTGGATGAGTGGTTGGCAGATGGATCGCTTCTCAGGCTCCTTGCTTCAGATGGCCCATTACGTGATATGGATGATCGAAAGCTTGTATTGTACTGGGCAGATATTCAGCTATAGGATAAACAGCTTCTATTCAGCTGATCCATCCCAAGTCACTTAAAAGGTGAAGACAGCAGCTCGATTTATCGTTCAAGATGGGCTGTTGAATTGGACTACCACCAAAAGAAGCCACAAATCCACCTGTATAACACCATTGGCTAGTGCAGGCTATAAACAAGAAGAGGAAATCCCAACACATACACAGGACAAGTTGTCAATTGATTTGGGTGAAGAATTTTTACCAGAACCCTGGTCAGTTTACCTGAATCAGTTTACCTGACATGACCTGTTGTCATACTCTGGTCCATGCAGTCCTCACCACCAGTATCCTTTATTTCACTGCACGTTCTAGAATTTCTATAATATAACCCATGTCTTTTTAAAAAAATCTATTAACTCAAATTTCTGTTTTCCAATCTTTGTCATTTGCATCAGTTAATGAGTATTTAAGGAGAAGAATATTTTTATGTATGCAAGATACCCGTTGTATAACAGAATAATAAATGGAATTGCATCTTTTACCAAGAAATGTTCTCAGACTCAATGAATTTATTTTGACATCCATACAACAGACAATGAGCAGACATCCTTTTCCCTATTTCCCTGACCTTTCTAGAAGTGATTTCAGAGGATAAGATCATCATGTGACCCAAATTCAATTAATTCAAAAAAGGGTGCCTGTATGGACACCATCATCTTCTCTTGTCTTTCCTGCTCAACCTATGATAACATTCATCTTCAAAGTCCCTTCTGCTTATAAAAGAGCACACTTTAGTTTTTTCAATGTCCAGTTCAGAGTGCCTTTCTCGATAGATATTGTTACTGGTGTTAATAAGCAAACAAGAACTATAGTACAGAGCCCCTTTGCTTTGAGTGGACCAGTTGTCATGGAGATCAGAAACTCATAGATTAGGATCCAGGTGCAGTGTTTAATTCTGAAACCCCAATTGTTATTAGAATTTTGGGTCGAAAGTCAAGCCTAGTCTGATAGGGTGTAAACAGAGTACAGGACAATCCAAAGTCAAAGAATGAGAGTAAAAACAAGGGATCAAAAAAGCAGGGAAATACAAAAGCAAAACAAATGCTCAGAAGACAACTCAAAAATGAGAAATGAGACTTCACAGCCAGGAGAGGATCCATAGGCTTTTACTGGTTACAGGTAATCCAGAACAGGTGCATGTAATCAGACACCAGAACATTCTATTAGTATTCAGGTGTGGGGGACTGTTGGCAAGTCTGTCTGGAGGATCTGTGTTTCAAGTCAGCCAGTACAATAGTCAATTTAGAATACACGAGAAACTGTGGAAACACCCTGTCCTCGAGGTTGTATACTTTATTTTTGGCAAATTCCAACCACTCCACTGGATGTCTTCATCCATAACTTTGTTTTCTGGTTATATACATGTATCATCTACAGACAGCTCTGTAATTTACACTATTCTATATCTTTCTGGAGTCTTTCTGAATCTTCTTGTCCAGTAATAACCAATGACCCTTGATGTGTGGTGTTTCCAGTTGTTTCTGCTGCATGAATGCGTATAATACTGCATTACATTAACACTACAGTACACTGTTACTGTTTATGTACATCATTACTGTGTAAGTACATATTTTCTTCTGTTGAAATAGAAAGTCCTGTCATTAAAAAAATACATGTATATCCTGTGCATATAATTATACCTCATTTTATCTTTGGCAATTTCTGGATGTACTTTTTGTTTAGTATTTAAATCACTCTTTGAAAATTCTTTTGTTTAAGCTGATCTGGTCAACCTCATCACATTGCACCAAATTAAACATATTTTGCTCGTCCGATCCTCCTGTGTGCCACGCCCCCTCATCTACCTCATGTGGAATCCCGATGTGATCAGCTGTTTCTTGTTGCTGTTTATTAATCTGTGTATTTAAGTCCGCGTTAAAGTGTGTTTCCCCCAGTCCTGTCATTGAAGTCACTACCTTGCTTGTGTTTCTCCGTGCTCCCATGTCTGTCAGTCCCTGTAATCAATCCTGAGTTTACCCCATATCCTGGACTCCCGTGCCTCCCTTCCCGTCGTACCCACAGCAAGTCTGACAATGGCTGTAAAGTTTTCAAGAAAAGTCATTTAAATGTAAGCATCTCAGATATTTGACAACATAACAGGGAAAATGCAATTAAGTCTCTAGACCTACACAGACATGAGGTGCGGCCACTCAACAACATCAACATAAGAAAAGCATCAGGTGCTGATAAAATGCAAGGACATGTGCTCCAGGCCTGCGCTCAACAACTTGCAGAGGTGTTTACAGACATATTCAACCCCCCCTCTTTCCTTATGTGCAGTTCCCACATGCCTGAAATCGACGACCATTGTGCCTGCTCCAAAAAAACTAAGATAACCTGTCTTATTGACTACCAGCCAGTTGCCCTCACCCCCGCAAAGTGTTTTGAACAACTGGTTCTTACCTACATTAAAGCCTGTATCCCATCTGACGCCATCTGAGTGGCACTGCATGCTGCCCTCTCACACCTAGAAAAGCCCAACACCTATAACAGGATGCTCTTCATTGATTATAGCTCAGCGTTTAACACCATCGTGCCAAGCCAGCTGATCTACAAACTGTATATATTAGGATCGACTCCCTGTATTGTCATGGATAGCACTGGGGAATCCCTCGGGGGGTTCCGATCGATAGGGCTTCCCAGAGGTTCCGCGCCCTGTCATCCAGTTCTTCTGGCTGTACCGGTTGCTCCCGTCCCGGACACTCCTCTCCCAGCTGTGTCTTGTTTTCCTTGGTTTTCGGTTTCCACATATCAGGCAACTCGGCTCTCCGATCGGTGCGAGATCTTCATGGTGTGCCCTGAGTTCGAGTGTTTTCTCCGGCGTGTGTTTATCTGTGTCTTGGCTTCTGCTATGTTTCCTAGACTCCGAGTTTCTGCCTGCCCCCCTTCTGGACCGACGCCAATCGCCCGACCTCTGCCTGGACTCTCGACCATGTTTTACGCCTCAGCCCCCTGTTGGACCGACGCCAATCGCCTGACCCCAGCCTGGATTCCCGACCGTGTTCTGCGCCTCTTCCTCATCTGTACCGGCGCCGATCACCCAACCTCCCCGCCTGAAGGATCGGCTACGGTTCTGAGCTCAACCCCAGGTACCTCTGACATCTCTGTGGAGAGATTTAATAAACAGCAATACCTAGAGCAGAGCCGCGTCAGTGTCCGTCTTCTTGTCAACACGACATCTATACGCAACTGCTTACTGGACTTTCTCACCAACTCCCCTCAGTCTGTCAGGCTAATGCTTAACACCGGTGTGCCACAGGGCTGTGTGCTAGGCCCCCTCCTCTACACACTTTTCACACATGATAGTCAACCTACTCAAGAATCAAACATTATTGTTAAATTTGCAGATGGTACGACTGTCATTGGACAATGATGAAACATCATATAAGGAGGAGGTTCAGAACGTGACAGGGCGGTGCAACACTAACAACTCGGTTTTAAACACCAAGAAGACCAAAGAAGTTATGGCGGACTTCAGCACTACTAAAAAGACCAATCACAGCCCAGTAATAATCAAAGCTGAGGCTCGGGAGACATTCTCCAGCTTCAAGTTTCTGGGAGTCACCATCACAGAGGCCCTCTCCTGGGCTGACAAGACCTCAGTGGTAGCAGGCAAAGCATAACAGTGCCTTTACTATGGAGAACTAACCTCGCCGAGAAGCTGCTGCTTAACTTTTACAGATGCGCTATAGAGAAGATCTTGACTAAACGCATGACAGCGTGGTACAGCAGCTGCACAAAAGCCACTAAAAAGCCTTGCAGCGGGTTGTAAAAACAGCACAGGCCACTGTGGACACTGATCTGCCACCTCTTGAACACCTTTATAAGACTTGCTGTGTGGGAAGGGCTAGAAACATCACTAAGAGCATCACTCATTCAGGACATACTTTGGTTTAACTCCTCCCATCAGGCAGGTCCTTCAGGACAATCTGCACACGCACAAACCGACTAAAATATAGCTTCTTCCCAACAGCCATAAACATGCTGAACTCTGAACCCCCTCAGTCTGATATAATCTGTCGCTGAGTATATACAATAAGTTATGTTGGATGTGCAATACACTGTTTACTGTTTATTAATATGTGCAGTATGTGAATAATTTTTATTGCTGTACACTGGTGCAATAATATCTGTTCTGTTTATTCTGCTCTTGTTAGAAATATTCTGTTCGAAGAATTAACATTGTACTGTATATGACATCTTTGCAAATACTTTGACATGTTTTGTATGATTATTTTTATATATTTTTTTAGCTTATTTCGTATTTTTGAATGCACCTTGGGGAAGTAATTTTGTTGTGTTACACAATGACAATAAAGTGCTTGAATCTTGAATACTGCAATTAATCCAGTTATCTCTCTTTCAAGTGTCGTTCACCTACTTTACCGGAATAATGGATAGTAGTTGTGGAGTGAGTGGTTGCTAAGTTTGTGCGCTGATGTCTTGCTTGTGTTCTCTATGCCCTGAAACACAGAAACGGTGCAAAATAAAATGTCTCCCGTTTCTTCAATCCTCTTCCTACATTTCCACATTAAACGTTTTC
The DNA here is from genome assembly GCA_026777985.1 of Mormyrops attenuatus. Classification (NCBI taxonomy): domain Eukaryota; kingdom Metazoa; phylum Chordata; class Actinopteri; order Osteoglossiformes; family Mormyridae; genus Mormyrops; species Mormyrops attenuatus. The sequence continues at coordinate 24,533,810 of JAODKC010000001.1, forward strand.
ATTGTAATCCAGAGAGAACAACAGAACACTAAGAATCAGAGAATTAATCTTCGTTAACCTTCTTTGTTAGAAGTCAAATTTAATTATTACCTTCATTACCATTTGTAACATTTGACGTTAATCTTACAGTGATGGAAGTGGATTGTTGAGAGGAATGTCGCTGAATTATGCAAAGTGATGGGAACTTAATTTAGGCATCAGTTAAATTCATAATGTGGTCTGCAATATATATAAATTTTTTGTGTCCATCTCCTTTCCCAAGGTCCACAGTGGTAATATGGGTGAACATTATGTGATCTACTAATTGGTATGTTTACAAGACCCACATTCATCAGGGATCTCCTCTTTCTTCTGCACTGCAAAGCTGCTAATTGATCATCTAAATAAGTTTTGTAACACTTGTTCATGCCTGTTCATGGAAATAAAAAACTTCCCCCAAAAGCACACTCAGGTCTACGTTTACCACTTCTGAGGGTCTTCAGTGACTGAAGTGTAACACAGGTCTGACACACTCTGGAACCACCCATTGTTGTTGATGTTTATATATATATATATGAAACTTGGAATATATGGAATGAAGGTAAAGATATGTGTGTATATATATATATATATATACATATATATATCAACATTCATTCCATATATTTCGAGTTCCATTGTATATATATCAGCATTCATTCCATATATTCCAGGTTTCATTGTATATATGTCGGCGTCGGTATCATTCCATATATCATTCCATATATTTTGAGTTTCATTGTATATATATATTGGCATATATATATATATATATACACACAGACACACACACACACACACACCACACACACACACACACACACACTATCAGACTGTAGAAAGGGCAAGTCTTTGTCTCAAACCAGTTGTCTCCAACCTTTCTTATAGTGAGAGTTTTACAAAGAAAATAATCTGGCCAGCTACCAAGTTGAGGGTACTATGATTGACTATGAATGCCTTGATGGTAACGATGGACTGGTTGGAGACTACTGCCCTAAATCTCCACCTAATGGACCCCAGGGTTATGTCCTTGTCACCTGTAAAGGAAAAAATAGGTTTCATTTGTGTTGAATTAATTTTAGTCCATGTTACAATATATTAATAAATATTGTGTTCAGCAAATAAAAATAAATAAATAAGTGAGTTAATTGCCACCTAGTGGAGAAAAGAAATTTAACCCTAATGTAGTTTTTCCGGAAGTGATCTAAAAGAACTGACGAGACGGGAAAAAAAAAGAGAGACGTACTGCTAATGCGGTGCGACTCCGATTTAGGAACGAGATAAAATACATATATAGAAATTACAGTTTGCTGTAATACTTACCTTAGATGTGTTGGAAAAAAAGTTGAAATCTGTGATCGGGAGTCCTAAAAAGAAAAAGTGAGAGAGATATTGGTTTAAATTGGAACTTTAAGCCGTGACATAGAAGACGTTCGAGCTAAAACCTACGCGGGAGAATGTGGCTTGTTTAATCTTACTGAAAGGAATTGGTGAGTAAGATTTATGTTTGCAATGTATTTTTGTTTTTATATATTATGTTGAGAGATGTCTGACTGGAAATTGTATGGCTAATTTTGGTTTGGTTATCGAGCTACGTTATTTAGATGACGCAGTTGAAATTGAAATGTCGATTAATGTAGATGTTGCTAAAGATATGTGTTTGTGGAATTCATGGGTGATACTTTGTTGTATACAGGTCAAGTTTTTTTCTGGTTTTATTTGGCTGAAACTGTGGTTGGCGAAATCCTCACACTTGGATTGAAAATCAAGATGGCGAGCCTCCCAAACTGAAAACGACTTGGAGACGGACGGTTAATACAGGCCTCTGGATTTGGATACGGTTGGATGACTATTTCTGTTTTCTTCTTTAATCAGGATCTGAATAAGTTTTATTTTTCCGGAAAAAGAAAGACTGGTTTGTTTTGTGTTAATTTTCATAATTTAAATTGAACTGAACTCTGGTAAGAAGAGGGACAAATGTATTATTTGTTGTTTTTCATCATGTGTACATATTTGGATCTAAAAGTGAATGTACTGAAAAGAGGTTATTATGTTTAAGGGTTGAATATTTGATGTCAGAAAGGGTAAATTGCAAATTTTGTGTTTAAATGTTGAAACTGAAAACCATCTAGGAAGCCAAATCATCATTTATAAGAAATTAAACCTTTAAATAGTTACCCCATATGCAGGCAAATATTAGAA
>JAODKC010000001.1:24556972-24573051 GCA_026777985.1 Mormyrops attenuatus
TGTCTTGTTACAAAGGGGTAGAGACAATTCTATAATTGTTTTTAAGATGGCAGAAATAAGAGGGGCCGATAATTCATAGAATGGGACCATCTTTATCCTTAGCCAATGATATGTCTGGATTCGGTGAATGACAGGGGACGGAGCATTCCTGGGGCCAAAAGGTTTCAGCTGGGGGCACTGTCTCTGTGGCCCCGCCCCTGTATATGCCCCTGCCAAAGAGGTCAGAAATTCTGAAGAAAAAGAAAACAGGCATTTTCTATTTTCCCTGTAGTTCCCATTGCTTCATTTTTTTAGAGTTGGGGGTTCTAAATCCTGTGTATCCATGCCATTCTGATGTGTGTGTGTGTGTATATGTGTGGAGTTTGCAGATTCTCCGTACCCTATCTTGTGTGAATTTCCTCTCTACATTCCAGACCAACCATGTGCTGCTAGGCCAGTTGGCATATCTAAATACCTCATAATGTGATCAGGGGCATACGTAGAAATTCTGTCCCCCCTGACAAAATGTCACCTTGTCCCCCCCCAAGCCAATTTTTTTTATTCAAGAGCACCTGTTAAGTGCTGGACCCCCTGAATCTGCCAAGGTATTCATGCCCACGACGCCCCTGTGTGTGATTGTGTGTGCCCTGCAGTGGACTAGAATCCTGTACTACGTGTCCCTTGCCTGGTGCCCTGCAGTGGACTGGGATCCTGTACTGCGTGTCCCCTGCCTGGTGCCCAGCACTCCCTGGGATACCTGCCAGGGGTTACCAGGATGCCATCCTGAGGTGGGCATTTGAGTATGCTGGGTTAGCCATAGGGTTTGGATGGTGTCAGAGGTCTCCTGATGGGCAGGGGTAGTGAGGGTAAAAGTTGTTGGCTAGGTGGGGTGAGGGTGGGGAGGTTCTGTTAAATCAATAATGATTGTTCTGTTTCAGTTGGGTGGGCAGACGATCCATTTGGGTGGGCACTGTCCAGCCCTCACCCACCAGGACCTACGCCTTGGCCCTGCACTACATTAGAGGTTGGGAGATGGATCGCTCGATGTTTATTGTGTTAGTTTTGTATCAATTTTCCTTTGCATATCATTAGAAACGAGGCCAATAATAAAAATAGAAAAGGTTGCCAACTGTCCACTGGGTGGGGTGAAAGTATAAAAAGATTAAGCCTAGGAAGATTACGCTTTTCCTAGGTTTTAACTGGCTGTATTTTCAGTATGATACGCTACCTCCACTTTAGGTTTAGAATAGATAAAAGTTTTGAAGCATGTTACCAAATTGTGATTTTGAAAATTGATGTGTACAACTCTCGCACTTAAGACATGTCTCTGAATGAAATGCGGTGATTAAACATTAAAATTGCATTGACCGACAAAGATTGCTTCAGATTTTGTTTTCCAACATTGTTCCTCCTGGGTTGTTCACCTTCTGGGTAAAACCTTCAGACTGACTTCTGGAGTGAGCAGATTTCTGTAGCTCAGAGGCTGAGAGTCACGGAGCACGTCGCTTCAGTGTATTAAGTGTTTGGTTAGAGTGTATGTGTGTATTATGTGTAGTATCTATATATAGCGTTGTCACATCACACCTCCAGAACTGAGGATCCGTCAAATCTAACCCCGGCTCTGCGTGTGCCTCCTCTCCTGATGCTCGCGTGGGCTTCCAGAAGATTCCCTGGTTTCCTCCTGCAGCCTCGAGACATGCAAGGCAGGTGACTTGGTTTGTTTTTCTCATAACACCCCATGCTTTATGTTTTTTAGTATGTATAATTAAGGATTTCTGGCTAGTCCGCTTGAGTTCTCCTACACCTGATTTCTTGTCTTACTTTTACAAATAGAATGACAAGTGTGATTTGATGGATGAGTGGATATTGTAATTCCCCCATACGAAACTAAAATAAAAAATGTTTTGAATAAAGTCTCACTGTTTGGAGCAAAGTCTTCCCTCATTTTTAAAAGGAACATCAATGCAAAAACTAGAGAGATCACTATGCAGTTGTAAAACAAACAGAGATTGGCTGATTTCCTTAATAGCATGGAATAGCTGTACTTTATTCATCCTTGTAGATGAGTCATTATCCATACCCACTTGTGTAATGCAGGGTCAGGGGATCACACACACATATACGCACGCACACACACAAACACACACACGTGCACGCTCACAGACAGACAGACAGACAGACAGACAGACATAGGCCTGTAATCATATCTTTGTGGGGACCGCTCATTCATTTCTGTTGGGGAAAAAAAATGCTAATGCTAACTATGACAACCTTAACCCCTACCCAGCCCTAACCATAACCATAAGTAACCAAACCATATATGAGTTTTTGCATTTTTAGTTTTTTGATCGCAGTCACAGATTTTTAGAATATTAAGGAAACTGGCCCTCATAAGGAAAAAAAGGTATTCATGATGTTGTGGGGACATTTGGTCCCCGCAAGGTAGGGTATATCTGGTCCACACAAAAACACAAACACCATTCACACCTACAGATAATCTGGAAACTTCAATGCACCTTAGCATGTTTCTGGATTGCGAGGGAAATCAGAGAACCTGGAGGTGGTTTATAGATTAGAATATTATTTTGGGTGTACATAACCATATACTATAAAAAAAATTACGTGCACTAATGTTCTGAATGAGGTTACTCGCACGTCTTGAGTAGTTTATTGAGTACTTCATCAGTTATACTTGACAGTGTTTGTCTTGATTTCTCGATAAAATGCATTTTGTGAAATGGTCACACAATGAGCCGTATATCACATACAGGGTGAAAGATTTATTTTGCATTGGTAAACGCAGAGACAGTGATGGACACCTTATATGGGTATTAGATAATGACAGGGAAAATAATAAACATCACAAAATAGTGAGTATAATTTAGGTAATGATCTGCCACTGTGGTCAAAAAAAATCTGAAGTAGCTTTTTAATTAGTGTATAAAAGTGGTCTATGCAGAAATTTGGGATAATGTTACCTGGTATTTCATCTGGTATGCACATAATTATAATTACCGTTATTATAATAATTCACGCATTAAAAAATGACAAAATTGGCTTAAAGTAGTACAACAAAACTTTTCTATTTAAAGTACAAGATCTAAAAGAATGAAGTGATGGTGGAAAAAAAAATCATCATTAATATTTATATTTGAAGTTATCCTAGATCACATATATTTTAGGCCAATAGAAAATTAGTTAACAACTGAGTATAAAGCCTTGCTGAAGTCTTACAACGAGAGTGTATGTCCACAGGGACGATGTCTCATGTTATCCGAGCGCGTTTGGTCTCTACAATAATCTCCCTGTTCTCCTTCTAATCCTCCCCTTTAAACACTCATTCTTAGGAGCGTTTGCATGCCGTCATTAGGGGGTAATCTGTGCACCCCTGCTCATTTGCTTTGTGCGGTCATTTGGGGACAGGTAGTCTATTTTCTCTTCAAGATCCTGGTCCACTGTAATCCTTGTTTCAATATTGATTACGTAAAATCCAAGACGACAGCACTACTTGAGCGTTACTATTAAGTGTTCTTGGTGCTGTGTGGTTCTCCCCCCCCCCCACTCCCACCCCCACCTGCATCCATAGTGGCCAAAGGCTACTGTTTTTATTTATCTTCTTCAAGGTCTTAATCACAGCAATTTGTTCCGTCAGTCAAAGCACAACTCCTGCCAGATTCAGGAAGGAGCAGGTTGAAGGGAAGAAATACTTTTTTAATGGTAAAAGTCCAATGGGGTTGGGGGGGGGTTTTCCACCCAAATATGGGGCATCCTACATGGCAATGAAGCACAACAAACCACCCACCCCCCATCCCTGACCCTGATCACCGAAGCTTGTATGTGCATGTGTTCACCAAAAGAGGAAGGAAAATATATATTTCTAACCCCATATTTTTTCCTTTTTTCTCTAATGGGAAATAAAGCCTGAGGGCTGTCACAACAATATAGAAATACTGGTCACCTTCCAACTGCCTGGAAGCCCTGATTGGGGACACGATGTCTAACCTGAAATGGGACACAGACAAAAGCTCGAGCTGGGCAGTGAGTATAAAGACTTGAAAAGTACAAAAACAGGACAGTTTTACAGGACAATTTATAGGAAATATATTTTTTAAAAAGTCTCCATTTTTTTCGGGGCTTATTTTTATTTCTGTTTCCCCAAATAAAGATCCTCTTCCCATGTCACTTGGTTCTGTTTCCCAACCCACAAGAGATATACCTGATTCAAAACCATCTATTTTCTAATCCTTTGGGAACAGGATGTCCTACATGCATGTCAAGAGAACTCTTTTGTAAATCATTCAAATCCTGTTTTGGATCGGGGTAGAGGTTGACTAAGGATAAATGTACTTTTTGAAACATTTATATGATACAACATTATTGTGGTATTCGATCGTCGTGGATGGTTTGAGGTGGACACTACTGACATTCTCCCCCACAGCAACTGATTAGATAAGTGGGTCAGAATACAGAGAGATGGGCAGATATTAGCATACCAGTGAAGATAAACGCTGAATCGCGATGGCTCTTTAGCTAGCCTAAAGCAGTTTGAGCTCTACAAGAGAGCACTGGTTCGATTATAGGTTCCTGGTAATCGAAAGTGGGAAAAAGTAATACTTGTAGGTAAAGCTGCATGAGACCAGTAAAGCAAAAAACTCAATTGTCAACTTTGCACAGTATTTACCTTCAATGTAATCTAATCTAAATGCAATTTTATGCTGTGTGGCCCCAAAGGAGGGGGAGAAAGGACTGCAGGTGTAAGAGAAGTCAGTGCGGATCGTGGCGCGGGCTCTGGAATGAGAAAGAGGAACGGAGCCATCACCTCTGGTATTTTATGTCTCTGTGTGATTGATGAACAGGGGCAGAGCAGCAAAACTCTGATGTCAGATTCCAATTAAATAACTCTCACCACCACACCTCCTCTCACCCCCTCGCTGTCCTGTTTTTTTTTCATGTTTGAAAGACAGCCTGCACTTTGAGTCAACAGGGTGTGCTAAGTTGCTTTGAAACATCCCTCGATGCTGAGTCTGCCTCACTCTTCCTCCAGGGGAGGGGGCAATCTGACAGCCAATCAGCTTTCAGTTCAGGCCAGTGCTCCTTGGTCCCACCCCTCTGTGACACAGCACACGGCTTCCGGTGACCATTTAGTTCGACGTTACGCAAATAATGTATGACCGAGTGTCTGAAAAACAAGGAAAAAATAACTGCCTTAACACCATTCAAAAAAAGTGTAAGCACGTAGCGTTAATGATATGCCATAGCACATTTCTGTGTCATCTTTATGGACGAAAAATGTTTAAATTAGTAGGGTGTACAATACTCAGTGTAATATGGAATATGCTTGATAAAATTGTGATTTTGACCACAGATATATCTGGGCTTTGTTTAACTTGGCTGACACAGAAATGTAGCTTTTGTTAATACGACCACAATCCTAGATGTATACAAGATTAACCGGGATTAGGTGTAAAATATGTATATCTTTTGCAAGCTGCGAATGTGTTCACAATGGTTTAGAGCACTAGCACTTAAGGCAGAGATATTGCTGCATGATTTTAAAACATGATGAATATCATTAGACTGGTAAAATTGAAGAGTAAATATGTATTTTCCTAGGCTGTCTGTTGAATACACCTGCCTCGTCACTGTACATTCGCAAACATTTGGCTGGATTGAGAGATCATTTCCGTGCAAAATGTCTCAATGCATTTCCTTGGCTCAGAGTGGTTCATGCACACACAAAACATAAAAAACTCCTTGAAACAAAAAGTGGTTTTATCTGGCCTAGGGAATGAGGCCTAGTCGCCCCCAGCCTTGGTACACACAATCGAAGAACAGTTCTCTGGATAAAGGGCAATCACAAAGTACCTATTACACAGAAAGTACCTATGTGGGCAATATTTAAATAGTCTGCCACAAACGGGACATGCTTTAATATCATGGCTTAGTCCGAAATCATTCTTGTAGCGATCTTTTTTTTAAATAAAGACTTTCAAAGTGCATTACTGTCAAAACAGCAGGACAGAGTCTCAAAAATCAGACTTTGTTACAAAGGTCCTGAATGCCAAGGTCGAACCCCCCCCCCAAACTGCACCTCTAAGTGCTGAGTACTGGCTGGCATTAGGCCACTGATTGGTCTGTCAAGATGGAGTACCAGTCAAAAATCTATACACACCTACTTTTAATGCATTTGTCTCTATTTCAGCTGTGCTATTCACCGTATAGTAAAAGGCCTTGAGGCAATGAAGTAATACATATCAAATATTGCAAGGGGCAAGAGAAGTGTTCAACACTTTAAAACTTTCTCAAATTTTAGACTCTTCAACACAGTCCCCTTTTGCTTCGATGACAGCGTTTCAGTCTCTTGGCATCCCTTCAACTAGCTTCCAGATGTAGCCACCTTATCCCACAGTCCAGAAGGAGTTTCCACAAGGTCTGGGCACGAGTTGGCTACCTTGCTCATACTCTTTGACTCAACTCATCCCAAACCAGCTCTATAGGGTTTAGGTCGTGGGATGGTGGGGACCAGGTCATCTGTTCATCTGTTGCAGCACAATTTCTTTCCTTGTTCGCAAAATAATACTTACTACATAAACTTCAGGTGTGCTTAGGGTCATTATCTTGTTGAAACCAAATAATTTATAGTATGTGTGTCCAGACTTTTGACTAGTACTGTATGTAAATCACTAAGGAAGACTCATTGAGTTACTATGCGGGTCACTAATGATAGTTTAGGGATGAAACAAGGTCGGCTGATTAGTAACCAAAATCTATGATAAAAGAGCTAAACCAGAAAGCAGAGCATGAACCAAAAGTCAAAACGGTTAACAGTCCACCATACTCCAAATCACAGAGCCAAATCAGAGAATGACGAGAACAGGCAGACACAGGAGCAGAAAAGCAGAAAGCCAAAGCAAGAAACAGACTGCCGAGACTGAGCGGAGTGAGCCAAACCTCAAGACAGAGACACAAGATGCTAAGCAGATAGAGCTGAAAGACACAGAGGAGTGGGTGATGATGCATCGAAATCATCTGGGGGTGGCCATGAGGAACAGCCACACCCATTGCAGGCAACCAGCGAACTGAAATGTGGACCAGATGTGTCAACCATGAAAATTTTAATAAAATATTACCGATATCACACTCTTGTATTAATCTTCCAAAGGAGAATGACAGCATCTAGCTAACTGCAAAATATTTGTAAGATCCTTTTCAGATATGATGGGGTAAAAATAAGCATATTGTTTAATTTGACGATGAATAATTCCTTCAGTCCCTGCCTCCATCTTGAGCCTGGAAGCTCTCCCTGCAGAAGGCACTTGGCATGAGGACACACACTCACACATTATAGGCCATTTTACTGCCACCAGTTCTCATATTATCCTGGTTTTGGACTGCAGGAGGAAACCCACTCAGACACCATTGGGGGGGGGGCATGAAACTCCACAGAGGACCAAGGCTGGGGGTCCAGGAGCCTTATGAGTTTACAGCTATAAAGTGAAGTCTGTAAAAAGCTAGTCAAGCACATTTTAAACATTAATATATACAGATGTAGACGGTACATACAATTATTCTTTTCTTTTTACATTTTACTTTATCCTTCATCACCTTCTCCTGCATTATGAAGATCCAACTTATGGCACTTTTTCAACATTAGTCCCTTCTGTCTAGTGCGCAAAATATTTTACATTTATAAGACCCTTTTATCCAAAGCAACGTATAATTGAGGAAGGAGGGTCAGCTGATCTCTGGAGCTTTTGGGGTTAAGGGCCGTGTTCATGGACCCAACAGTGACATCACTGTGCCAGCCCTAGGATTTAAACCGACAGCAATCTGATCACATAGTGTGTTTACTCGACGTAAGGAGGGAGCCAGTTTTCCTCATAAATTTCTCATATTTTCCAGAACGATTTATTGCATATATGTGGGCTAAGCTGTTTTTTAACTCCGTTAATAAAATATAAAACAGGACAGGTCATTCTCAGAAACACTGGGGTCTGTTTAGTCTGCTTGCTCTTATATTACAAAGTTCAACAAACATTAATCAGAGATACATGGCAGGTATTACAATAAATCACATGGCCATCAAGATACATTTATTATTTTAATCAACGGGCATTAAATGAGAATCAGTCTAATCCAGTAGCAATAAATTTAGCTAATTAAATAACATCAAGGCGGCAGACGCTGCCACAGTAAAGAACTGAATATTGTACTCAGTCATCAGCTGTTTAATTGTTCAGCGGTCCATCGCTGAAGTCTTCGTTTGAGGAATTTCTCTTGGCATAACTGAAATATGATGCTTAAGTTTTAAATACCGTAGATCGACCTTTATTCCTAGACATTGCTTACGGGCATTTATTCAAGCGAAAAATGTAGAACAAATAAGTTTGCTGACTCATTTTTACTAATGTGTTGCCTGATCGTACTTTTTGTGGTGCAGACATGGATGGAAGTGCAAAAACTCAGCTTGAACTTGTTTATTAATGTTACCAATATTCAAATTTATTTAGAAATTTACCGGCCATTCAAATTTAAAATCCGCTCTTTGCTGTGCGATAAACGCATAACGCTCTTTCTCTTGGATAAGCCTATTATATGCGACGTAAAATGAGCGTGCAAGTGTCAGATCATAACAGACAAACCACCTACAGTCTTCATCCTGGAGAGATGTGGGTGAATAGTGGATTGGAAGCAACGGAAAAAAGAGCAGCAGCTCGCCTCCTCTAGGTGGTCATTTTCGGATTTCTAAGAGTGATAAATGACAATACAAAAGGGGAAAAAAGAAAAACTTAACTGACTTTATATCCGGACGCATGAGTCAAGGTTTCAAAATACCACATTTTTAAGGGAATAGCAATGCATTTCAACGGGAATCCTTTTAAATGGATAATCCTAGCTCACGTAGCCTACTATGCAAATGACTTCGGAGTGGTAACACAAAAAGAACCTACTTATTCCGGTGACCTACAACAAGTGGAAAAGTAGTTAAGGCATCGTGCGTTTTTCATCTCGTTACATGTGTTAACTGCACTAATTATATATGTTTTAAACTGGAGAAATCTGTAAATGGCGTTAGGTGGAGAACACGCCTCATTGCTTACAAAGTAGGGAGTAACAATGGGGTGTACAGATATAAAGTAAATATAACGCTACAATGATGCACAGTCCTTCTCCTGTTCAAGATCTCGTTTTATTGTGCGTTTAATTGGTGTTCCGCCGCGATGTGGGACAATGGGAACAGAACTCAGTTATCCATCAATGCGTTCTTTGAGAAGAAACTAATCTTATGCTGTCTGCCTCCCTTCAATACAGGAGGCAAGTCAATACAGGTACAATTATCATTTCTGCTTTAAAAGCATCTTAAACGGACGGATGCAGGGTGTGCGTTTCGGTGGCGGGTCTGACATCTTCGCTGGAGAGCGCGGAGTTGCTTCAGTCAAGACTGCGCTGCAGCTAAAAGCAAAGGCAGTAATCACGCGTGTGTGAAAGGACAGCAAAAGAGAAAGGGGGAGAGAGAGAGAGAGGGAGAGGGAGGGAGAGAGAGAACGAGAGAAATCACAGCAATCACAAAGGAAACTGCCAGTTTGTACAAGGTTATCACTGGACTTTGCTATATTTCTAACTTTGAAGCATTTATTGGCATCCTTTTTACTGGGATATACGCGGAGAAGAGGATCTGTTTTATATTGAATTCCTATTTTGAGAGTACGAAGACCACTCAGCAGAAAGATCAAGCAGCCCCACACAGTGCCATATAATAACTGCTCGGGAAACAGGTACGACTTTGAGTTAAAACTAAAATGACATCACTTGCATAGGCAGTAAATGTACCGCAAGAATAAAATTTATTAAAATCATTTTCAAAAGTTGCTGTACTTGAGTCCCATGAATTAGAGGACATCGTGAGTAAGGAAACTGAGAAGGGGGACAAGATAAAAATTACAATGAATTTGAAGGTAATTCGTGGAATCTGTTACTTTTTGAGTTTGGGGTAAGCGATTTAAGTTTGAGGCTTTAAGACGAGTCCCGGACTGTTTTTTGAGCTTGAGTAATGTTGTTTCTTGACACTAATGCATAATGCATGACAAGTGATAAGTGCCCGATTCTTTAATTAGTATTCTGAGGATACCGGGTTTTCTGCGGCGTCTGCTGGGTGAGATACTGACCCAGGTTTTGTCATTGCAGGCAGTTGGATGATACTGTACTAATATGTAAATTCTCTTCTTCCTTTCATTTTTTGTATTCGTTCTTTTTCCATGCTTCGTGTGCTATTTTTGTAACATCTCTACGACGGAACCCTTATATTTAATTTTAAAATTAAATATAATTAGGCTATTTATTGTATTGTTTGTTTTTGCTGGCGATAAAATTACTGTCGATGCAGTGTATGGGGGAGGAGGTGAGTGTTACAAACAGATAGTTGCTGCTTTGAAATAAATGCGTCGCGAAAATGTATCGGCATTCTAAATTACGACTTCTGCCGCTGCGTATTAAAATGTCCGCATTATTATTATTGTTATTATTATCAGTTATAGACAGTGTTCATTCGTAGTTGTGCGATCCATTTACTAGTTCATCGGAAAAAAAGTAGTCATAGACTGCGGTTTAAAAAGTTTGCACTGCCGTCATTATCCTTATAGCCTACCTCATATGAAACACATCAATGCATCTCTACTAAGTTGTTAAAATGACTAATCGTCTAAAAATCGTATAATTATATACTGACTGTTTTTCAGTTATTATTGATGCATGTGGTTGTGTACTATAATGATTATGGGAGAAGTATCGAAATTGTACAACCTCATATATTAATAACGTATCTTTATTATTTGCGTAGTTGCTGGGACTGTTTTCCTATTGCCCTAAACTTTGAGAAATTATAAAATATTAATTTTTCCCTTCGGTTCTGCATATGTTAAGGTATTGTTGGTCACCATACAGTGACACAGAGAGGCAGGGAGAGGGAGAGATAATGAGAGACAGATTACAGCTTATGTGCGGTCAGTTAACGTAAAACTGTATTTTAGAAGCGAGACTGATGCTTACTGAACTGTGCGCTTTGCGTAGATGCTTTAGCTACGGAGCCGCGTGCAACGCCCGCCATCTACACCAGGTGGCGTCAATTATGTGTTACGAGCTTAGGTATATATACAGCACATGTACATATTTATATATTTTTGGAAGTTAAAAACAAGCAAATGTCTCCAATGCATAATCACTACTTTGCACTTTACATCGTCTTCTCATATTCAGAGTGAAACCCATTTGAAGGATACTAAGTTTTCTTTAGCAGGACATTGATCGATGAACCAAGGCAGTCTGTTTTAAGCGGTTAGATGCACATGATTTGTACAATTTTGAACATATGAGGATCGGTGAGGTCAGGGGGAAGCTAATGAGATAATATGAATTAATCATTTGCCATTGTCGTTGTGTTCCTGTTCCCATTTTAAAGTACATAGCCTACCAAAACGAATTACTGTCATAAAACGCAAATATATGAAGGTAATTTTGTTGTAGAGGGTTGTGTCTGTATAAATAAAAGGCATGGGTGTTTGTGAACTGGTGGAAATTATTAGAATTGGTATATAATATTCAGGTAATATTATATATAAATATGGCTGTGAGTGCAGTCCATGTGGAGTCATTAACAGCTACCAGCGCTCCTAGATTTCTAAACCAGTTCCATGAGGCGCTTTGTAAGTTTCCATGTAAGCTGCAACACCAGAGCTTGGATCCCTCTGCCCCTCTCGAGCAAAGCCCACCTTCCCCCATGTGAGAGTACAGAAGGCACAGATAATAACGACACCATATGCTTGAAGTCTTCCCCGCAAGGCATCGGGTTGCCAGATGCCAGGGTCAGCGTGAGCTCCCCGTGTTCCGGGACTCTCGCTGGCCCCTCCGTCAGTGGGTGGGGGCGGGGGGCTGGCACGCTTGTGTTCCTTGTCGGATGACGCTGCAGGCTAATGAGACTTCATCGTCCTGCCCTGGGCCATTTGGTCAAGGCACACAGGACGGGAGTCCGGGTATTCGGCCAAGACTGAGCAGAAGCGGTGCCAAGGAAAATTACCGTTTTTGGGGGTCAGCGATTTGGTGCATTGGTAGTGTTACATGCTTGTTGTGACTGATACGCACCTTACATATACACCAGCAACAGTATTATCCACTAACCTGTTCCGTTTTAATTTATCTAATCGACGGCATAGTCCAAAATACAAGGGAAACTATTTAATTTCGTCATTGTATAATTTATATTCATGTCATTAAAGTTAAACTAATCCATAATATCTCATTAATGCTACTACGCTCACAAGAATCATAGATATGTGATAAACTACATAGACATTTTCGGTGTTTCAACTTTTAACTTTTCAATGCGAGCGCAGCAAAATCCGAATGGCATTTGCATTCAAAAGCTGTAGCCAGTGAGCAGACTGAAAACGCGAGGATTTAAAGGCACCTTGCGATTACAGGTGTTGCGAAGGAGTGCAGTGGTATTCAAGAAAGATCACTTCAAATATCCCTGCCTCTCTACAGTTCAAAGGACGTACTGTGGTTTAAGAGGTCTGCGATATTTAATTTTGGCTAAGGAGTAACTCATAAAACTAAAGCCGTGAGCAGTGTTTAGACAGCGTGCTTGTTCCAGGTATGTATTTCCTTCTGAAGTATAGAACAATGTTTCTTAAGGATTAATGTTTAAAGGGCTATGGATTGGGAAAAGAAGTAAGGAGAGGGGCAATGCAGGATTATTACACAAGGCGCTTTTCCACCGCAGGAACCTTTATTTTAGGAACCAGAACCTTTTTTCAGGAGTCTGGAAGTTCTGTCACATCGCCCGCCCCCCCGAAACTGCTAATTGTTGTCCCTCGAAGGTAGTTCTTGAACCATTTAAAAGCTCCATTTTGATTTTCATCAAATGCACCAGGTCTAATGTAAATGAGGAAAATATTTTTTTATGTATCTTTGTCCTAACTCCGGAGTAAGTACTTTCCCTAGCTCATGGGAGTTCTATTTACACAAAAATGTTTTGAGGACAGAAGGAAAAATTATTGGTTCAGAGATATATCCAATCAGATTCTAGAGGAGATGGGTCCAAGCAACTGGAAGAATTGGGAACAATCAATCAGATGTCTTACATTGTGATACATTCTGCCAGGGCCGGTGAAACTTGCCAGCGCTTATAATATTGCATCGTTTTTTATTTCGTGGAAGACGAAAGGTCTATTTGCTGTCCAGATGTAAGAACGAATTGTAAACATGCCGTGCCCCGTATAGATAAAATATAATTAAAATGCAAATTGTCCCGTATTTTCGGACCTGGACCTGCACCTGGACTGGGGGTCCCAAGAGGGAGGGGAGGGGTGCAGAATTTGTTCTTCTGCCCCTGATCAGTTATCCAGTCCCAAAACATTATCTTCTTCACCTCATACAGTAAAGTGTCAAGGCAAGTTTTAATACTTTTAAGTTTTAAGTTATTTATGAAATTAGGCAATTTGATATTTTTATGTGACTAATATTCAGATAAATGCTATACATTTGACACAATAGTTGCATTGGTTTGATATTTATATTGTACTAGTACTGAAAGAGGGAAATCAACATTGTTAGTAGCTGGTGCTGTAACAGTACGTATTTTATAACTGTTGAGGCACCTGTTGGCTTCCACTCGAAAGATCTTGAATGCTGGGCTTTTATTTGGAAATTCGTCTCTTTTTTTAGATGCTTTAAGTAGGCCATTGCATTATCCCACTCAAAGACCTTAGATGCACAAATTTACACTTGTTCTGTTATAGCAGAATTTCTGAAATGGGAAAAAAAATGAAAAATGGAAAATTCCATTGCCGTTCTTCTTTAATGTCAGTGTATCAGTGTCTGCTGGCTTAAGGTGGAGAGATATATTACATGGCTTCTCAGACCTGATGATCTGCTCTGATAAAAATTTCAGATGGTGTCTGGCAAGCTCTGAAATGTCTAGCAACTCAGCTCTATGGACCTTTCCAAATTATGCACACTACAAAAACACGTCTAGGTTTAGACATTTCTCTGGAAAATTGTTTTTCATGGCACTTGCTTATCAAACATGCCTGATATACATATTTGTCAAGTACTGCAAAACATGCATTTCCTGATAATTGTTCTTTAGATCATTTCTTAAAGGAAAACATCAATAAATCATACTTAGAAATCCAGATCGTCAAACAAGTGAAATGAAATCCAAAATATAAACTTGCTAACGTAGTCCTCAGTGCATTGGTATCATAAACTTAACTGGAGAATCGAACAAGAGTCCTATGATTATGCGGGGAAACCTCTACACTTTTCTCAGCTGTACAGAGCTATCTGTTTGAATGTAGATTATCTGTAATGAATTTTATTTTATTTATGCTATCAAGACTTTATAGGCATCTGCTATTGTCATGAGTTACTATACATAAAAGTAATATTATATTTGCGCTGAAAAGGATTTGAATGATTCATTAAAATATATGAGGCAAGACAACGGGAGCCTAAGAGGGTTTGCTTATCAAGCTTTGTGTTTTGAATGATGATGGCCATTTTATTGTATGTTTCAGAGGACAAATGAAGTCAAATACAGCTTATCTTTTGAGAAACAGCGCTATTGAAGTACAAGTTTTGCTTGTGATTTTTCACTATAAATATTAATCTCACAAATGTGTTATAAAGATATATGCTTCCTGACTAAAAATGTGATGAGGGGATTTGAGGTCAAAATAGAGGGGTGGTTCGTCACAATGAGTTTTTCCAGGTACACATGGCTGGTAGACAGTTATATGGGCAAGCAGAGAATTGAAATAAATAAGACATTTGGTTTTAGCGGGAAAGGGTCTGTTAGTGTAAATATGCTACCAGCAATTTATGATGCCTCCTAAACATTGTTGGTGAAGATAACGTTTTAAATGTAGCACTAGTGCTGCTCTGTGGGACATTTCAGGGGTGTTTACAGGGGAGTGAAAGCTAATTGGCCCCTTCCCCCGTCATTCTCTCTGATTCAAAACTTATCATTGACTAATTTTAAAGTTGGCCTATCTGAATGAATTATGCTCCCTCTTATACCCCCCACCATAAAAAGAAATCTTAGAATTGCCCCTATTACATCTGTAATACATTTTAGTTGTACAAGTTTTGGATATATGATAAATTGACTTTGTGGAGGACGTGATGCTGTGGCTAATCCCTCCTAGTTTATTCTCAAAACTACACAACCATCAATAACTCCCAGGATCATCCTGGCAGGTGTAGAGAAGCAGGACACGGAGACGGTCGTTAGGAAAGATGAAACAAGCTGGATGCCATGTTACTATCCCTCAACGGGGGACTAAATCCCTGGGTGAGAGAGAGAAAGGGAAGCAAGGGATAAATTATATTCCTGACAAAAAAAATCTGTGTGCCTTGTTACTGTTGTTATCTATAACACAACTCTCGACAGCGTCCAGCTAGATACATAAAAAATATTCTCCTCCTTTTCATTAGACCCGGTGTGTTTATGGGGCAGTAACGAAAATCAAAATGGAGCTTTTTAGTTTGTCTGCTTGTACTGGACAGTACAGCGACATCTTTGCAGCTCGAAGCTGATGACCCAGGGGTGCTGGTGTGGGGGAGGAGCACCGTTTTATCTGTTCCTGGCATTTTGATGTCCGCAATATGCAAATCTCTTTGACCCCTCTCTCCCTCCCTCTTGTCTTTCCCGGCTTTCAATGTCCACGGGAAAAACAAAAACAAAAAAAAAAACACGCTGACAACATCCGAATGGGAATGCAGAAAAAAAAGGGGAATGGCAGATTATCAGTTACTGGAGTGTTTGTGATCTTTGCGGTAAAGCTAGCTTTTGTAGAATGGGATTAAGCGACTTAGGCAGGACGTTCTCCCCCTTTGTCCATGTAGACCCTCGACTTCAAGACGGGAAACCGGAGAGCGATACCCCCCCCCCCTTTCAGAGGGCGGTGGAATCTATTCTCACAGAGCGGAGCTGGATGAAAGCGAGGCAATCGCTTCGGGCTTCGCAGAATTCTCGCCCCTGCATTTATCAATGTATTTTTCTACATTGTAAAACGCATTTTCTTTCACTCTCTTGGGAAACT
>JAODKC010000001.1:24579262-24589369 GCA_026777985.1 Mormyrops attenuatus
CCCCCCCCCCCCCCCCCCCCCCCCCCCCCCCCCCCCCCCCCCCCCCCCCCCCCCCCCCCCCCCCGCCCGCCCCCCACATGCAAACTCCACATGACATGGGGAAAACATGCAAACTCCACACGACACGGGGGAACAGGCAGACTCCATATGGCATGGGGGGAGCATGCAATCTCTACATGACACGGGGGGAACATGCAAACTCCACATGACACGGGGAAAACATGCAGACTCCATTCGACACGGGGGGAAACTCCACATGATTGCCCCCCTCAAGGGTTCTGGGCCCCTGGGACACAGCAGGGGATGAGCAGATATAGAAAATATATCTTATTATTATTATTATTATTGTATGTATTCCTCATGATTTTTACTTTTACATCATCATTCATAAGTTATTATGACATATTATTCTGTATATGTATACATTACAAATACTAGTAAGTTCGGAGCTGTTTTACCATAACCATACTCTGAAACATTTGTTCATAGTGATTTTATTGTACTAATGTCAAAGAAGCAGCATGTTGAATTCATGTCATCCTTCTGAGATCAATGGACTGGCCTGTATGATATGAAAATGTTAATATTATTTATGATCTTGGCGAGATGAGGAGGGATTTGCACTGTGGCAGATAAAACACATTCCCCTGGTCCCAGTCAGATGAAATGTAACTATACCTGCAACTTCAAATACGTTTTGTGCTTCTAGCCCGTTTTTTGTTGCTGTCTCAAGCAGTTTTAAAATATATGAATTTTTTTTCTGAAATATGAATCGTGCAACTCACAGCTCCTTTGAGACAACTGTGAGACATTATTATGTCATTCCTTTCTAAAAATACATATAAGCTCTTCTTAACAGTGTTAAATACAGTGATGTTTTATATACTGTATGTTGTATATCAGAATAGTATATGCTCATGGCAATCCTGTACTGGATAAGCAGTATGAATGATGAATGATGGATGGATGGATGGATGGATGGATGGATGGAAGGATGGATGGATGGAAGGATACTAATTAGACATCCATAGCTAAATCACTAATGTGGGTTAGTACTTTATAACAGTTTTGTGATTAATGCTTGCTCCTTACTCAAATTGGATGTTATACTTTCTGAAATCACACTAATTGATCATGTCCATTGATTCATTTTGATTTTGTTAATCCACTAGATGAATGAAGATGGTACCTCCCTGGCCTTTTCAACAGGGCCCAATCATCTCGCAATCACAAATCAGTTCCTGTCTGCAAATTCTCCATGGCTCGTATCCATTTCCTCATCTAGAAGCCGAAACTCACACGCTTAAAATTAATTGGCAGTGTCTTTAATGAAAACATGCATTGCTCACTGTAGAACAGCCGTATGTGCAGTTTTCTGTTCAGCAGCCGTATATGTTTTCTGTTTGGAGATGAACAGTATGGGGATAAATAAACTGTATTCCACCTTGAGTAGGTTTGTGTTGTCAAAAAGTTAAAAAATCTATATGTTCATTAGCTTGCCCAGCAGAACGGCTGTGGAGGATGATTTTGCTGGTAACTGCAGGTAAATTCCTTTTAAAACCCGATATTAAACTTGACGTTTTACAGGATAACTTTAACTTCACCGGGTTATTTTTCACGAACTAGGACTGCCTCTGTAGAGAACATTTTTGAGCAGACTTCTTTGAAATGCTCCCTCTGTTCCCAGCACTTACCAGTTGCTAAAATTTGCCACCAGTAACACAGTAGCTGCTCTATTTTTTCCCTGTTGGCTTTCAGGCTGTTGCCCTGAAGTGGTAGGCAGTGTTTACAGATCGTGTTTTGGAAAGGGGGTTTCAAAATCCCTCAGAGTTGCGACACAGATATTTAGGGAATGTGCTTCTTCTTGGATGTCAATCAACATTAACATTCAAGATACATGCTTTTTATTGCACTTCGTTTTGGAGGTGGAGCTAAGCAAACGTTTACCTTTGCAATCCACCAATTGTACCAGTGCCAGAGTGGCTCAGCAAACATATTACATTACCTGAAACATAGGATCTGATGACAAAGATTTTGCAGAATATGAGCAAGTAAGAACCCAAGATATGGAGTTAGAGGATTAAGTTCAGGACCACTGGCTATGTGGGAGAAATCCCTTATGTGGGGATTTCAGCTGTGCGAATCAGCAACAATAAAAATCAAATGCATCCAATAACTGTGACAGGACAGCATACATCCCAAAATATTTTTCCTTTAAAATAATATTAGAGAATTTTTGGCACTCATAATAGATCTATTTTGTGTATTTTTATGTATTCTTTTGTGAGAAGATGATTCCGTATTACAAAAAAAAATGTACCCATCATAATATTTATGCATCACACACTGTAATACACCCCCTCCCCACCTCAAGGCCAGTTGTGAGCATCCTTCTGTGATTCTCTGCCAAAGTGAGTCTTCTTTATGCACATTGCATGTCACATGCTATTGTGTAGGAGAGTCAGCGCTGTGTGGGGAGAATGCTTCTCTCTGCAGCCCGCATATATCTGGAAGGCCACTAGGAAGTGCTAGTAGAGGTGTGCAGCTGACTGTCCCCCCATAGGCAAGAGGATGCCAGTTATTTTCTGCCTTTTGGAGCCGCCCAACCATAAAAAGATTTGACCCACCATTTGGACCGCAGGGTTTAAAGTTAAATGCTACCTGTTAGCCATGAAGCTAAAATAATAATAATAATAATAATAATAATAATAGAAATTAAAAAACTGCTTTCTGTAGGTCTCATTCGACAGGGGTTTCAGTGTTAAAAATGCTCTGCAGAAAATAAAGTTTACGTTGACATTAAATGGCAATTTGGGTGTGTCTGCGAACTGTGGATTAGCTCTGTGGATTAGCTGTGCATGCTCAAATAGGTTCTTTCCAAAGTCAAGCTCTTTTGTTTTGTTACAGCAGAAATGTGATGCACATTTCCCTCTCCTCCTCGCACTCGCATCCCTCTCTCTCATGCCCCCCCCGTCCCCCGCTACCTAACTAAAATTTGCCTCCGTTGTCCATATCACGCAGCTTGGCCGCGAGGGACGAGCATTAGCTAAAAATGATGTGTGCGTCAGATCGCTTGACCCGCGAGTAAATGGTGTCAGGTGTGATGGCAGAGTTGCTGAACGTTTGCAAGGCATGAGGTGATGCAGGGAACGAGGGACCACAGGGGGATAGATAACTTGCAGATCAGATTACAAACAAAAAATAGGAAAACAACACACACGGACATTTAAATTTATTCCAGCTAGCAGGTTAGAAACTAAATAAACTCTGAAAAAGAACAGCTATAAAGTATTATTATTACCTTTTCTTTTGTTGCTGTACTCAAGCATGATTTTTACGAGCTCGGCAGGAATCCACCTGAATCACCTCTATGTTCACCATCTCCTGAAGCTGATGTGCTACATCAGTGAAATAATTAGCTTACTGTGCTAAGATCTTTAGAGGAGATGGGACTGTCAGACTGTTTATCTGCATGAAAGCAATAGAGTTTCATTCCTTTTGAGACAGTCTAAACCTCTGTTATACATCCAGTAAAAAAAAAAAAAGTCTTATAATGAGTTTGATTTATCTGCCTGGGGAATTTAAATCTTATATATTCGATCTGCTAATATGCGATGATACAATTTTATCTGGAGGTACATAAAACTGTCCAAAAATTTATTTGTCTTCCTTTCATAGTCTTGAGGAAAGTCTAAGGCAATAAGTGAGGACTTCTTGAGAGCTTTGATTAGTTTTAAATGGCGCTAAATTTAGGCATTCGTAGTATCTAATATGTCAAGTGCTTCTACTGTCTTCAAGTTGCATATGAATTACTTGAGCACTGGGCCTTTACATGACCATATGACTCCAATACACAACACATCACAGAGACTACTGACTATTGAACTTCGTTCTCTCTTGTAAAACACAGAGGACAACATGGTCAAGCCAGGTGCATATTGCTTATGCAGAACAGAGTTGCTGGACATTTGTTCTCACATCACAGGGCACAAATCAGTTTATACCCTGGATGGGGCACACAAAATTGAATAAGCTCAGATCTTCTTAGGAAATTAATTAAAGTGCATGTTTATTTGCACCCGCGTGAAAATAGTCACACAGGCATCTATTTGGCTATTTACACCCAGCCTCCTCACTCTCTGCCCCCGGGCTTCGAAAAAAACATAAACACTGTGTTGCTTGCATGGTTGCAAATCACTTCAGTGGCTGTAGCTGCCAAAGTAGGATGCATTAAAGGTATGGTACAGTAAACACTATGTACCATTGTTCTAGCAATAGCTAGCTAGCCGAAGGCACACTGTAATCTTGCTAGCTAGCATTAGCACTAGCTACAGGGCTTGAAATTCATTTCTCTGTTTAGCACCTATGAATTTTAGATTTTCAGGGGGTGCAATGACAAAAGGACTACGCAGATTCGATAGCATTAGCCATGGAATTTTTAGCAGAATCTGCTTCCCTGGGTATGGTATGGTATGGAAAACCCTTTATTGCTGTCGCAATACACCTTGTCACTAGTCACAAGTACCAGCGAAATTGCGGCCATCAACCCGACCACACATATGAACGTCACATTACAGGGGGTAGACCGGTCAGGAAGAACAAATACAAATACAAATAGCAAATAGCATCTGCCTGCTATATGCATTCGGGTGCAAATAGCCATTTTGGCTACTCACCCCGGGTGAAAATAGCATTGTTGGCTACTGACACCCGAGTACAAATAGCACCTTCCTTAATTAAAATATATGTAAATAAAAGAGGTCAGGACAAATAATTAGACAAATATGAAGGATATTTGGGGTAATGAGGGGCTCTGCAGTGTAGGACTCTGTGGCTGCATTTATAGGTTGCAGGTTCAAATTTATTTCATTACTTATGCGCCCTTCAGCTAGGCCCTTAACCCCCCTTTTGTTGTACTGTATGATCCACATTTGTATGTTGCTTTGGACCAAAGCATCTGTTAAATAGATATGTGTACAGTATGTGATCAAGAATATTTTTTCTTTTACACAATTGCATTACTTTTTCATGAGTTCTTGCCTAATTTCCGCAAAAAAATTCAAGGTGTAGGTGGCATAAGAAGGGCCATAATTCATACAGAGAGACTGACCTTATCATTAGCCAATCACATGTTTTGAATTGGTGAGTGACAGGGGAGTAGGCCAATCAAATTTCAGCTGGGGGCAATGTCCCTGTATATGCCCCTGGCAATAGACAAACCTTGAAAGAACATTACATATACCCAGAAATAATACGTGGTTTTAGTAGTGGTTTCCTTTTACCCTCTCTTGCCTTCTTGCCCAGAGCCCTGGGAGGATTCCCTTGACTCTACCTAGTGACAGCTGCAAATGCTGAGCTAGCACTTTATAAGAGATGAGCCACTGCACATGTCCCAAAAGGCTTTTCTTTTAAAATTTATTTAATGCTGTATGTGTTCATACCTGAGCATTTAACTTTTCTGTGTGAAGATGTGAGAATTAAGGAGGCTTAAACCTTAGCTGGTCCCTGTGGCTTTTGATGGGAAAGTTAAAGTGAAAAGGACAGTATTAGCATAGTATAAGTACAGTATTAGCATAGTACAAGCGGCAGCTTAGTATAATCATAATATAAGCTTTGTAACATGTCGCTGCTTAAGTGCTTTTTTTTACTTATTGGGTGATGGGATTTTGGATGTTGTAAAACAGTTTTGACAAATGCTGCTTAGGTATTATGACAGAAAGATAGCATTTCATTCACAATACTGTACCAGAATTAAGCTAAGAGAAACAAGCCTGTTCATCAAACCTAATGTTGCTATCATTAAAAAAGAGAATGCTTCCTTGTGCTTTATAGATTTTGTTAGAAGACTTGCATTTGAGCTGAAAGGAAAAGCAATGATGGCTTGGAGCTTTTAATACAACTGTACAATAGAGTGAAAGAGATATTAGCGTAATAATAACATGTAAAACCTTGAGTTACTTTTAGAAATTCCTGCTCATATTTCATTACATGGGCGTTATTAGGTCGGATCACTTGAGGCTGTAGCCCCGTGTATTTTCAGCCAAGTCTCGAGCCTTTTAGCCCCGATGCCAGTCTCCCTTCAAAAAAAGGCCCTGGGTGAACTTGACATAACCCCTGATCTTTTCAATAGTTAGAAACTCCCCTGTTTCATTATCAGGCCAGTCAATTGATGTGCTTTATATCCTCACTGATCTACAAACACAGAAGAAGATATACTGTAAGGTTGATTGCTTTGGACATGTACTGCTCTTTGTGACTCTTGTATGAGAAAGGCATTTTATAAATAAAGTTTTACTTTACTTAACTTTACTTTAATTTAATGGTCAAAATAGTATTGTGGTAATTATTTACCTTAGTTACCTTAGGTGAATTTGTTCACTTATCTATAACTATAAATACTGTAGCATAATTAATAAACATTAAAAAGAAAACCAAATGTTTTAATATTCTGAAAATTCTAATAATAATTTTGTTAAAACTTCAAAATCTTCTTAGTGTCTTGTCTGAAATTCAGATGTTTATTGATGGTTTTTCTAATGGTTTGCGTGAAATATTTAGTTAGCATTACGGTAATGGTCATTTTAACTGTTAGCTTAGTAAGTCTAACTTTTTTTGATACAACACATATATAGTTTGTGCCACAGTTCAGGGTTGTAATGGAAAAACAAATAAAAGACCCACCAGTCCATCTCAGACCGTGCTCCTGCCTGGTGGATAAACATCAGCAGTGACCTTGAGTTGTGGGATTCGATGAGGTCTTATGGGGTAAAATGATGCAATTCTTTCAGCAGTCGTTTCGGTCAGCTTGTTTCAGCTCCGACTGGTAGCTAAATGAAGGACACCTGAAGCGTCTCTCATGTAAACAATTCAGGAGGTCAACTCGCGCAGAACATTTCAGGAGGGAGCAATGCCAGAAATCCACATGAGTGTGAGCTGTGTTCTAGGTGTGAAATCAAAAACAATAATAATAAAAAAAAAACACAGGAGCTGAAATAGCTGAGTCAGCTACCCAGGGAAATGTAAAACACAGGCCGCTGTTTTGGTCAAGAGGAAAGAAGATATCGGCATGGGAATAGCTCTCAGAACCTGAAAAATAAACATGTGTCTATCTGTCAGCATGAAAGTATTTTTCAAAGTATTTTCATTCACCCTGGCAACAGAATATAACCAGAAAACTAGCCATCTAACAAGAGGCAGTTTTGTATCGTGCCAAATGGTTGTAAAATAACGAGAAGATTTGTGAACCTGTTATGATATGTTTTTCGGAATTATTTTATCCTGCGTATTTGTGCCTTCATTAAACACATGAATGCAACTTCCACTGAGTTGGTTGGAAAAAAAAGCAAGTGGTTAATCAGGATAATCAGGCTTATTCAGTCCGTAATTTGAGTCAGATGTTCCAATCGATGAGATTAAATGAGAGTTTGAGGTCCTGCTCTACTAAAGAAAAACAACAATCTCCTGCAGCCTGAAGTACCATAGCCCAAGAAGTCGCAGGGCTGATCACGTTGCATTTTCAGGACAATATGTGTTAAGAGATTAAGGACAAAATGTTGAATTTCTAAAGATGACACTTTTAGTTACATAGCCTGTGATGCATGAATATAAATGTCTTTGAGTATATATGTTTTATGAAGTTAATGCATGTATGTTCAATGCAATTTATTAATACCAACATACATATCACTTGAATCTGAAAAGTTGGTGAAAATGTTTTCACAGCAATTCATATTTTTGAAAATATTAATTCAAATTGATGAGAGAATAGCTTGACTGTGATGACCGTGACTTGCATTCATTCATCCTTACATAACAGCCCGAGGACACCGCACTGTAATAACCTCAAACACTCTCACATGCAGGGTTAGAGGTCCGAATCCTCCCTCTGCTCTATGTGCCTGCAGTTTTAATGGTCTGAGTTGTGTGGGTTTCCTTCAGGTTGTTCTGGTTTCTTCTGCAGTCTAAAAGAAATGCAGTCGGGCAAACTGGAACCTCTAAATTGCCCTAAATTGCCCGCATTCTGCTCCAGGCCTTCCTGTGACCCCGACCAGGATAAGTGCTTGGAAGATGGCTGCATGGAGCGTCCACGGATTTCTTCTGAAGCACAGCTTGTCCAGCATAGCCGAAAAAAAACGATAAACCCTGACTATTACATTTATACCAAACCACGTTGTGCATTTTCTGCTTAAAAATATGCAAACATATTGATATCATTAAAGATTAAATTTGTACTGTAGAATAAGGAAAATACGCCCAATGAAAAAGACAATGACCTCTGAAAAAAGTTAATAACACCCTGTATTCCAGAGCCTTGACTATTAATTATTTATGTGACATTATGGCTTATCATTTTATTCTTACAGATAGGGCGACTTTTGGAATAGACGAGATTTCTGAACTGATGTTTCTCCCTAATACATCTTTATGCATGAACATAAATTCAATCTTTTGGGAAATGCACCAATGCATATTCTATCTAGCATTCCACGTCTATTCGCATTGGTTCTTAGCATTTCTCATTCAAAATCAAAATTGAAATTGCCAGTTACCCTTGACCTTCACAATAGATCTGTATCCTTAGACACCTGCAAACTTGGTCCATAATGTGAACTGCATTTTGCATGTTCCTCCATTGGAATTCTTTCATCTAGAATTAAAGCATGCCACACATTTGCACCACAAATGGCATCTGAACTGTCTTAAAACTTCTTTTCCTTGCAAGGCATTTGTGATGTTTTTCTCAAAGAACATTTTTTTCCCAATACCTATTTCCAGAGTATTTATTTAGGTGTGATTTGATTCTGGAATATATTACACCGCACCATTCGGGGATATTGTGCATATGCTTTCCATTACATCTGCAAAGTTAACAGGTTTCTGCGTTATTTTTTTAGAGGTTTACCTCCCAGAAGTCCCAGAAGTATTCCCTTTTCATTTGTTAAGAATCATACAGTGTAATATGTATAATGTGTGCACTAAATTTAACAAAGAAACAAACCTATGTAACCAAAGTAATTGGCACTTGGCTAGATTTGTATAATTGGCTGAACCCCTGCTGATCTTCCCCCATTGGCTGAGGCTTGAATCAAGCTCAATGAATTTGTTGCATTGTTGACTTTTATTCTACACACCCTGTAGTAACTTTAGAATTATGACTTTTTTCCTTTATATGCTTCCTTTAGCCAAAATACAGATCACCTCAGTCGCTGCAGGCCGACAGAGCTGCACTGTGTTGTTATTGCCGCATCACAGTTTGACGGATGTTTTCCTCCTGCAGTGTAAAGACATGCAGTTAATTGGTATGTGTAATGCACCCATAGTGTGTGTCAGTGTGTGTATGCACCCTATGATGTACAGAACAGGTGTCAGGCTCACTTTGGCCCCGCACTGGATAAGCAATTGAGTTAGATAGATAGATAGATAGATAGATAGATAGATAGATAGATATTGAGCCTTATTTGTCAAGTACTTCTTCATTACAAATGTGCAGCTACCCCTGCATATTCTGCATACTGGATTAGCAGGGATTAACTGATTGGGCCACTGGCTCAGTGTGGATCATCTGGTAATGCCATCCGGTGATGTCTGGGTCCCTGTGAAAGGCTGAAGCAAATGCTACAGAAGTACCTTTCAGAAGGATAAGTCATGTTCCCCTTTGGCTTGATGGGCAGCCATCCAGAGGAGAGTCTTCTCAGATAGCGACCACTTTGAATTTTCCAGTGTAACCTCCCAGATTTATGGTAAACTCAGGCTGTGATGTCATGTGTTTTTTGTCCCGGTGGATGTGTCACTTTTCAGCCTAACATTGATGATCACACCCAATTTCCCCCATGATCAAGTTACTTGCAGCGTATTTTTTTTTCTTTAATCTGGATCCTTTCGAACACTCACACATGCCATGTCTGTTGTTTACCCCATAGATTTTGTAACACCTTTTATTCCATAAATACCCAGCCTTTTTACTTATCCATAATTGCTGTGAAGAATTGTAGACCTACTTAATGCATCTATTATTGGACTATTGTTGACTTGAAGCAGTGATTACAAAGTACCAGTGATTGCAGAGCCCAGGAGAAATCATTCCTCTGAATGTACCACATTTATATT